>VYXB01009660.1:28315-63006 GCA_013397135.1 Pachyramphus minor
AGCTGTGGCTGCCCCTGGATCCCTGGAAGTGTCCAAGGCCAGGCTGGACAGGGCTTGGAGCAACCTTGGCTGGTGGAAGGTGTCCCTGCCCATGGCAGGGGGTGAAACAAGATGGGCTTTAAGGTCCCCCTGCACCCAAACCATCCCATGACTCCACGACAAACCCAGCACTGCCCTCTGCCAGCTGTGCCACAGTGGGTCCCACAGCCCCAGCGGTGTCACCTCACCCTGGACGTCCCCGTGTCTGTGCACCTTGTGGGAGTGCAGGACAGAGAACGCCTCTGGCACTGGGAACATAAGTTTCTCTGGCAAAAGTTGGGTTCATTGTGTTCCTTGTCAGGGCTGTTTGGCTTTTTCCCTGTGCCTGAAACCACAGGGTACAGCAGGTTAATCGTGGGCTTGTAGTTCAGACTGAAGTTCTTGAGTGGGAACAGCTTATGAGGGTGATCAGGAATGGTTCTCTGTGTTGAGGATATTCCATACTCAGGTTTCTTCTGTTCTCCAGCTGAATAAGCTGTTGGCCAGGGGTCTGTCTTTTCCAAGATGTTTTTGACTTGGACTGGACATCTGGATGCCTGGCAGGCTGGAAATGAGACACTTGGCATGTTTTAGCTCATTGCAAACACACCCTTCTATGTGCAGTTCCCAGAATGACTCTAGAAACATTAAGTGCCAAGTTAAATATGAAACTGAACTGAAAACCAGCTTGGCTTATTCTGCTGAACAGTTTTGGTAGTGTTTTTCTTTTTCCCAAAAGAAATTTTGTATCTTAAAAAAAATTGTCACTTTGTCAGGATTTTAATTTTTAAACTTCTCTGGAAAGACGTAATTATTTTGAGTTTTCTAAGCTGTGTGTGTTGGTGTTGCTCTACTGTATTTTGTTTCTTAAATTGAGCTCTAAAATGTGAGATGACACAATTTTTTGCCTAAATCCATAGGTGACAAATCCTCTGGAATGAAAAATGTCCCTCTCTCACTTGGTGTCTAAACTGTGACCGTGCTCCTGAATCAGCTGTTCAGCTGTAGAGGCCCTTCTCTTGTTCTAATTGATATTCTGCCCAATTAGTGTGACTGCATTAATTGTACGTATCAGATGTGTGACCTTGGGCCTTAACAAGAACAGAACTTTTTAATATTATTTTGCAGAACTCAATTCTAAAACCCCCCTAAAGAAATTAAACACAAAATATGAATGTTGCAGGTTATGTCTGAACTTTTTTAACAACGGCCATAATACACTTTCTCTTGAGTTACTCTAATGTTTGACTTCCAGCTAGTTTCTGAAAGTCAGCTGAAACATTCCCGAGCCCCCAAAGGCTGTGGGAGATGAAGCCATGGGTTTGGGGGCACGTGGGAATTGGCAGGAGCAGGGAATGCTGTGTGTAGGCTTAGCCTGGGTGCCTTGTCTGGGTGAGTGCTGAGTGACTCTGCCTCAGAAACACCAAAAATACTCTTTTAACAGCCCATGCAGGCTGTGTTTGGATCCCCTCTGCGGGTTGTGCTGTCAGGAGATGGACTGCAAGTGCTAAAAGAAGCTGCAAAGGCAGAGAGTTCATCCAGCACCCACATTAAATCTCCAGTTTCCATATTGAGCAGTGTCCCCAAATGCTTTTTGTTGTCCTGGAAGGTACCTGTGCTCTCCCAGTAAGGAACAGGGATGAAAGTACAGCACCAGGCTTCCTCTGGGATTCCCTCAGGAGTCCTGGGTGTTCCCTCAGGACTTGGCCTTTTGGTGGGGTATCAATTGCTGGGTATAAATTGCTTTGCAGAACTGTGTTTCCAGCCACGGGGTGTGTGAGTGAGAGCCAGGCTGCAGCTTCTTTTGTTGTGCTTTTGCCTGACTGACCTTGTGAAGTGCCTCCTGTGCTGCTTTTGTTTGCTGGGGACAGGAACAAGCCATCAGGATGCCAGCACTGCCTCTGGATGAGCTCCAGCTGACAGAAAGGGATCCCAAGACAGGGAAGATGAGAACTTTACCAGCACTGGTGAGCTCTATTTTTCCTGAAAGCCAAACAAGAACTTTAATAAATAATTGCCTTATATTGAGACTTGGGCAAAACCACCCCTTGCTCTGGGATAGGATGAAATCTGTTCAGCTTGCCTGTTAAATAAATCTTTTTTCAATGCATTCAGGTAACTGAAATTTCATTTACCCACCATAAAAAAACCCAAAACACAACAAGGTAACTTATCTGTTCAACATCTGTGGTAAACTGTGTTTTCCCAGATCTGCTCTTTTGAGGAACAAAATTGTTAGCTGATTAGTGATGTAACCTCTGCTGCAATAGAGATGCTCGGGGAGGTTTTTGCAAGCTCTGCCTCAATTTTAGCTCTGAGCTGCAGCTCTGGGATCAGGCCACTCATGATCTCCTTCAGTTGGAATGAAATCAAAACATTAAACCCACAGTAACCCCCTTGTCCCAGAAATAAGGCCCAGAGAGAACCTCCTGGGCACGTTGCAGGAGTGGGACCATTGGTGCTGCTCCACCCTGAGCACACTTGTGGGATGAGGCAGGACTTGGAGCTGCTGCTCATTGGAATTCTCCTTCTGAGGTGGGAGGATTTGGGCAAAGCCTGGTCAGTAACCCTGGGAAGTGAAGTGTTTCTTTCTGTGCTTGATAGTTGTGTCAGTTTGAGTTCATGGAATATTGTGCAAGAGCCAGTTCAGAGGAAAAAGAGAGAGTTCAAAGGCTTGACATTAAGCTCCTGCTGTTTGTTCTGAAGGTGTGGGAGGATTGCTTTGCAAGGCTTTGGTTAATAGAAAGCAGGGAGCAACATTACCAAATTATCAAGGTCTGGAAATATTGCTGGTAAATCAAGATACAAACCCACTGCCTTGAAGGGTTAAAAAATAGGAAGTTACCAGGGAACTGAATGTTGCTGTCATCGGGAACTGTGGGGATGGGACAAGGAGTAATGGGGCTCAAACTGAAAGAGGGGAAACTTAGGTTAGATATTGGGAAGGGATCCTTCCCTGGGAGGGTGGGGAGGCCCTGGCACAGGGTGCCCAGAGAAGCTGTGGCTGCCCCTGGATCCCTGGAAGTGCCCAAGGCCAGGTTGGATGGGGCTTGGAGCAACCTGGGCTGGTGGAAGGTGGAACTGGATGGGTTTAAAGTCCCTTCCCAGCCACTGGGAGCCACGATTCCAGGAACCTCAAACTGTATTAACATGTAACTTTGTGTTTCCTAGAATTCCCCCAGCAGTGCAGGTGGTAACTGGGCATTCCTGTGGCCTGGTCTGGGGATTTAATTCCGTGTCTTTGCTTTGTGCAGCACCCAGAAATCAAGGCAGATCGGTCGTTCGTGCTGTACAAACCCCCTCCTGCTGTCAGGGACCCTGCTCTGGTGGAGGAGTTCCTGGAGCGAGCCAAGTTCATTGCAGACGACCTGAACTGGCTTCTGGCTTTGCCTCATGACAAATTTTGGTGCCAGGTAATTGTTGTTTTGTGGACACTGAAGTCAAAGCATGAACATGCAGGTGCCTGTAAAACTGTGAGCTTGAAATCATTTCCATAAATGTTTGTTTATGCTCGTTGTGTCACTTGGGAAACATTTTAATTTCAATTACTGCACCTTAGAGTGCAAAGAAGGCATTTCCCCATGGATTTTCCATTGTGGATTTTAAGAGTTTTCTTGTATTTGATGGGTATGGAAACCCTTTTAGCACTTTTAAGTGTTTTTGTGTTGTTTTTAAACTTAACTGAGCTGCTCATGAGCTCAGCCTATGGATGTGTGAGATTCCCTTGTCTTTTCTTGTGCCAGGTGATATTTGATGAGACCCTGCAGAAGTGTTTGGACTCCTACCTGTGCCGTGCCCCCCGCAAGTTCGACGGGATGTGGGATTGCCATCCAGAGGTGGAAGATGTGCAGAAATCCCTCCATCGGAGTGTCTTCCTCACCTTCCTCAGGATGTCCACCCACAAGGAGTCCAAGGTGAATGTTGCTTTGCCTCTCAGGGCTGTATAACTTGGGGAAAAAGGGAATCAGAGACAGGAATCCTGTTTCTTCCTTGCGTGTCCGGTGGTGTTCCTCTCCCCGGTGTTTTATCAGTCTGATTTTCCGTGTGGAGCTGGCAACACTCAGAGCTGAAGTATCTAAACTATGCAGTGATTCTTTAGCTGATTGCCTGGATCTCTTCCCTAAGTAACAGTTATCCATGGGTGGTGGTGGGATATGTCATGGTAAGAGGAGAAGGATGAAGTTGGCCTCTGTGTGGCCACATGGAACAGGCTCTTCAGGCCACCAGTTCCTGAATGTTCACTCCCTCAGTGCCACGTGCTGTCACATCATCTGTGCTCATACCTGTCTGTCCTGGACCATCCCCAAGTTTTGGACACACAATGAAATTGCTCTGGGTTACTGATTTCTTGGCATCATCAGGCATTCAGCTGGAGAAGGGAAGGATCCAGGGAGACCTGAGAGCCCCTTGCAGGGCCTAAAGGGGCTTCAGGAGAGCTGGAGAGGGACTGGGGACAAGGGATGGAGGGACAGGACACAGGGAATGGCTTCCCAGTGCCAGAGGGCAGGGAGAGATGGGAGATTGGGAAGGAATTCCTGGCTGTGAGGGTGGGGAGGCCCTGGCCCAGGTTGCCCAGAGAAGCTGTGGCTGCCCCTGGATCCCTGGAAGTGTCCAAGGCCAGGTTGGATGGGGCTTGGAGCAACCTGGGCTGGTGGAAGGTGTCCCTGCCCATGGCAGGGGGTGGAATGAGATGGATTTAAGGTCTCTTCCCACCCAACCCATTCCATGATTCTACAGTTAAAGACATACTCAGCACTAATGGTGTGAGTGCAGCTCCCATCAGGAGCCATGGAATTTTCTCCAGGCCTTTGGGCAGGATGGATGAGGCACCTTGTTTTTAGCAACTACTGCCTTGATCTCCTCATTGGTCCGTGATGTGTTATTTAGGGATAAATTATTTAGGAAAGGGCTCGTGGTGGGAGCTGGAGGACTGGGACAGGAGCAGGTAGAAGGAATGCTGGATCCAGCTGCTGGCACCACTTCAGCAGAGGCACTCAACACCTCTGTGGGGTCTTTCATTCCAGGGTCTGATTAAATCTCACCTCTCCAAGAGGCAGGCGAGCATCTGAAACCATTTTATAGCTGAGTGATTTGAGGGGAATGAATGGGCTGTTGTCATGCAGGAGTCAGCAGGAGTTCTGGAAACTGGACCTGTCCCTCTGCTTCAGCAGGGAGAATGTGCCCTGCCTTTCACCAGAACTGAAAACATTCACTGTCACGGGCAAATTGGGCCTCTGGAAATCCAAAATCACGTTTCAGACGTTGGTTTCTCAGTGTCAAACCTTTCTTCCATCTAGAATTTTGGAAGAAATTCCCTCAGTGTGATGAGTTTTTGGCACAGTGTTCAGCAGTCAGGGTACAGAGCTGCAGCTCCTGGGCCTGTTTCATGCTTGTCACTGATTGTGTGACCTCTGGTGCCCGGATTCTGCTCTCCCAGGGTCTGAAAACCTCAGGCTGTGAGCTCAGGTGTGTTCTGTGAGTGCCAGTGAGGCTGTGCCTGTGCCTGGTCACTCACTCCTGCTCCTGAGCTGTTCTGTGCCAGCTCAGCTGTGTGTCCCCGGGCTGGGGACTCCTGAACTGCAGGGACATTTTTGGTTTAACTTTTAGGTCTATTGATTCCCTTCATGGGGAAGAAATCAGAAGCAGTGACAGGCAGCTGGAAGGTGGGAGTAGATGTCTCCACAGAAGCTGTTTCAAGCAGAGTTGCTGCTTTCTCTGAAACCAAGTCCTTAATACACCTCTGAGAGAGGTTTTTACAGGTGTCAATGTAATGCTGCAGTTACTGCAGAGCAAGGTGTGCATTGTCCTCTAAATTACTTCTGGTTTTTATTTTGTAGGATCATTTTATCACTCCCTCTGTCTTTGGAGAAATCATTTACAACAACTTCCTGTTTGACATCCCTAAGATTCTGGATCTCTGTGTGCTTTTTGGGAAAGGAAATGGCCTCCTGCTCCAGAAGATGATTGGTCAGTTAAAGCCAAGGAACAACTTGTTGCACTTAAGCTTTTCCTTACTTGTATGACAAGTGACAAGTGGAGTTTTACACCAGTGTTACTGCTCTGAAAATGAATTGTTCAGCAGCAACTATAATCTATCACTTCTAGATCAGACTGTGCTTTTCTTTATTCTTGTGCACTTCATTTATGCCAAGAAAACATCATGTCATGCCTCTCTGCCCCGAGCTGGGCTCTTGCTCCTAGGCTTGAACCAAGCCTCAGTCCTTTCCCATGCAATTAAATGTGTCCTCAGCCATTGGGAGAGGAATGTGGGGGTTCTGTGAAATCCTGGAAGAGATGGGAGGGAGCAAACAACTCCTTGGCAAAGAGGGAAGAGGCTGGGAGATGGGGCACAGTGCAGCTGCTCACGTGGGTGCTTCTGTTCCCAGAGTGGGGAGCCAAGTGAAACGCTCAGCGTGAGGCAACCACTGCTCTGTGCAGTGGGAGAACTGGAATTCTCAAAGCAGACATTGATGTATTTAGTGCCTCCAAACCACAAACACTTCAGAGTGTTGCTCAAACTGTGCTTATCCCTGGATTTCTCTGCGTGCCCACACAGCCCCAGTGGCAGGGACAGTAAGGAATGTCTCAGCTGTGGATGCCAGAACCTGAGGGATGAAGATGGAGCATATTGATTTAACTTCTGTGTTTATCCTGTGCTCCCTTCACAAGGGAACTGCTTGTGATCTTTAATGTCACCTGAGCACAGCTGGAAGAGTATCTAGGCTTGGATTAAGTGAGCTCTTCTTAGTAAATACTCACCCACTTTGAATGAAGCTCATGGGATGAAACTTTCCCCTTTCTTCAGTAGTTATTTTTGTCTCATTTCCAAGCTCACCAACAAGAGAAGTGTTGGAGATCAGGTGATGCAGCCAGAAAAGCTGAAATAAACCTTTGCATTTTTAATCCCTTTATCCTTTTTTTCAGTAACTTCAACTCTAAATTCCTCTCTTGAGCCTCAGAGGTGGGAAGAAAGGCATGACAAGATAGATAGATCTCTTTGAGATGTGAAGCTTAGATTATCTGGGGTTTAAATTATTCCAAAGAAGACCTGAGTGTATGGAAACCTCCTTTGAATTATGCTCTGGAGTGTCACACAATAATACTGCCCACAGGTGGCCAAGGATTTGCCCACCTGGTTATTTCATTATGTGACAATGATGGCACGAGCGGTTCTGGGTTGTAATTCATACATTCATAAACGCCAGGTTCTTCTCAGGGTTTAAATTTTTCTGAAACTTGTCTCATAACTCTTGCCCAAGCTCTGTCCTTGCTGGAGAACTCTTAATTTTCATTGTCTGAGCAGTAATTCCCAGGAAAATAGGAGCCTCAGTGCTTGGTGAGGATTTATGGCGTGGCATTACTCAGTGGAGTATTTTGTAAAGATAATGGAGCCCTAGTAATGTAATAGCAGGTGTTACTAAAGCCTCATTACCTTTAAGAAATATTCTGCAGCACATTTTCCAGTGTGTGCTGAACTGTTATCAGTAATTAAAAGTCAACTCCAGTTGTCAAATAAAGGAACTGGGGATGTTCAGTGATAGTATTTGCATTATTCATTGATCCAGCCCCTGGAGCATGAATCATCTGACACCTCATTTGCTCTGCTCTCGTGAGCATATTCCCACTGCTGCATCTGCAGGGGCACTGGGGAGCTGATGGAGCAGCTTTTTGGGAGCAGGGCCTGTGCTTGGGATTGAGCTGGGCCTGTGTCCCACATGGTCATGAGCTGTGTCTGGGGGTGTCAGTAATGTCCCAGGTACAATGTCCCAGGTACAATTTTCTGGTGCCAATTTGCTCGTTGGTGTCAGTGCCTGAACTGATGGAAATGGTCTCCTTCTCCTTTTCAGAAAATATCTTCACCCAGCAGCCAAGTTACTTCGGTGACCTGGATGAGACTCTGCCCACTGTCCTCCAGGTACTGCTTTCCTGCTGGGATTTCCTCTGGAACTGTGGCAGGGCTTGGAGAGTGGAAGGGAACAATTGTAGGCAGGGGAAGGGAACAATTGTAGGCAGGCAGGCAGTTCATAGAATCCTGGAAAACCCTGAGTTGGGAAGGACCCACAAGGATCATCAGTCCAACCCCTGGCCCTGCACAGACACCCCAACAATCCCACCCTGTCCCTGAGAGCATTGTCCAAACCCTCCTGCAGCTCTGGCAGCCTTGGGGCTGTGCCCACTGCCCTGGGGAGCCTGGGCAGTGCCAACCACCCTCTGGGGGAAGAACCTTTTCCTGGCATCCAACCTGACCCTCCCTTGATTTTGCTTTTGCTTCCTTTCCCTAGTTTATGTTAATGTGCCTCAGGGAGGTTTTGAGCCTTTATCTAAAATTATGGCTTGATGACCCTCCCATCACCTTCCCTCAGCTTCTGGCCTTCCCTGCAGTGAATCTCAAGGAATTTTCATTGGGCAGTTCAGGGGAAGAATTAAACTTCAATCAACAAAACAGAAGCAAAATGAGAGGCAGTTTAACACAGTAGAGTGGGTTAGGGGTAGCACTGCAGGTTCAGGAGTAAGGGAGGATCTGATGCACTCTTTTGCTCTGTGGCCATGCAAAAGCTGTTTAGCACCTCTCCCTGGACGAGCTTTCCTTGCTATAAACAGCTTTTATATTGCCCAGGCTGAGCAAGCAGGATTCACATTCAACCTGAGGGGGAAATCAAAGTGTCTTGGAGTCTTTGTTGCCTGAAATGTCCTGTTTATGTCCTCAAAAAGCTGCCCTATGCACAAAAATAAGCAGTAGGTATTTACAAGGGCATGTAGTGACTGGACGAGGGGGAATGGCTTCCCAGTGCCAGAGGGCAGGGTTAGATGGGATATTGAGAAGGAATTCCTGGCTGTGAGGGTGGGGAGGCCCTGGCCCAGGTTGCCCAGAGAAGCTGTGGCTGCCCCTGGATCCCTGGAAGTGTCCAAGGCCAGGTTGGATGGGGCTTGGAGCAACCTGGGCTGGTGGAAGCTGTCCCTGCCCAAGGCATGATTTTTGGTATGACATGATTTCTGAGGTCCCTTCCCACTCAAACCATTCCATGATTCTGTGATTCTGTATCATTTACCCCAAGACACCTATAATGTCACTTGACTTTTTGGAAACCCACATTGTTCTTTTTTTCCCATGTGTTAAAAAACTGTTAGAGGTAAATCTCAGAGGGGATACCACATTTAAAAAATATCCTGAGAAGCAAGACCAAACCTTCAAATGAATTACTGGGGAGGGCAGCAGAGATTCCATTTGCCTTTTGTGCCCTGCCATATCAGAGCAGCTTGCAGAACAGTGGTTTAGGTAACATTGCAGCTGGCAGCTCCTCCCCAGAACCTCTCTTTATAAACTAGAACCACAAAATCTGTCCTGCCAGCCTCAGGGAGGAGGGCTTTGGGAATAGCTCACAAACAGGAGGTGTTACAGAAACAGTCCCAAATTGTGTTTGGGATGGGCAGTGATTGTTCCCAGGGTAAAGCTTGCCTTGCTCCTGTCTATGTTAACACTGCCCTGTTCTCTTGGTTTAGGTGTTCAACAACATCTTGCACAAGTGTGGTTTGCAGTGTGAAGGAGCCTCTGCTGAGCCCCAGAAGCTGGAAGAGAAAGTCAGTGTGACTGCAGGGAACATGCCCCTCCAGGTAGGGCTGCCCCTGCCTGGACTGTGCCCCTGTGCTCCTGCAGCCTGAGCACTGAGACCTTGGAGGGCCTCTCTGTTCCCAGAAACTGGTGGCTCACACAGCACATGGTTCCATGTCACTGTTCACTGTCATGGGACGTGGTGATCAAACCTTCCCACCCTGAGCTGTTGCTTTGCCTCGGTGCCTGTCACCCATATCCATTGTAAGGGGGGTGGGGGTTGAGACCTGGCACCTTTTTTTGCTTAACCAGCTGATCAGTGATGTAACAGAACATCTGACAGAAGTGTCCCCCTGACCCTGGCAGTGATCAGAGCTGGGGCTCTTCCTTCAGAGTGTGTGTTTAACCACAATGTACTTTAACTGTCATTAATTAAGAGGGGTTTCAGGTGCTGGGGGCTGCACAAAGACAGGCCCCTGTCAGTGAGAGTGGTCTGCAAAATCTCAGTCACTCAGTTTGTGTGGGGAGGGTTGTTTCAGCTGCCCTGGAAAAGCATCTTGCACTGGACCAGGCTGCTGAAACCACCCCTTTGATTCCCATGTTTCTGTTTCCCATGGAGTGCTTCCAGCTACATGGGGAAGGATTCCATGTGTGGAGGGTATTTGGAGCACAAAACCACTGTCCAGAACAGGATCTGATGAGAATTCCTATAATTTCACAGGATCTTTAATGAAAGCAAGCACTTGGGATTGCATTATGGATCTTTGAAGGATTTAGGAGTTTAAAGGAGTTTAGGAGGCTTTAGGAGAGATGATGTCTCTGCCCCCAGACCCTGTAACATGTTTATAGTTTAGACTGCAGCCAGGAAAAGGCCTGGCCTGAATATGCAATGTCCCTGTTGGTGAATATATTGTGTTCCTGGAAAAACTTGCCTGGCTCTTCCCTCAGCAACTGCTCTTTCCCCCTCAGGAGCTGAAGGACATTGTGCTGTATTTATGTGACACCTGCACGACACTCTGGGCCTTTCTTGATGTCTTCCCCTTGGCTTGCCAGACCTTCCAAAAGCACGAGTTTTGTTCCAGGTACGTCCTGCTCTGCAGGCAGAGCTTGTCCTGGCAGAGTGAAAACACTGAATGTGCTGCTGTGTCCTGTCCCAGTCCCTCCCTCGTTAAGAGAAGACAGATTTAATGCAGAGGCTGCTGGGTTCACACTGACAGCAATGCAGCAGAATAAATAAGTGGGTAGGGATGTCTAGATTTGCTGTTAAATATTCACCTTCAGCAGTGTGAGTGATCCTAGAGCCAGGCACCCATGACAACTTCAGAACTCAGCTGGACAGTACTTGGTGTGCTCTGCAGAGGGTGCAGAGGGACGAGTTATGGACATAAAGATCTTCCTGCTGTAGGATCCAAGCAAGGGAAGCAGAAAGTATTTGGTAATCATGGTCCTTCAAGGGCTGAAAACAAGGGGTTTTTTGATATTAAGCCCAAGTCTCATGGTAGAGAGCATTACTGAGGTCTGGCAAAAGCTGAGCGCCTGGAGAGGGTGACAAGGCAGGCCTGTCACAGCAGGGCTGGCACTGATTCAGGGAAGGGATCTGGAGCACAGTAGGCATGAGTCAGGATGGGCTCAAGGTCCAGACAGCACAGCCTGTCCCACAGAGGCTGCAGGTCCCTAATTGGCACCTTCCCACATTGCTCCAGGTGGTTTAAGCCCTCACATCACCTCATAGGGTCTTGCCTTCACCATCCCTTGTTTAGGACTGAGTGAAGTGTTAATTTACTGTCGTTAGTTCCCCTGTTTTGTTTGCTTAGTGTGAGCAAACACGGGTTTGTATTTCACTTTTGCTTCCAGTCAAGTTGCAGAGCTCTGAGGTCTTCAGGGAGCACAGGCTGAGTGACCTGCTCTCTGACAGCTCTGACAACTCCCTGGGTGTTGTCTCCAAGTTGGATTTTGGAAGGAGAGCAGGGTGCAGGGCTGCTGGTGGCTCTTTGGGCTGTCAAACAGCACTGCTTCCATTCCTGGGCAGTCAGAGGGGGAAAACTTTGGCTTTTCATTCTCCTGTTGATGTCAGAAATGTGCTGAAAGAGTCTCAATCTCTGTGCAGTGAGACAGCAGCAACATTTTCATCCTCAGTATGGCCAAATGGCTGAGACTTTGGAATGTGGGGAGGAAAGACTGATCTGTGTCATCTGGAACTTCTGAGCTCAACCAATCTGCTGGCACTTGCTAATTCCTCTCCCCCACGAAAAGTATCGACCAGCTCTGCTACATTTGCTTCAAGGACACTCATTTAGCGTGGTTGGCTCTTAATGAGGGACGTGGGCAGAATATTCCTGGTGGAGTCCAGCCAGACCTTCCTGCAGAGTGCTGGGAGCCATTAACATCTCCCTGCTGGTGCAGCAGTGCTGGCTGTGTTCTGGGAGGGCATCTCTCCAGGTCTCTTGGTGCCCTGTCCCCGAAGGAAAGGGTCTGTGTGTGCTGCCTGGAATGCAAACTCGGCCAAACTTGCTCTGGTTCCTCCCTGCCCCATCCTATTGGAACATCCTCTTGGGCTTTCAGCATGTGGGATACCTTCAGCTGAATCCCTACCTGGAGCAGAGCAAGGCCAGGAAGGCTCAGTTGGAAATCATGTCCCACTTCATGTCCAGTGCTTGGCACACAGCAAGAGGGCCAGGAGGATGTTGGAGTGGGAGGGGGTGTTTTGGGTGCACTCAAACTGGGTTAAGTTTTGGCCCCCTCATAGGGCTGGAGCGTGTGCAGGGAAGGGAAGGGAGCTGAGAAGGGGCTGGAGCAGCAGCAGCAGCTGAGGGAGCTGGGGGGGCTCAGCCTGGAGAAAAGGAGGCTCAGGGGGGACCTTCTGGCTCTGCAACTCCCTGACAGGAGGGGGGAGCTGGGGGGGGTCGGGCTCTGCTCCCAGGGAACAAGGGACAGGAGGAGAGGGAACGGCCTCCAGCTGTGCCAGGGGAGGGGCAGGGGGGATATCAGAGATAATCCCTTCATGGAAAGGGCTGCCCAGCCCTGGCACAGCTGCCCAGGGCAGGGGTGGAGTCCCCATCTCTGCAGGGATTTAAAAATCCATGTGGATGTGACACTTGGGGACAGGGGTCAGTGGTGGCCTTGGCAGTGCTGGGGGATGGTTGGACTCGGTGGTCTCAGAGGGCTTTTCCCACCTGAACAATTCCCACCTGAGCAATTCTGTGACTCTGTGTCTGTTGGGTCTTTGCAGATCTGTGTGGGGATGTTTTTGGGTTGGGCAGATGGTTCTGATAAATACCAGGGTGCTTTTCAAATGCATTTCTTTCCAACCTCTTCAAAGACACCTCAATGGTTTCCTGAGTGTGATTTCCTTTGAATGCTGCTCTTTCTCATGTATATGCCTGTGTTTTGGGGGGAAAAAATAACAAAATGGGTGATGCTAAGGAGTGCTGCTGGTGAGGAGGGTTTAAGGAAACCAGCCATTTGATTTGTCTTTTAGCAAATGGTTTTAACCTCAGCTGGCAGTCACTGGTTTGTTCCCCCTCTCTGCAGGTTAGCTTCATTTTATGAACTGGCAATTCCTGAGCTGGAATCTGCAATCAAGAAGAGGCATTATGAGGATAACAGGTGAGAGTGACTGCAAGGGTTGGCCTTAGCTTTTCAGAGAGGCTTCCTAGGGCTGAGTTAAAAATTCACTTCATGCTGCTTTACCCATCCCTGGGGAGTCTTTCTGTCCCTTTTTTTATGCTGCTTCGAAGGGCTCTGAAGAGATGACACTTGTAATTCCAAATTTTCCTGGGCAGTGGGGTGACTAATCATTTCTTTCAGTGCTGTGTAAGAAGGAATTTGATGGGAACTGCATTCAAATTGTAACCAAGTGTGAGAACAGGGATGATACCTCTGTGTACAGCTTGGTCTCATCAGAAGGCACAGGCTGTGCTGGTACACTGGGGGTTTCCTGTGTGGAGCTGTCAGGACAACTGGGTGTTGAGAAGAGCTTTGTTTAGAGCATGGATTTTCCTTAATGGCTGTGAAATGGCTCCAATCTCTGGTGTTTGCTGCAAGGAAGTGATTCTGCTGATGAAAACCCTCTTTTAGAAGGTTAACTGTGGCATGAAGGTGTGTTACAGATTCTTGTGCTGCCACCAACAGTGTTTTTTGCTCTCTCTGAAGTGTTTTTGCTGATTTGTGGAGGAGGATTTCGCATTCCAGGAAGAAGATGATAGAAGCTTTTCACATCCTAATAAACCAAGTGTGTCTGCAGCCCATCTTGGAGAGCAGGTATTGGCACTTGGCTCTGTGCTCCTCGCCAGGTATTTGATTGCTGGGGGGGGAACTGTTTCCTCATTTACAAATTTACTGGAGAAAATGAGCAGATACTGCTATTTGTCTTGGGGCTGCAGCCAAACACTTGGCTGAGATCAGAATTCTCTTGTCCTGTATATCAGGAATGTTCCAGATGAAGCTGTTTGGTCCAGAATCTCTGTGGTGAGCTGTGGCCCAAGGAGCTTTCTAACCTCAGTTTATGCCAATTCTAATTGTGTGTATGGACACCTTGGCTGAGACCCCACAGTAGAAGTGGTGCAGAGTTAGAGTTCACTGAAAACAGTCATTTTAAACCTGGATACTGCTGCCTCTATCTGGTTCTTCCCCACTCCTGTTGGGAAAATTGTTAAGTGATAGCACTGAGTAATCTCAAAAGGAAGGCAAGTATAAACTATCCTGGTTTTAGAGCAGAGAAAAGAAGTGAAATGACCCAAAACTGTACACTGGGGACAGAGCCAAGATCCTGGATCCCAACTGCCAGGGCAGTGCTCCCTAGGGCTGGTCTCTCTCTTCACCTCTGCTCTTGAAGCTGGTGGAGGTTGCTGGGCCTTGAGGCTCTTGCTGTGCTCAGAGGTTTCCCCTGCTTTGAGAGCAGTGGAACTGTCCAAGATGAGCAGTTTATTTGTGGAATTCATGGAATCACAGAATATCCTGAGCTGGAAGAAACCCACTGAGCCCAACTCCTGGCCCTGCACAGGACACCCCCAAGAATCACACCACGATTCCTTATGAGATTGGATTTGCTTCCCTGACTTCCTCTGTGACCTGGACTTTATCCCTGAGTCTGTCAGTGCTGTAAATCCAATCCTTCAAGGAGCAACAGCAGCCTTGCCTTTCTCCTGCTTCCCTGGGATTGGCTTTCAGTACCCACAGGAACATTGAAAGTATCAATGAACCAGAGTAGGGTGTTCAGATCCCTCAGCTGTAAGGACTACAAATACTTCAGAGGAGCTAAGGGGAATGGCTCTAAGCTCAAGGAAGACAGGGTTAGATGGGATTTTGGGAAGGAATTGTTGGCTGTGCAGGTGGGGAGGCCCTGGCACAGGTTGCCCAGAGAAGCTGTGGCTGCCCCTGGATCCCTGGAAGTGTCCAAGGCCAGGTTGGACGGGGCTTGGAGCAACCTGGGCTGGTGGAAGGTGTCCCTCCCATGGAAGGGGTAGGCTGGGGAGGTTTGGGTGCTGTGGCCAAGGGTGCAATGGGAGTTTGCTGGGCAGAGGTTCGTGCTCAGGTGAGCACATACTTCCTGGGAGGGGTTCACTGGTGTAATCCCAAGGCACAATATCATAAAGGCACAATTACAAAGCCACTACACACCCTTTTCTGCTCACTGCAAGTCTGAGGCATCAAACTGTTTGTAAAGCCTGTGTTGTAATTCTGACTGTGATACAGCTTTAGATGTAGCTGCCAGAAATGTTTGCTGAAGAGGGACTTGTTTCCATTTGACCCTTTGCTCCTATGAAAGCCAAAAAGTGGCCTGGAGTCTGTTTGCAGATGGGCTTTTGCCCTGGAGTGTGAGTGTGACTCGCTTGGCTGGTGAGGCAGAACATGGAGCTTGTGCAGTGGGGCAGCCTTAGCTCTGAGTGTTCACCCTGCTGTGTTTTCTGCAGCTGTGAGAATATTCAGCCATTTATTGAGGAATTTCTACAGATCTTCACCTCGGTGCTTCAGGAGAGGAGGTGAGTCTGGCTGGGAAGGAGCCTGAGGGGAGGTACCTCCTTCCTCTCCCATTCTTTACACCAGGATTGCCTGAGACAGCGTTCTGAGGCTTTTGGGGAGTTAGAAATCATTCCAAGTAGTTGGGAGAGCTGCAGTGAGAGGATTTCAGCCTGCAGCACAGAGCTCCTTGTAAAGGTGAGGAGGATGCTGCATGACACTGAGGAATGTTATTCTTCACTCTCTTTAATCCAGGCTCCCAAAGAGGAGAGTAGCAATTTAGCCATTAGCTCCCTTGACAAGTTAGGCTGTTATTAGTGACCTGTGCTTTCCAGCTGGGGTGACCACACCAGAAAGATGTTAAACACTAATGCTGGACATGCAAAGTAAGTGGCAGAACTGGGAATTCCATCTCATCCTCCTGGCTGTGCTGGCATTCTGAGCACGTTCACACCATAAACCACATTTCCCTGTAATGCAGCACTGGGTTACAGCCCCTCACACCGAGGGTGTTCCAGGGGGGCATGGGGGGAGTGTTGCAGTGTAGTGGGAGCAAAATCAGGCCTGGCAGGAATCCAGGACTGGGTGAGAGGTTCTGTGTGTTCCTACCTGAGCACTGAGGCAGTCAGGGAGGCACAGCAGGGGTGGGAGTGGTAATTAATCGAGTTCAGCTGATTAAACTTCCACTTTCAGATTTCTCCGTGACTACGACGAGCTGTTTCCAGTTGAGGACGATGTCAGCCTGCTCCAGCAGGCATCCTCCACACTGTATCCTCTGCTCCCACCTTGGGGGTTGGATTCCTTCACACCAGGGGCATTTCCTCTGTTGCTGCCTCTGGTTAAGCTACAATGAATGCTGGAAAGTTTTCCCTTAAAAAAAAAAGAGGAGGGGCAGTTGTTTCCCAGAGAAGCTGCCCCATCCCTGGAAGTGTCCAAGGCCAGTTCTGAGCAAGCTGGGCTAGTGGAAGGTGTTCCTGCCCATGGCAGGGGGTGGGATGGGATGAGCTTTAAGGTCCCTCCCAGCCCAAACCATTCCATAGGTGTTGATGGAGGCACAGGCTTGGGAGCCACGGACAGTCACAGTTACTCCAAGGTGATCTCTGAACATGCACAGCCAGGAATGTCCTTAACTCTGCTCTCAGAGACGAGACCAGGACAGCCTATATCCTCCAGGCAGTGGAAAGTGCCTGGGAAGGGGTGGACAGGAAAAAAGGACAAGTTGTTAAAGATCCAGCAGTGGCAGCAGCATCTAATGGAACCTTAGCAATAGTGGAGAGCTGTGCTGAGGACAGGGAGGATCCAGGGGCTGCCTGTGCACCGGGGGATGAGGTGGGTACAGCTTGTGGGTGGGGCAGGGCTCTGCTCTGCCTGCCCTTCATTCTTTGTGAGCACAGGCTTGGTTTGCTCGGTTTTGGTGACAACATGAGATTTAGTGTCATTTCTGACCTTCCCTGGATCTCAGAGCAGCCCCACATGCCTTGGGAAATGAGAATGGAATCCACACCTGAATCCCACTTTATCTCTGAACAAATTGCTTGTAACTCCCATGGCTTGGGTTTTCCCTTGCTGGGGATTATTCAAATACTCTGCCTCATCCCTGTGGTTCATGTGCATGTTTTTAAATGCACAGCTTTGCAGAAGGGATTCTCCAGAGCGTCCTTGCTGCCTTGGGGACTGACAAAAGCAGCTGTGTGCCCAACTCTGTGTTCAGATTCAAACAGCTGATTTCTCCTCTTTTGACTCCAGTCTTGGAGTTCTGTGTGTTGAGGCTCTGATAGCCCAGATGCTGCTCTCCCTTTGTTTCTGAGCTCTCCTGCCTGCCCTCAGCTGCTGTCCCTGCCCAGTAACCCCCAGTTTGGTACCTGCAGTGTGCTGGGGCAGCGGCCGCACCCATCGCCCGCGTGTCCGGCGTGGAGCTGGACTCCCTCATCTCCCAAGTGAAGGACCTGCTGCCTGACCTCGGGGAGGGATTCATCCTGGCCTGCCTGGAGGAGTATGGATACAACACAGAGCAGGTGATCAACAACATTCTGGAAGATAAGCTGGTGCCACACTTGGACAAGCTGGACCGAAGGATGCAGAGGTGTGGCACAACTTCTGGTTGCTTGTTCAGCATTTAGCACTGTTCTCACTGGAGGCTCAGCACTTGCAGAGCTCTGAGGAGCTGCATGGGTGTATTTTCAGGGTGTATAACTGCAGTGAGAGCTTCTCTTTGTCACCAGCCAAGGAGTAGAATGTTCTCTGCTCAGTGTTTCAGTAGGGCAGGTTCTGGGCTGTGATTTGTGACAGGGACAAAACGACTTGTACATTAAATGCTCAAATAAGTGCCATTAAAATCCCATCACTGGGACACTGGGCTGGGCAATAGAATGTGTTGTCTTCAAAAGTTATTCAGCTACAGATTTTGGGGTTGTAGGTGTGGAAATCCCAGGTGTCCTGCAGGGAAGGGCATCTTCAGAGGGGCTAATTCAGCTGCAGGGTCACACGTGATTATCTACCAGGCTGCTGCTCTGTGGGGGAATTTAGACCAGACAGAGGTTGGACATGGGAATTCAGACCCATTTCTATGTGTCCTCTGACAAACTTGCCAGGCTTGTCCTGCTTGCCTGTGTTGTACAGGGGGTTTATAGCTGGTGGCAGGATTGAGTTGCTGGAGTTTGGCTGCAGCTGTGAGTGTGTTTTTGTGCTGCACCAGCAGTTCCTGACGGAGTGTCAGGATGTGAATGTGCTGTTTGTTCACATTTCATGGAGGAGTGGGCAGACTGTCTCACTGTTGCATTAAAGGGAAGCATCTTTATCAGAAAAACTGTGGAAAAAAATCCCAGTTTTTCAACAATCTCCCAAGTGAGATCTGCTGACTTTGGCATTACTGGTGCAGGGTGAGCTTAAGGAAGGGTTGGTTTTTCTGCAAAGCCAGCAGTTAAATAAGATAGAGCTGGATTTTTTTTTCCCCCTCTGCCTTTTTCATCTTGAAACAAAGCCATTGGCTCAATAGGAAATGTCCAATTCTGATCCCTGCTGATTTATAGGTGAGCACAGCAGCATTTGCAGCTGCCCAGCTGAGCTCACTGCACATCAAAATCAATGTCAAAGAACAGCCTTTTGTCTTATAAGTTGAACAAACGTAAACCTGGGGCCAAGAGAAAGATTTAAGAAGGAACCACAGGGAGATAAATATCTTGCAATCATCAGCAGCAAATTATTGGAATTTTTTCCAGCGTGTAATTCATCATACTTAGTGTTTGTCTCTACTGAGTCAGTGTGGAGAGCAGGCAGGCTGTTGAATATTCCGTGGTGCTGCAGGGTTTGACTGACTCTGAAAGGAGCAGCAGAGTTTCCTTTTGGCTTTCTGGGAGTTGCTTTAGTTTCCCCACAAAGATAAGATTTGGAAGCTGCCTTGTAGCTCAGACTGGAGCTGTGAGGGGAAGGGGTGGCCCAGAGCCACAGGGAGGGCCTTGGTGTGCCCTGGGACTGACAAAGGATAAACCAGGGGCTTAGGGAGGAGAGGATTTGGTCTTCCTCACTTCACCTTTGTTTTTATTCTCTCTCCCTCTGTCTTTTCTAACAGGCAGCTGAAGCCAGACCCTACTCCTCTGGTCACCTCTCGCTGTAATATTTTCCAGAATGATGAGTTTGATGTTTTCAGCAGGGACTCAGTGGATGTGTCTCGGATACAGAAAGGCAAGAGGTGAGTGTCCTGTCCCTGCTCATTAACTCTGCCTGACAGGGGGAATAAATACCTGTGAACCTGCACATTTATATCTCCCACAAACCTCCTGCAGGAGTGTGTTGGCAGGGGGTGAGGCTCTATCAAAACTGTTTCCCTTCTGTCTGTCTGGGAAAGGAAAGTGAAATGTGAGGGAGGGGGTTGGTTTCAGGTGGTGCTTCTCCTAATTGGCTTTGCTGTGTCTGCTGCTGGAGGTGGCTCTGCCAAGCTCATTTGTAATGTCAGGCTCTTGCTCCTCGGGCTTAATGTTAAACTTGTTCTGAACAACAAAACCTTGAAAAGGACCATCTCTGAGCCTGGGATTGTGACTCAGAGCTGAGAATAAATAATGATCTGGTTTAGAGCCAAGAGAAGCTTCAATATCCATCTAGTCCAAAATCTGATAACACTGAGTGCCTCAGACACCTTGTGTTGCTCCTGCTGCCTGAGCTCCCTGCACAAGGGCATTTGGAGGCGTGGAGTAGTTTGGGTGGGAAGGGACCTTTAAAGGTCGTTTAGTCCAGTCTCCCTTCAATGGGCAGGGATTTCTATAAAACCCCACCAGTTTCTACTTTGTTTTCTGCCCAGTTTGGTGTGTTGTGCTGTGCCACACTCCATGCAGATTTAGGTGCTGTGTCCCCTTGATATTGACTCTGCCTCTATGATATGGTTCCCTTGTTTCAGATTCTTTTTAGTCGTATCACAGAATGGTTTGGGTTGGAAAGGACCTTAAAGTCCATCTTGTTCCACCTTCCACTACACTCTGAACACTATCTGTAACCAGCCAAGTGTGATCCTTATGTTGGGATATATTTACACAGAAGACAAGTAAAAATCTGGCTGCAGTTTGAGTCCCATGACCATGAGAGCTCCCAGTTAAGGTTTTGGTTGCAAAGCTGCATCAGCCTCTCAGGAGAAGCCCACTTTTGTCCCAAGTCCAGCTTCTCAGGGCAGTGCCACTGTGCTGATCCCAGTTTGGCTGGCCAGGAAGGGGATTTCTTTTCTCTTTGGCCAGTACTTTGGACATGTCCTATAGCTCAGAGTTCCCAGACCTCACCTTTCTCCTCGTGGCGCTGCCTCGCTCAGTGCAGGCAGGTGCCCTGTCCACAGTTGTGCTGATTTATCCCTGTCTCCCTAAGCCTTGCACAGGTGAGCTGGGTTCTCCCTGTCTCCCAAAGCCTGGGCTGGGTTCTCCCTGTCTCCCAAAGCTTGGCACAGCTGGGCAGCTGCTGCAGCAGCTGGACAAGGCCCGAGAGCCCCGGGATCAGCACAGAGCACCCAGTGGCTGGAATAACCTGCTCAGAGCTCCCTCTGCAGATCACTTGGAGAGCTCTGGGAGCTGTGCACGATCCCTGAGCTGGGCTGGGGGGCCCTGCTCCCACAGCACTGCCCTCCAGCTGTGGGAGGCTGAGCCCTCTCTCCAGTGGCACCATCACTCCTTGAGTTCTCATCTCTCCTGCTGTAGTTAAGGGACCTCTTGGGTTTGTCCACTTACCGCTGCTCTTCTGGTGTCTTTTGGCCTCCCTCAGGCTGTATCTTGATTTCAGAACAGTTTTTACACTGAGAACTCCCTGCAGGACTCCAGACACATTATTTCTGGTCTGAGTGGTTTGAAACCTGGGGGTAACCAGCTGTGATGAGCATTGTACCCCCTGCACCCAAAGCTGACCACATCTAACTCAATCAAAGGACAAGCTGTGGTACCTGGCTCTCCAGGATTTAACACTCAGCACTCCATAAATACCAGGGGTGTCTTTTCAGCACTAAAAATCCCCCTTCCTCAGTGGTTCTTCCACCAGCAAGAAGCTTGATGGTTTACCCAAGTGTTGGAGTAACAGGGCTCTCCAAGCTCAGTCTGAGATCTGCTTTGGCTTGAAACTGTATCAATGTTTAATTCTTCCTCCTGTATTCCTCCTTCTCAATGCCTTTTGCTCACCAAATTCTCTTGAGTTCAGTCTGTTGCTAAGCATGATGTCACTTGAGGAGCCAGAGCAGGCTGGGTCCTGTAGCACTGGCCACTGTGAGCAGTTTGGGGCAGGGCCTGTCCTTGTGAAACACAAATCCCGGCAGGAGAGGAGGGAAGGGAGCATGAGGAAATGAATGTACCAACACAGACTCTGCTGATCCTGAAAAGGGATCTCACTTGTCTGTGCCTGTCCAGCCTTAGTCATTTCAGCTCAATCTGTCTCCTAAGCCAGAGCATGTCCTGAGCACCATGGGGCAGGGGGAGCTGTCCCACTGTTTCTCCTGGGATTGGTGCCATTTCACACAGCTCTGCAGTCACCAGACCAGCTGGGCAGGAAGCAATTACCCAGTGCTGAATGCCCCGGGGAGATGTTATCCCAGTGCTCCCAGCCTGGGGATGTGTGAACTCACTGCTTGGGAGGGCATTGTGCAGCTGAATGCAGGCCTGGGAGGGTGAGTCATGGGAGAGAGGGAACCACATGAGCTGCAAACTTCCTTTGTTTGGAGATTCTGGATGGAAATGAGGCTGCTTGGATCACCTGTCCACGGCCTGGTGCTGTGTCACCTCAGTCTGTCCCCTCCTGAGTCACTGCCACTGCCCTGGACAGGTTCTTTCTCTGGTAATAGCCACTGGTGCCTGTTCCTCCTGGACTCTGGGGGCTGCAAATTGTCCTGGGAATGCTGGACAGTGGAATCCCTTGTTGTTCTGTAAATATGTACTTGTCTGGTCTGAAGAATGGGACTTCAGAGCTTATGTTTGTGCAGCTTGAGACACTCAGTGCCTGCTTTTTAATACCTCCGACTCCTGCTCTTCCCTTCTCTAAAATGACTATAATTTACTTGCCTTCTAAATTTAAAAACCAAAGTCCCTGCAGTGCTCTGAGAGGTTGAATCACAGTCACTATCTGCTGTTTTGCTCTTTGCCTTGTTAGTTGTGTTGACTCTCATCCTCACTCACGGTTCTCCTGGTGCTCCTTGGCCACGTTTCAGCTGGAGTGGGATTGCATTTGGAAAAGCTCTGTCTCAAAGGGTGGTGGGGGCTCCAGTTCCTGCTCTGATCTGCTGTGGGATCTTCCCAGGCTTCTGTTTAAGGATGACTTTGTTCCAAGCCAGGAGTGGATGGTTTTAGTGGCCAAATGACCCCACTGGGAGCACTCCATCCAGATTTGGGCCCCCCGGTACTGGAGGGATGTGGACCTGTTGGAGCAAGTCCAGAGGAGGTTGATTGGATTGGAGCAGCTCTGCTGTGAGGAAAGGCTGAGAGAACTGGGGTGGTTTAGTCTGGAGAAGAGAAGGTTCCAAGGTGACCTAACTGTGACCTTCCAGCACCTGAAGGAGCTGACAAGAAAGATGGAGAGGGACTATTTACAGGAGCATGGAGTGCCAGGCCAAATGGGAATGGGTTCAAACTGACAGAGTAGGTTTAGATGGGAGATTGGGAATTGTGAGGGTGGGGAGGCCCTGGCCCAGGTTGCCCAGAGAAGCTGTGGCTGCCCCTGGATCCCTGGAAGTGTCCAAGGCCAGGTTGGATGGGGCTTGGAGCAACCTGGGCTGGTGGAAGGTGTCCCTGCCCATGGCAGGAGGTGGGACTGGATGAGCTTTAAGGTCCCTTCCAACCCAAACCATTCCATGACTCCATAAGTCAGCAGGGAGACAGGTGGGTTTAAGGAGTGCTTGTGGCCTTGGAGAAGAGACTTTTGCTTCATCTTCCAATAATGGGGAAAAAAAACCTTCTAGGGAAGGTTGTGACACGCTGCCTCTGTCTGCCCCTGTTTTGTGCTGTGCTGCAGGAGGGAGAAGGACACGACCAGGAGCCTGGTGAACGACAAGAGCCTGGTGCTGGAGCAGAGGGAGAGGTACAGCCAGTACAGGGTCGTGGTGGAGGAGCTGCCCCTGGGCCCGGGGCAGGCTCAGCCCTACGGGGACTATGAGGATGAGTACGACGACACCTACGATGGCAACCAAGTGGGGGCCAACGACGCTGACTCGGACGATGAGCTGATCAGCAGGAGGTGGGTGGGGAAGGGCACGGACTTGTGTGGATCCCACAAACCTGGCCTTTGGCTCTGTCCCTCCACGAGCACGTGTGTCCTCACACCGCCCTTCAAACCACCCCTTGGGCTTCTGCTGCTTTCTCTGTGACAGTTGGGTCTCCCTTCCCCTGTGGGTTGAGAGTCTTGCTGTGGCCTGTGCCAGGGCATTCTCTGGCCTCTCCTCAGCCATTGCCTCAACTCATCAGCAAATCCATCTGGAGAATTTGCCATGGTGCTGAAACTTCTGCCTATGGAAACCACCCTGCAACAGGGAAAAGTTTGGGCCAGTTTGGACAGTCAGTGCAGCTGGGTGACCTAAAACAGCTGGTTAGCAAGGGAGAACTTCAAAATTTGGGAAATTGTCCCCTGTGACATCTCCAAGTGCTGACAGCGGGAATTCAGACCCTCGTGGGCTGCTCAGCACTGTCAAAAGGACTGGCAGCTGCAGACAGTCAGCACTTGGGAAGCAAAGGGTTAATTTGGGATGGAGGCTGGAGAATATTTGTTTTAGAAATACGAGCTGGGGATAGAAAACATGTGGTTTAAAAGCTGCTTTAACACCTGTGTGAAAACAGCCTTTTAAATTCTGTATTACGAGGATGTCACTGTTCTTAACCTCAAACCAAAATGAATCTTTGGGCTTCCTTTGTGCCTTTTATTCCCTCCTAAAATGTGGTGAGACTTCCATTTAAATCCTTTTTGTGGTTTGCCAGTTCATGTGGCACCCAGGTCTTTTCCCCTGTTTCAGGTGCTCACTCTCCCCAGGAACAATTAGTGGATGTTTCTGCTGAAACCTGGATCTGTGGGTTTGAAATAACAAAGGGTTTTCTGGTTTTACATTTATTTCTTTGACAGTGGAATGGTGGGTCTGAATTCCAATAGAATTTAAACACACAGACAAATATGTATATATGTATTTTAAAGAATAAAAGGCATGTGGTAAATTCTGCCTCCACCCCCAGGCTTTTGCATGTCCAGGGTGATTCATAAATCCTGATGGATTTCTCCAAGGATTTTCCCCTGTGTGAAACTGGGGCACAGCAATGATGAAATTTGGGCTCCATGGAGAACCCCTGGCCACTCACAGAGGATTTGGAGCACAACACTTGCTGAGCATTAATGTTTCTGTCTGAGTTTGGACTCGAGGTTTGGGGGTTCCTGACTGGGGAGCTAAAGCTTAACAAAGGATATTCCTTACTAAAGCCCTCTTTCCCAAAGGAAGCAGTTGTTTGCTTGGAGAAATTCCTTGTGAGCTTTGAGGTTTTCCCTGACCTGCTCCTTTTTTTTTTCCTTAACTGTTATTATTTTCAGTGACAACTTCCTAGTGAACATTCCCCAGTGAAGAATGTGTTCATTACTTACCCTTAGCAATGTGTCATTAGCTACTGAGTTTCCTTCCTTTTTTTTTTTGCCTTTTCTTTGGAAAAAGTCCATGAAATTTGTAGAACTGCATTTTTTAAAGATGTGATGCAAACCAGAAGGTTCAGTTTGTGGCTGCAGTGTCTTCCTTGCTGAGTGTTTGTGTTGTTCCTTCTCAGGCCATTCACAATTCCTCAGGTCTTGAGACCTAAGGGACAGGAGGAGGGACAGGAGGAGGAGGAAGAGGATGAAGAGGAGGAGGAGGAGGAAGCTGAAAAGGAAAGAACAAAGGTGACACTGATTTCCCCTGTTTCTTCCCTGTGGGGTGACGTGGAGCAGATTTTGGAGTGACTCTTCCAGCAGCAGCAGGGGCAGAGCTGCTGGACTGTGGCACATCCCCCCGGACAGCTCCGCTGCTTCCCGGGATAACCAGGCTGGAGCAGTGACACTTGCTCTGTGGAGAGCTTTAATCTGCTGTGTCCCATGGACAGGCAGTGCCAGCAGAGCCCTGTGAGGGTCCCTCAGGCTCTGTGCTGGGCACAGGGGGCTGTGGGGAGGGACCTCAGCCAAGGTTTGTGCCAGGGCTGCTTCAGAGTCCCTGACACACTTCCCGCGGGGATACTGGACCGGGATTAACTCTGTTCCCGGCAGAATCTCCTCCTCCAGGATTTTGCAGGATGCTGATGAGTTTCCTGACCTCTTCCCTCCCTTCTTTCCAGGACCACTTTGTGCAGGACCCCGCTGTGCTGCGGGAGAGGGCGGAGGCCAGGCGCCAGGCATTCCTGGCAAGGAAGGGGTAAGCAAGGATCAGCCCCGGGGGTGAAGCCCTGGCTCTGCAGTTGGCAGGTGCTTTGCTGCTGACAGGAATGGCTGAGGCTGTTCCTGCTCCTGACATTCCTGCACATCAGGGTCACCACCACCATGGTGTGAACTTCCTCACCCACCTTCTGCTTCACTGCTGGTTGTTCTATCCCGTTGAATGGGTTGGCTTGTCATGGAGTCCTGGAATGGTTTGGGTGGGAAGAGACGTTAAAGTTCATCTCATTGCTCCAAGCCCCGTCCAGCCTGGCCTTGGACACTTCCAGGGATCCAGAGGCAGCCACAGCTTCTCTGGGCAACCTGGGCCAGGGCCTCCCCACCCTCACAGCCAACAATTCCTTCCCAATCTCCCATCTCTCCCTTCCCTCTGGCAGTGGGAAGCCATTCCCTGTGTCCTGTCATTCCAAGCCCTTTATCACAAGCAGCAGAACCCTTTGCAAGGCAGGATCTTGGAGAGCACAGCTTCCAGAGCTCCAACAGCTCCTGCAGGGATTTTGGGGCAGTTTGAGGGCTGTTCTCAGCTGATGGGCTCAGTGTGTCAAAGAGCACAGTTGTCGTGTGGCTGATGCTGATCCTGGGCTGTTGTGGATCCCTGGGATGAGCCAAGGCTGAACTCCTCACTCCCGGGTGTTTTAGGGATGTGGGATTCTGTCGCTGGCTGTGCCATGTGCTGGTTGTGATGTCCTTTTCTGTGTCCTGCAGGTACAAGCACGACAGCTCTGCCGTGGTTGGGAATGCCAAGGGCCACGGGCAGAACCGGGAGACGCTGCAGGAGCGGAGGAAGAAGGAGGCGAACAAGAGCACCAGGGCCAACCACAACCGCCGGGCCATGGCCGACAGGAAGCGGAGCAAAGGCATGATCCCTTCCTGAGGGGCTCCTGCCCGGCTGTGCCACCATCCCCAGCCTCCTGCTCGGGAGCTTGGCTCCGTGCCCTCGGCATTCCCTGTGCTCCGGGGGCTGCATGTCGTGGTTCAACACCTGGCACTTCAGCTCGCGTGGAATGGCGTCATTCCCTGTGGGAGCGCTGCCTTTCCTGGGAAGGAGCAGGCCCTGAGTCTCTTCAGTTCACAGACACACTCGTGTGTGCTGGTGGCTGCACCCAATACACCGGACAGGCTGCACCAGCCCCTCCTTCCTCTTTTGTACTATTTATAATTCGCAGAGTTTTATTTTCATACTGATCCCTGCGCCCTCCCTGCTGCTCCTGGGGGCTCCATGGCCTCCCTGGGACAGCCCCCAGCTCTCTGCCCCACTGAAATGCCTTATCCTGAACTGGAATCGTAGAATATCCCAAAGAAGGGACCCACAAGGATCATCAGTCCAACCCTTGGCCCAGACACCCCAACAATCCATGAGAGTGTTGTCCAAACCCTCCTGGAGCTCTGGCAGCCTTGGGGCTGTGCCCACTGCCCTGGGGACCCTGTTCAGTGCCAACCACCCTCTGGGGGAAGAACCTTTTGCTGAGATCCAACCTGACCCTGCCCTGACACAGCTCCATGCTGGCAGAGAGCTGCTCAGGCTCTTCCCACTGCCAACAGACCCCCAGGAGCTGAGGTGAGTAAGACCTTGCCAAAAATCTCTGTCCCTTGCTTGGGGCCTGTGAAAACCATGGCAAATAAAAGATTGACACGTTTCAGTTGATGTTTCAGGCTCTCACAGACAGGATTGATCTGTAACTCAGAGGAACCTCCACAGGCAGGGAAATTCTCTCCCTGGTCTGTGTGGGTTTGGTGTAGAGATTTACCCACAGCCACTGAGACTAAAGGTGCTGGAAAATGAGGATCCAGGCATGCTGAGTAAGATGCCAGTGGTGTGGAAATCCAGGCAGCAGGTCAGAGTCCCCAGGAGCTGCCTCCTCAGTAATCCCTGTCCCACCCCGTGAGGCAGCACTGCCCCAAACACCCTCTGCTGTGGGAAGGCTGGAGCTGAGAGGGACTTGCTGAGAGGCTCCTCCCAAGGGCTGCATTTTATCAGGGAGTTGTTCCCTGGACAGGGAGACACAGAAATTACCAAGTGACCTGTGTGTGGGGTGCTCAGATGCCACAGCAGTGGCTGCCACTCTACCTGGGCACCCTGGATTCAGCTGCCCACAGCTGGTGATAAAGTTGTTCCAGTTGTCATGGAGCATTAGGATGTTTTGGAGAGCTGTCCTCATCATCAACTTCCTGACAACCAATTAGTTTCTGCTTTGTTAATTTTCTTGGTTAATCTGCCCTGAGTGGCACCTCCCCACCACCCTGTATTTTCTGGAGCTGCAAAGGTGCCTGTGGCTGTCACCCCCCACGCTGAGAAAACGAGCAATGGGTGATGATCCAGGGTAATCCCAGAGCTGCAGGAGGAGCAGGGTGGTAGTAAAGTTGTAGTAAGGTCTGCAGACATACCTTGGAGCCTGGTTTAACTCAGAGAGGGCTGGGGTGTGATTGGGGCTGTTGGCAGAACAGTAGAAATGCAGCAGAGCTGCCACGATGTGAGGTGAAGTCCTGAGTGCTCCAAGGAGATTTTTCTTTCAAACCTCCTGATGACAGGCAGAGGAAAAAGGGAATTGCATTCACCACTGTCCCCAAATGCTGTGTCCAGGGCAATGCCTGTGAGGGTAACTCTGCTCTCCTGCAGCTCCTGCTCTGGGCTCGTGGCTCAGCCCCTCCCTGCTGCCCACTGCAGTGCTGTCTCCCCCTCATCCTGTATTCAGCTTTGGTTCCTGCTGCTCAGAAGCTGCACCTCTCTCTGAGCTGCTCAGCGTGGAGCAGCAGCACTGCAGAGCCCATGGCACTCAGGGGCTGGGCTTGTCCCAGGAATCCTGAAACCTCCCCCTTGAGGGTCTCCATAGGGCACAGCTGGGACTGGCACAGCTAAGGTCCCTTCCTACTCTAAAAACACCATGGTTTTTAAGTTCTCCTTGTGTTTTTAGAGTAAATGTTTCACCCCTGGTGCCCATTTGCAGAGTAAAGCTGCTGCCCCCCACACTGGCTCTAAGGAGCTCTGCCCCAGCCATGGCTGGAATTCCTCCTGATTAGGGAAAATGAAGTGGGAAAGATGTGGCTGCTGGGCTGGGGAAGAGGAGGAACCACTGAGCCAGATCTCCCAAGGGAGCTGAGTGATTAACTGGATTATTACCCCAAACAGTACCCAAATATCTCTTCCTGGGAATACAGAGGTGTTTGAAGGATCAGTCAGGGCTGGGCTCCTCAGTGAGGCTGCTGAGGAGGGAATGGCTCTGCCCCAGGCAGGGGGATGGAACTGGATCATCTTTAAGGTCCCTTCCTATCCCAACCATTCCATGACTCCTCTGATCCAGCTGCTGGGGGGGACTGAGCAATTCCTCCCCCTTCCCAGCAGCTCCCCTTGGATCCCAGGGTGGGGGCAGGCTGGTGGTACCACACAAACCTATGTGACTTCTGTCCCTTGAGCCCTCTGAAGAGCCAGAAGGCACAGAAATAATTAGGGAAGGGATCCACACCCCCCTTGAGGAGGTTTTGGACACAGCACCCCCCTTTTCAGCCCAGCAGTGCTGGGCACACTCAGCCTGCTCAGAGCTCAAGGGGTCAGTGCTGGGCAGATTTCCCACTGCTGGGGCAGGACTGCAGCAGCACCTGCAGCTCTGAGAGGGGCCAGGAACCTCCCCCAGCCCTGCACAGGACCTACAAGAGATGATGGAAATGATTTTAAGCCCCTTTTGTGTGAACAGGCCAGAAGAAAGACAAGAGCTGCTCCTCCCTCTCCAAGTTCTCCTCAGGCAGAGGCCAAGGGTTGTCACTAAACCACAGCTCTGTAAGTGCTTTCAGGCCTTTCCAACCATTTTTGGGAGGTTGTGATTCCTTCCAATGCCTTGGAACTAAGGAGTGGAGCTGCACTGAGCCACTCTCCATCTCCTGGAGAAGGAGGAGGCACAAGGAAGCCAAGGGATGGGTGAGGTGAACACACACAACACGAAACATGGACCAGAGTTTTATTTGAACACCGTGAGTCGAGAACAGCAGCAGCACCCCTGGAGTCCATCCTGCCTCACATCAGCTCCATGGGAGGTGATACACTCTGGCTCAGAGCTGTTCCATCAGGAATCCATTCCCAGCTTCAGGAGGCCAAATCCTTCCCTGCTCCTTCCTGGCTCCTGCTGCTGAGCTGCTCAGTTCTCATACTTGTGCTTGATGTGTTTCCACAGTTTCTGGGTACAAAACAAAGGTTTTTCAGAGGTGTTGGGATAACATTTCAATCTAAAATGCTATTTTAGAGTTTATATTTTATAGACACCCTGCCTGGGGAGGTGGTGAGGGAGCCCTGGACCAGATCTGAGGGACACAGGGAGCTCCTGGCTTTTAGTCTGGGCAGAGAGGAAGCTGCAGAATATCCCCTTTCCCCTGCTCTGGATTGAAGTATCCCACCCAGACCAGAGAAGGCTTCTGGAGCTATGGGAACAGAACAGTCCTAGTCACAGAATCCTGGAATGTTTAGAAGGGACCTTAAAGCTCATCCAGTCCCTCCCCTGCCATGTGCAGGGACACCTTCCACCAGCCCAGGGTGCTCCAAGCCCCGTCCAGCCTGGCCTTGGACACTTCCAGGGATCCAGGGGCAGCCACAGCTTCTCTGGGCAACCTGGGCCAGGGGCTCCCTACCTTCACAGCCAGGAATTCCTTCCCAATCTCCCATCTCTCCCTGCCCTCTGGCAGTGTGAAGCCATTCCCTGTGTCCTGTCCCTCCCTCCCTTGTCCCCAGTCCCTCTCCAGCTCTCCTGGAGCCCCTTCAGGCCCTGCAAGGGGCTCTCAGGTCTCCCTGGAACCTTCTCTTCTCCAGCTGAAGAGGAAGCCGCTGTTTGTCCCTGCAGTGACCCTGTGCCCGGCAATCATTATCCCGTCACAGCCGTGCTTCGCAACACGAGCACGACTTGATCCCTCTCACCCCAGCTCACCCCGGGGCTCTGGCGCTGTGTCCCAGCACGACCCGGCAGCGCCCACGTCCCCCTATGCCAGGGGCGGCTCGGCCGGGCCGCGGGGACAGAGCGCAAATGCAGATCCTTCTCTCCCTCCTGCTCCCACCGCCTCCCACGGCCCTGCCAGTGGCTCCGCAGCCCAGGGACGGTCCGAAGCCGCGACCACCGAGCGCCACGAGAGCCGGGCTGGGGCCACAGCGCGGGCTGGTTGGGTTGCGGGTGTGCTTGGGGACAGCCCGGGACAGCCGAGGAACGGTCCGGGACACGTCAGGAACAGCTTAGGAGTGACCCGGGACACTTTAGGGACGGCCCGGGGCCTGCCCGGGGCGTGGCTCAGCGGGGCCGGCCTGACCTTCAGCGCGGGCCCGCGCCGCTGGGGCCCCTCCCGGCCTCTGCCCCCGCCTTACCCCCTCGTTGAGGTGCTCGAAGAGCGCGTCAGCGCCCTGGTCGAAGGCGCGCTCGAACAGGACGGCGCCCAGCACGACGGACAGCGCGAAGGTGGAGGTGCGGCGGAACAGCGCCCCGTACACCTGCCGCAGCAACGCCATCTTGGCCGCGCGCAACGCGCCTGCGCGGCCCCGCGGGGAGCGATGGGGGGTGTAGGCGGTGCTGGGAGACGGGAGCGCGCGTGCGCGCGCGGAGCATTCTGGGATTTGTAGGCGGTGCCGTGTGAACGCTGCGCGCGGAGCTCGGGGAGCGTGGGGCATTGTGGGAGTTGTAGGCGGTGCTGCGCGGGCCCGGCTGGAGGTGCGTGAGCGGGGCTGGGGGAGCGGGAGTGGGACGGCGGCTCTGTGAGGGGATCCCCCTGAGGGCCCTGTGGGAGGGCTCCGTGTGAGGGGTCGCGGTGAAGGATCCCTGTAAGGGCTCCGTGAGGGGTCCCTGTGAGGGGGGGCCCGCTCGGCCCCGTCCCGCCCCCATTCCCCTCAGCGACTCCGCCGGGCAGCCCGAGGGTTTAGGTCCGGCTTTGTGCCTTGAAATCAGCCCGGCCACGGCTGTGGGGGTCCCAGACCGGGCTGGGGCCGGGGTGAGAGGGCAGAGCCCCCAGTGCCCTGCCCTGCCCTGCCGGGGTGCCCTCCGGGGGTGACAGGGACACCAAGGGGTTGTGGTCGCTGCCTTCTGCTCACCCCTGGCGTGGGGGGCACTTTGGGTGTTTTCTGGGGGTGTGGAGGGTGGTCGGTGACAGTGTGGGGTGAGAGGGAGAGTGGTGTTGAGCTCATGAATCATGGAATTATGGGATGGTTTGGGTTGTAAAGCTAATCTCATCCCACCCCCTGCCATGTGCAGGGACACCTCCCACCAGCCCAGGTTGCTCCAAGCCCCATCCAACCTGGCCTTGGACACTTCCAGGGATCCAGGGGCAGCCACAGCTTCTCTCTTGCGCCTCTGGCAACCTGGGCCAGAGGACCCTCTGGCTCCAGAGGCCTCAGGAATAGTGAGAAGTGGCCCCATGTGGCAGAAGGGAAGTGGAAACATTCCCTTTTGCCACCTTTTCCTCATGTTTTTCTGTTTAACCTCAGTAAGGGCAGAGGGGTCCCAGAGTGGCTCCAGCACGGATGAGACAGAGAGGCAAATTTGGGGTTAGGAAAGCAGGACAGACACTGGGGACTCAGGAATCCTAAAACTGAAGCTGTTCCCCCTCAGGGCTGTTGTTAAACGAGCATCTACACGAAATTGCAGAGCAGACCCTCAAGTGACTCTGCTCTGTCATTTTGTTTGTCTCACCCGCTCAGAAATAGCACAAGGTCTGGCTGCAGAGTCACTTCTCCTGATTTATTTATGTTTGGTTTTCTCATACAGCAACTGTGGGGATCTGTGGGATTTTTTCTGGGTTAGGGAAAAGCCTCTGCTTGTGCTGGAAGTCTGGAATGTGCCTGACACATTCCTGTGCCTTGTGTATGGTGTTATACCTTTGGAATTCCAGAATATCCTGAGCTGGGAGGGACCCACAAGGATCATCAGTCCAACCCTTGGCCCAGACACCCCAACAATCCCTGAGAGTGTTGTCCAAACCCTCCTGCAGCTCTGGCAGCCTTGGGGCTGTGCCCACTGCCCTGGGGAGCCTGGGCAGTGCCAACCACCCTCTGGGGGAAGAACCTTTCCCTGAGATCCAACCTGACCCTGCCCTGACACAGCTCCAGCTGGGAGTCCTGTCCCTGCTCACACAGAGCAGAGGTTGGACAAGCTCAGTTAATATTTTTCAAATTTAACTGCTCAGGATTATTTAAGACAAATCTCCCCAACAGCCCCTGAACTGCTGCCCCCAGGCAGGTTTGTGTATGGTCAGGGTGGTGTTAATCCCAAGTTGAGCTCCAGATTTCCAGTGGAAGGTGTCCCTGCCCATGGGAAAGGGTTGGAATGAGATGTGAGGTGCCTTTTAACCCACCCCATTCTGTGATGATTCTATGACAGGATGAGAGGGAGTGACTTCCCACTGCCAGAGGGCAGGGAGAGATGGGATATTGGGAAGGAATCCTTCCTTGGGAGGTGGGGAAGGGCTGGGATTGAATTCCCAGAGAAGCTGTGGCTGCCCCTGGATCCCTGGAAGTGTCCAAGGCCAGGTTGGACGGGGCTTGGAGCAACCTGGGCTGGTGGAAGGTGTCCCTGCCCATGGCAGGGGGTGGGATGGGATGAGTTTTAAGGTCCCTTCCAACCCAAACCATTCCATGATTCCATGATTTACTCCAGGTCAATGAAAAGCAGGACCTGTCCCTGTCTCTGGAAGGTGCCAGCAGATGCTGCTGCCAGCCCAAGTCTCCCTGCAGATCTGAGCCCATTTAAATTGGCAGCTGAGTGTCATAAGCTTGACACTTGGATTTAATTAACTTCACATCTGCCTGGATATCCAAAGTGGCTGGAATGGCCCCAGGCTTGGGCTGGGAGAAGGCAGGAAATTGAGGTCAGGGCCCAGCAGCAGCTCTTGGGGTTCCACCCAGACACAGATGAGTCTGTGTGTGCCCATTTCAGGGTCACCTTCCTCCCCCTGCCTGGTGAAACACCCCCCAAGAGTCCCAGATAAAATCTGTAGCTGGCACAGAGCAACGTGGAGTGTTTTGGCAGCAGCTGGAGAAGGGAACACGTGGGATGGTGCCCAGGAGAGCTCGGCTGGAGTGGTCCCAGGCCCCTCAGTGGCTGTGCCACACCCGGGAGGTGCCTCAGTGCTCCAGGAGGCACAGCAGAGGTGTTGTGTTATACTTTCATACAAGACAAAGCCCCTGAGGGGTTTTTTGTGTTTGCATTTCTTCAGGAGCTCTTTCCAGCTGGCACAGAGCCTGTCTGGAAGTGTCTGTGGAGGGTCTGGGGGTCTCAGCTCCTCAATTCAGTTGCAAATCAGGGTCTGGAGGCGTTGAGAGGAAACGGCCAAGCTGGGGCTGATCTTTCCAGGGCAGCTAGGTTTACTTTATTTCATAATGGCCAAGATGGATTTAATTAGGAGCCATCTCTGCAGCTGAATAATGCTCTTTGTTTATTGCTGGAGCCGTTTGGGGAGATGGAAATAGGTTGGTGCTGCTCAGAAGCAGCTTTGATTCCTCCAGACTCGCCGAGCGCTGGTGCTGCAGAGTGCTGGGAGAATCCAGCAAGATATCCATGCACTGGAATCCTTAAAAAGATGGGAATAAGTGTTGGGTGTGATCACTGGAGGGGCAGTCTCTGTGAGAATCCAATGCTCCTCTAATTGCTTTGCTCATTCCTTCGTCCCCTGCAATGGGAATTGCTTGGAGAATTCCAGGGCAGGCAGCTGTGGGATCTGCCTGGAATCTGTAGGAGCTTTCTGCCTTGTTTTTTTGGGGGGGAAGGAGCTTCTGCAATTATTGCTGTCGGGGTGATGAAAGGGAAAGTTTGAAACCCGATTTCAAAGGCTGGCTGCTGCTGGGCTTCCGCAGGCACAATTCCCTGGGAGAGCTCTGGAAACTTGTGTGGGACCGCTGCAGAATCTCATTTGTTCTCCCTGTTTGCAGCGTCTCTGCTTCTGCAGAGATGGAGTGCAGGAGCCAGAGCTGAGACAGGGAGCTTTTTATGTCACCAGGAACTTTGGGAGGTTATGGAATGAGATGTGAAAGAGGGAGTTCTCAGTACTCAAAAGCAGAGGCTGCCAGTGGGCCAGACATGTTCCCTTTGGATTCCAGCAGCCCCACCACAGTGCAGCAAAGCTGGCTGGAAAACTCTGGGATGATCTAGTGAAGGATGAGGGAATTTATGGATCCCTGTTTGTTAAACAGCACTTGGGTTTGGTTTCGTGGGTTGCAGCAGGACAGTTTCAGACCCCAAGCCCTACAGAGCTGTTGGAAATTCCATGGAGGAGCAGGTTTGTGGATCAAGGAGTTTGACCACCTCCAACAAGGTATTTCACCTGGAGAATT
>VYXB01009660.1:63152-77592 GCA_013397135.1 Pachyramphus minor
CTGTGCTGTTCCCAGGGCTGGAGCAGCTCTGCAGGGGGGTCTCACCTGAGGGGGCAGAATCCCTCCTGCCCTGCTGCCCACGCTGGGGATCAGCCCAGGGCACGGGGGGTTCTGGGTGCTGGGGCAGGTCCAGCCCCTCACCCACAAGGAAGGGACCTTAAACCAACGAGGTTTCCAGTCCCACTGGAGTGTCTGAGTGTTTCACCTTTGGTGTGGAGGTTTTCAAGCCGATTCAAAACAATCAGAAAATTATTCCATCAAATGCAGCTGGAGGAGGCTTCACTTTAACCTGTGGTCTGAGGCCTCAGAGACTTCCAGTGATTAGACTTTGATGTGGCAGTTCTGGGGAGCAGGGGAGGGAAGGGAGTGGGATGGATGGATGGATGGATGGATGGATGGATGAATGGATGGATGGCAGCAGGCTTGGCAGCCCCACCTGCCCTCGGCACGCTGGGCTCTGAGGGATTGCCTGGAGCTCTGCTCTTCCTGCTGAGCCCGAGGGATCATCTGGGAGGCTGTGATTGATTCTGGCCCTGTTTTATTTAGAAAATCTCTATTTCTTGCACTGCTCTCTGTGCCATTTTTTAAATGCATTCAGCCGTCAAGGTGTCAAAACGTGGAAAGTTGCTTTTGGAGTTTATCTCCTCTTCCATCCATCTTTGGCTTTCATCAGGTACCTTCCAATGCCTCAGGAGGGAACTTGCAGCTCCTTCAGGGTGTCTGTGGCACCTCCAGCAGGGACATCCCATGGGAAGGGTGGCTCAAAGGTAAAACACAGGCTGATCTCACCTGGAGCTGGTGGCTCCAGGCCCAGCATGGATGGGGGCTCCCAAATTCTGTCCTGTCTCTTCTCAGTTCTCCTCCTCAGAGTCCCTCTCACACCTACATGTGTGATATGTTTCCCTCTTCCCTGGGGGAGAAGGACCAGGAACTTCCAGGTTGTTTTCAGTGGCTGTGGAGTTGGGGTTCCTTTTTCCTGGCTGTAGGGCTGGTGTGATCTTCGTGCTGTGCTCGGGGCAGGCACACCTTGGTGCCACAGGCTGGGGAGGGTGAGGGGAGCAGCCCATGGTGTACAGGAGAAAAGGGGTGTCTGGGTGGGCTGAAGGAATTATTGTGTCCTGTGGTGTTTGCAGTGCAGCTTCCCACCTGCAGGACAGGTGAGAGCAGCTTTGGGTTTATCCTTGAGGATAAAACGAGGATCTTTGCTGAGTTCCTTCCTGTCCTTGCAGAGGTGGACACAGGGGAATTTCCTTCCTCCTACATGGCAGCTTGTGGAGGTTGTGGTTCAAGGTCCCCAGGGCCTCCAGCTCCTCCTGGTTTTTACCCTGGATGGTTTCTGGTGCACTTTCCCTGGAGCCTTTGGCTCTCTGGATCTCTGTTTTGTGTGGAAGGAGAATTCCTCCAGCAGAGCTGTTGCTGCTGTGTGACAGAGATAAATGCAGATCCAAGCCTTTTCTCCCATGTGCAGGCAGCAGATCCTGCCCCAGCAGGCTGTGATGGACAAGGATATAAACTGTTGGGTCTCACCTCTCTCTCTGTCTGCCAACCCCGAGTGATTTGAGTTGTCCTCCTTTGGGAGCAGGCGCTGTAAATCCTGGAGCCTCTGCTCCCGTGGCTGGGTGCCGAGGAACTGCCTGATGGCTCCCAGGCCGTGCTGAGGCTGCTCTGCCAGGACAGACATGGGGAAAAGGTACTTCTGTGACTACTGTGACAGGTCCTTCCAGGACAACCTGCACAACAGGAAGAAACACCTCAATGGAGTGCAGCATCTCCGGGCAAAGAGAGTCTGGTACGACTTATTCCGAGGTGGGTGCTCCCAGCTGTCTGCCACTCCCTTCCTGGGACTTGGGAGGGGATGGATGAGGGGGGACAGTGGGAGTAGAAAATAAATCAGCACTGGTGGTTTGTACACCCTGATGACTGTGTGCCCTGATGCATCAAGCAGTCTCAGAGGCAAAGCAGAGACAGGCTCTGACTTGTCTCACTTGTTAGTGCCACCGGAGGAATGTGGTGGGAATGTGCACCCAGGGTCTGAGAAGAGAGCAGGGCAATGCATTCTGGCTCTAGCAAAGATTGAGTTTGGGTTCAGCTGGCTGTGAGACCACTGCCTGTGTTTTCCTGTGCTTCCCTCTGGTTCCTGGGCTGTCTGGGACAGGGTGGGGTGTTGCTGGGCACAAGGTCTTTACCTGCTCTCATCCGCTGTCTCCCCAGATGCCGCCGCTATCCTGCAGGAGGAGCAAACCAAGAAACCCTGTCGGAAGTTCCTGCAGACAGGTGAGGAGTTCTGAGGTGGAAATAAGTCCCTGAGCTCCAGCAGCTCCTTGGAAAGCCAGCCCAAGGCTGAAGTGAGGGGTTTGGGCCTGTGTGTCCAGCGTGCAGCTTGGAGGGATGATGGAAGTGGAGCTTGGGTTTGCCTGCACAAAGCAGGATCTCCTGTGGGCAGTTCTCACAGAGCTCTGTGGCTTGTCCAAGTTTGGAAAAGACCTTTGACATCACTGAGTCCACCCATCAACCATGTTCACCATTAAACCATGTCTTCAAGGGCCACATCCACAAGTGTGTTTTTTAAACACTTCCAGGGTGGTGACTCCTCTATTCCAATGCTTTACGACCCTTTCCATGAAAAATTTGTTTCCTGATATCTAACCTTGTGGATTTTGAAATTGAAACTGAGTTTCCAAATCTGCCCATTTGTTCCAGGACAGTGTGATTTTGGGTCCAACTGCAGATTTTCCCACATGACAGAGCAGGACCTGGAGAAGCTGAGTGCTCAGGTTCAAGGTGAGTCCTCCAACGATGCGATGTCCAGGGGTCTCCTTGGAGGGGCAGTTGCTGCAGGGGGGGTTGTGCAGGCTGTGATCCCTCCTGCCTCCCAGTGCTGTGTGATCCTGGAGCCTGGGAATGCTGCAGTTTGTCATGTGCTCCCTGCCCTGGAGCTGCTGGCACGGACACAAACCTGGAGCTGGGCTGTGCTGTTACCACTTGGCAGCAGGAGCCTGGAGTGGGCTTTGTGAGCCCTCGGGGTTTTGCTCAGTCAGGGAATAAAAACTGTCAGCAGCAGAGGGCACTGGTACATCACTTCCCCTTAAATTTATGGATTGGATTTCCCCCCACCTCTCTGCCATTTCCAGGGAGGTGCTCCTTCCACCCTGGGGAAGAACTGGCCTGCTGTGGGGCTGTGCTGAGGAGAGGACAGGGGGTCTTGGACCCAGGAATGGCCTCTGCTCGTGGGGCTTTGGTGGAACCGAGGTGTGGGCAGAGGGTGGGTGGCACCTGCTCCCTGCTGGGAGTCTCCAGAGAACTTCCTTTCTCATTCTGGGACTACCACCTCTTTTCCCTAAAAGGGGTGACAGCTCTGTTTGTTGGAGAAAATCACAGAACCATGGAATGGTTTGGGTGGGAAGGGACCTTAAAGCTCAGCTCGTTCCACCCCCTGCCATGGGCAGGGACACCTCCCACCAGCCCAGGTTGCCCCAAGCCCTGTCCAACCTGGCCTTGGACACTTCCAGGGAGTGTGAGTGAGGTGTTGGTGAGAGCTTGTGGAATGGTTGAGATCTCCACTGGAGATCATCTGGCCCCAACCTGCCCTTGCTCCAAGCAGGGTGAACTCAAAGCAGGGTGCTCAGCAGCACTTCCAGTTGTGTTTTGAGTATCTCCAGGGCTGGAAACTCTGCAGCCTCTGGGGGCAACCTGAGCCTGTGTTTGACTACATTCACAATTAAAATGTGTATTTTTCTAAATATTTAAATGGAAATTCCTTACGGCAATTCCTGTATCTTGAGTTGCTCCCGTCGTCTCTTGCCTTTGTTGGACTCCCTCCAGTATTTGCAGTACAGGGAGCCCAGCACTGGGCACAGCACCCAGACATGGCCTCACAGTCCTCTTCCCCCTGCTCCCAGTGCAGCCCAGCTCGGAGCAGCCCTCGTGTCCCCCCTGCTCCCTGGGGCCAGCTCTTGGTTTGCCAACAGGCTGCAAAAACCAGTTGGAAGCGTGTGTCGGATGCGAGGTGTTGGGCTGTGTGGGTCAGAGCCTCTCCCGGCCCCCTGAGGGACCCTTTGCGGGGAGGAGGAGCTCGGGGAAGGCACCGCGGAGCTGTTCCAGCGCCCTCCGTGCCGAGTCAGTGTGTGACTCCCCCGGGTGACCCCGGATCAGTCTCTGATCCGCGCTGGAAGTCAATAAACCTCCGCGGGGACCGAGTGCTGCAGCCCTCCCCAGAGGGCAGTGCCTCCAGTCCAGCCCAAAACCTCTCCCTGCCGGGCCCCGGGGGCGGTACAGGGTGTCAGGAACCTGTGGCGTTTGCAGGCAGTGCCGGCTGTTCCTGCGGGGGAAGTGGCAGCTCGGTGGAGCGGAGCTGCCGGGGAGGGCTGGCAGCTCCTCTGCGCTCGGGCAGCTTCCCTCGCCAATTACCCTGCTTATTGAATATTGACTGCAGCCAAACGGGCCGGCTCTGAGCGCAGCACCGGCTGCTGAGAGCTGCGTCCGGGGGGATTCCTTGGAAACCTTGTATTTGTGTTAGGAGTGAAACATTTCATTTACCAATTAGCCCTGAAGCAGCGCTGGCCGGGGGGTGCTGGTTGGGGAGTTCAGTCCTCACCTGTGGTGTGTGTGACTCTGAGAATGCTGTGTGAGAAGAGCATCTCACAGCCCCTCCCTGGGATCAGAGAGCTCGGAGGGGTTCGGTGGAGGGCCAGGCTCAGCGGGACTTGGCGGGGGAGAGGTACAGCCTTTAACGGGGACAGTGGGTGGAAGGATCAGCCGCTCCTTGTTTGAGGCAAGCTCGTGTGTGGCAGGTTGTGTTCACACACAGGAGACCTGAGCCTCCATCAGTAATGTCCCATTTGCATTCCCACCCACTCCTGGTGTTTCTGTGCCACGAGCCATCCCAGGCCACAGCCCATGGGATGCCACAGTGTGGGCTGGAGCTGTGGGCTGGAGCAGGCTCAGTGTCCACAGAGATTTCCCGGCAGGGAGATTCTGACAGGCTTGGAGCCGGGAGTGGGTGGGGGTTGGAGACAAGCAGAGAGACCTGAAGTTCCAGAGCCTCCCTGCCTTGTGCAGAGCCTGGTGGGACCGTGCTGGAGCTGACCAGGCTGCTGGGATAAAGGGGACAGTCTCCTGGTGGGTCCACAGTGCTGCTTAACCCCCCTTTCCTCAGCCCTGGTGCACGCAAAGCCTTGTCTGACTTTTTTAAACACTGCTAAACCGGGATGGCACTTTTTTTGTCATGTAAATATTGAACCTGCCCCTGAGCCCCTGCTGAGTGTTTGGTGCTGGTAGCTTGCTAACAAGGCATTTTTATCTCAGCCAAGGGAAACATTACATTGTCCTTAACATTTGGCCTTTTTAATGCAGGGAGTTCACCCTGTTGTTTGTGTAAGTCTTACGGGTTAGGTAGGAGAATTTCTGGATGATTCCCTGTTCTAGAACAGCTTGGAGCATGGCCTACTTTGGCTTCAGCATCTCTGCACCCTGTAGAATAGCCTCATCAAGAAGCAACAGTTTACACCTTCAGCAGGGAGGGAGAGATATTCCCAGCTGTTCCTGCATCAAAGCATTAGCCTTCTGCATCTGCTGCATCATTCATCAGCCAGACACTTCCAGGCTGTCATTTTAAGTACAGTCATGTCAGAAAAAGTCACTGTCAAATTGCCATCTTCTTGCTCAGAGTTATTGGCTCCCCCTCATCCATGTCCCCAGTGCAGGTGGGATCAACCCAGCCCGGGCTCTGGTGAGCTGTAGCCAGGCAGGGCTGCGAGGGCACAGCTGGGGGAGTGTTTGTGGTGTATCCCTGACACTGGAAGGACATGAGAGACCCTGCTGGGGTGGCTGGAGCCAACTGGTTTAACTGGGCATTGAGGGGAGGAGAGCTCACAGTTGGCTTGTTCTGCTGCTGCTGGCACAGAGATTCATCAGCCTCATCCCTCAGCCATGATTTGACACTGTTCATGTTTGGGATCCCACATCAGCCCTCCAGAGCTACTTCTTGGAAAACCTGTTGGCATTCAGGGGGTGTTTGCAATCTCAGGGGGGTTTGGTGGTCCCTGGGTGGGACCCTGTGCGCTCCAGAGGAAGATGAGATGAGAGATTCACCTTTCCAATGGCATCAAGGCAGGAGAGTCACCTGTCCCATTTCTGAGCCTGAGGGTTGGTAACTCAGGGAGTAGTGAGAACAGGGAGCCAGCTGGATATTTTTCTCAGGGGGACACCTGGGGCCTCGTTTAGCCCAGTGTGAGCCTGGAGTGATCCCACTGCAAGCAGGGAACTTTTCTGGGTGGGACTGAAGTTGTGGCTGCTCAAGTCCCTGGACTCCCACCAGTTCCTGGTGTGGTGCTCAGGCTCCCTGCTCTGAACAGAGAGGCTTCATCTGCTTGTGGTATGTTCTGTGTTGGGCTTTGGAGCTGGATGAAGAGGAAATCTTGGTGGTAGGAAGAACTGGGAGAAGTTTCTCTGCGATTTTCTTCCCAGACTTGTCACAGCCACTGCTGGTCTCCTTGCCAAGGTGGGATGTGCCCAGGTGCTCAGGAGATGGAGACACCTGAAACAAAGGGAAGTAAGGTGGTCAAGGTTACCAGGAAAGTCTGACCTGGGAGCTGAACCTGATACCCTGAGTCTGAGCAGTGCCCGGCTCTCCAGACTGAGCTTCCTGGCTCCCCCATCCCCACATGGCCGGGTCCTGGGCTGATCCCAGGTAATTCTGCTGGGGCTTTGATCCTTGGGAACAGCTGTAGGAGCCTGGAACAGCCCCATCTCCAGCCTTATCAGTGGGTTGCAGAGCAGCACCTGGACATGAGGCCCACAGCAGGCTGTCTGTGGTGGCACCGAGCACATCGTCACCCTCCCGGCAGCACCAGCTGAAAAGGCTGGATGACAAATTATCCATCTCCGGCTGCTCATTGTGTAGCACATTCCTGCCATCCTTATTAATATTCAACAGGCAGATGAATAATTGGTTGCCAGCACGAGGATGAAGTGATCCTTCACTCTGCCCAAGCAGTATTAATTTCACACCCTGTCTGGAAACGTGTAATATTTTCCTTAAACGTGTGACATACGGTGGGTGGGTGTGGAGGGGACTCCGGGGGCACAGCTGCAGGTGGCTCTGCCGGGCTGGCTGATCCCTAAATGGGATCAGGGATCCCCCACAGGGCTGGATGAGCAGGGCAGAGGGCAGTGACACACAGCTGCCTCTGCTTCCCTTTTGCTGTGTTTGGTTTCCCTGCCGTGTTAGGTGGGACGTTTCCACCAGGCTGGAGCTGGGATCGCTCGGAGCGGCTCCTCATCCCGCCTGTCGTGCTGGCAGCAGTGAGGTGTGGCAGTCACAGAGTCAAGGACTGCTGCTAGACCCTGTTCTCTGCCAGCTCCCTCCCTGCTGCTGGGGGGGCTGGGCAGCTCTGCTAACCTGGCATCTGTGGAGTTGTGCCCAGTGGGAGGGACTGGCGAGCACTGGGCTGCCCTGCTGGCTCCGTGCCCTCCTGCCCAGGGAGGACAGAGTGTCTGCAGGACAGGTTTGTCTGCAGGTGTCTGCCCCACACACCCCCCAGGGCTGCTGGAGGGGTTGAAGTGTTGGAAGGACCCTCACTAGAGAGCAGAGGTTTCCTCCTGGTTTCCTTCCTCATTCCGAACTTGCATGAGAAATATAAGACAAGGAGTAATGGGTTCAGACTGAAAGGGGGGAAATTTAGCTTAGATATGAGGAGGGAATTGTTCCCTATGAGGGTGGGGAGGCCCTGGCTCAGGTTGCCCAGAGAAGCTGTGGCTGCCCCTGGATCCCTGGAAGTGTCCAAGGCCAGGTTGGACGGGGCTTGGAGCAACCTGGGCTGGTGGAAGGTGTCCCTGCCCATGACAGGGGGAGGAACTGGATGAGCTTTAAGGTCCCTTCCCTGCAGAAGCATTCTGTGCTGCAAATGCAGGAGCTGGTCCCCTGGCTCCTTCTGCCCTGGCTGTGCCCCCATACTGGTGGCAGCTCCTGCTCAGGCTCTGCAGGGCTGGGGATGTGTCACAGTGGGCACCATAACCAGCCCTGACAGCAGCTCTGACATCCCTGGGGTGGCTGTAACTGCTCCCAGAACCTCCCAGACTCTCCTGGCCTGCCAGGGCTGCACCAACCCAGACACGTGTCCCTGTCACTCCCACCTCATCGGGCAGAGGTGGCACAGACACCTGCCAGGTGGAGGGACAGGTCTCTGGGGGTGGCTCAGGGCCAGCCCAGGCTGCTTGAGGCGAGGATGAGGATGATCTGCCCCGGGGGGGATGTCACTCAGTGCCACCGTGCTGGCTTAGCCCTTGTCCCCGGCTCTGCCTGGCTGGAGCTGTCACCAGGGATGGCTCCAAGTGTCAGATGGCAGGAGGGCAGGGGAGGAGGGGCTGCCACTGTTCCCCACTCCCTCCAACACAGCAAACTGTGCAGGGTAAGGAGCAGCGGGTTCAGTGGAGTGAAAGGACTGCAGCACCAGGGCCTGGTGGCCTCATGGCCCTGCCTCTGATCCAACCCTCCCTGATGTCTCCCTCTCAACCAGGGGAGAAGAGGCTGAAGGAGCTGCAGCAGGAGGGAGCAGATATCCCACCTGGCACCATCGAGGACTGGCTGGAGAAGAGAGCCCAGAGACTGAGCGCGGCTCAGAGCAACAGGTACAGGTGTCTGGGATCACCAGGTGTGCCCTGGCTGCTGCTGCTGCTGTCCCTCAGGGTGCAGGGGGGGATCCCACAACAGGGGTGGGAGGGGGGAAGGTGCAGGTTGTCAGAGATCCCAACTCCATGGGAGTGATCATTGAACACCCCTCCAGCATACATTAGGGGCACTTGTGTGGATCCAGCCCTGGCTGCCTGTGCCAGGGATGTGTCCAGACATGTCCCTGTGTGCCAGGGGACAATCCAGGCCTTGGGAACAAGCCACCCCAGCGGTGTGCTCCGTGCTGTGTGCAGGGTGCACAGACACACCTGCAAGGACAGTGCCAGCGTGCTGCCAAGTTATCAATGCCCAGGGGCCTGGTCTCATCTGCTGACAGTTCCCCCACCCCTGCCTGCCCTCCCTGCCAGGGGGAAGGTGGAACTGGCTCCTCCTCACAGGATCCACTGGCATTCCTGCTCTTTCCTGGCTCACCTGACTGTGCCGCAGGCTTAATGGGATGACATTTGGGCACGTGCCAAATCTCTCTTTTGTTCTTTCTCTGTTTGCTCCTGTCCTCTCCCTGTTTGGCCTGGGCAGGATCTTCCTTCTGCTGCGTGTCTGGGCTCGTGGCTCTGTGCCTGTTCTGTCCCTCAGCTCAGCTGCCCCGCAGTGCTGCCCACATTCCAGCCCCTACACTTCACTTGCCCCACTCTGCTTGTCCTGCCCGTGAATCCCTGGATCTTGGGGTGGGTCAGCTCTCACAGAAGATAGCCATCCCTATTCCCAGAGGGATTTCCTCAGAGGGCCATACTCAGAGGAGTTTCCAGACCTTCAGAACTTGGCCCCTGTTGCCTCCAGGGATGCACAAAATTTCCAGGGTTGTTACCTTTTCTCCAACCTCCCTCTCCCTGCAGGCTCAGAAGCTGTCTGCTACAGGAGCTAAACACCAACTACTTAAACTTCCCTTCCTCTATCCAGCCTGTCCCTATCACCTCTCTTCCCCCCTCGTGCTCTGCAGCCCCACATTCTCCTTCTGAGCCCCTGTGGGCTTTGCTTTGTCTGCCACAGAAGCTGTTCTGCGTTGCCAGGGCCTGTTTTCAGCAGGTCCCTGTGCTCCTGGTGCCTGGGGAGTCCATTGTGGCCCTCCTGAAAGGAGCTTCCTGAAATGTGAGGATCTCTGGCACCACACTGGACTGGAAGTCCATGTCCATTTTCGGGGAGCTGTCCCACTGCATCCCACCCTTCCCTGTCCCAGTCCTCCGTTTGGAATCCTCCACTTGGTGCCTGTTTCCAAAGTCAGGCTGTTTTCTGGAGAGCTGGGGTGGAGCTCCTGGGGCTTGGAGCACTCTGGGCTCGTGGAAGGTGTTCCTGCCCATGGCAGGGGTGGAAGGAGAGGAGCTTTAAGAGCTTTAATGACCCTTCCCACCCAAACCAGCCTGTGATTCCATGATTCTCTTGGCAGTGGAGCTCTGCCAGGGTGGGATTGATTTTTACCCTGGTTTCCAAAGGAAACAGTGTTGATTTCCATCAGAGACAAAACTTGCTGATTTCCATCAGAAGAGGGTCTGAGGCCTCTCAGATACCACAGGTTTCAGGAGCCTGGGAGAGGGCAAAGGGGGGATCCCATCAACACCTTCTAAAGAAAATACTCTTGACCTTGCTGGACACTGGAGAATCCACATGGGACAAAGCTCCAGCTGTAGGCAAACCTTTGATAGCACTTGTAGCTTAGGGGACCCCAGGGAATTGAGTGCCCAGGCAGCATCTTCCCCATTGATTAGTCCTGCTGCTCACAGAGCAGCTCGTGAGGTGACGGCTCTGCTGTTCCACCCTGCAGCATTCCCTCTTCCCCAGCCACAGGGGCTGCTGTGTGTCCTCACAGTCCTGTCTCATCCTGGGCATTCTCTGGAGAATCCCCATCCTGGGGATAAACCTTAAGCCAGGTGACTTTGCCCTGTGTTAGTTTGCTGGAAAACACTCTGCTCCTGGAGCTGGCTCCGGGCCAGGGCAGCGGCCCCGCAGGGAGGGGAGGGTGCTGCTGCTCCCTGGGGTTATGTAAAAGAGTTTGATTAGGTTTCTTCTGGCATAACAATTAAAAAGATTCATCAGGATCCGAGGTAGAGGCCTGAGAAGCTGCGAGGCTGCTGTCAGGGCTTGTGGGAGAGAACAAATGAGCTTCCTGCACTCAGGAATTAATGGAAAAGGTACAGTTTCCCATGAATGTAAACCTGCCTGGGTCAAGCTGGAGATGAAGTGATGCTTCTTGCTCTTGCACTTCAGCCCAGTGTGGTGTTTGCAGCGGCCTCAACCAGTAAACCTGAGGGACAAAGTGATTCCCAGGCCGTGGGGTGGAGGAGGAGGAGGCCTGTTCATTCTGCTGAAGGGTCCTTGGGTGAAAACACCCCGTTGGTTTGGCAGCTCCTCCGTTTCCGAGGGGTCCTTGTCCTTTGGGAAGTGCACAGCTGGGCTGGGATTTGGGCTGCTTGGGGAGAAACAGCTGCTGATTGTGTTTGTTGTTCTCCCAGCTCGGCTGTGGGGGAGTGGGGAGCAGAGGGGATGGGCCAGCCCTGCTCCCAGCACCCAGCCTGGGGCCACTGCCCCTCGGGGGGCTGTGCCTGCTGCCCCCCCAGTGCTCCCAGCTGAGTTCCCACTGGCAGGCACTGCTTTAGGGAGTGCTGGCTGCTTGGATGGGCTGGGGATGGTGACACAGCTGGTCTGGTGCTGGATTTGGGACTGGGGGTGGGAATAACCCCACTTGGTGGTAACCAAACCCCTCCCCTACTGGAGGGGGCACAGGGAAGCCCAGCCCAAGCATGGCCTTGCTGCCTGCCTGACACCCCAGCTCAGCCCATCCCTTTCCATGTCCCCTCACAGTGCTCTTCCCGAGAAACCAGCACCGTTCCAGTACCCCCCAGGCTGGCCCCCAGTGCAGGAGCTGCCCCCATCCCTGCAGGCCCCCCCACCCGGGGGGTGGCCAGTGCCCCCCTCCCTGCAGTGGGGCTGATGGGGCACCCCGGGGCTCGGCTGGGGATGGAGTCCTGCCTCTGCCCTGGGACAGGGATGGAATTATTTATCTGCACTTTGATATCAATAAAACCCTCCCCCCTCCCCTGGCAGCCCGTGTGTGTCGTGTTCCTGCTCTCCCAGCAGCCTCCCCTGGGCTCAGCTGCTCCGAGGTTGTCTCCCTGCCTCTGGAATGTGGAGCTCAGTGGAGCTCCAGCCCTGCTTAGGGCTGTCTGCTGTCACCTGGAGCAGACATTCCCTGTTTCCCAGGGCAGGGTCTGTCCCCTCGGAGCACTGCTGTCTGCACTGCCTGCTCTCATTCTGGCTCCACGCTGGGCTCCGTGAGCCAGGCTGGAGAAGGGAGCTGTAACCAGGCTTTGGGAGTTGATGTTTAATTTCCTCGGGTGTTTATGACTTATGTTGATTCCTGATAAATTCTGGGTGTGAACCTGCCTGTGTCCAGGAGCTCCTAGTGAAGGGGCTGGGGAGCCCCTCAGCCCTGCTCCTGCTCCTGCTCCTGCTGCTGCTCCTGCTCCTGCAGGCGAAGGGCAAGGAGGGAAAACATCCCAAGGTTTCTCTGCAGGGAGAGTTTCACAGACTTATCTCTCCTCACCAGAAAGGGAGGAATGAGGGAGGCCCTTGGCTCTCTCAGCAAGGGAAGTGGGTGCTGCACCTTCCCTGGGTGAGGGGGGATCCTGTCCAGCAGAATCCTGGGATGCAGCTCTCTGGGCTGTCCAGGAGGGCTGTGCCCGCTGCCAGTGCATTCCAGGTTTGGCCGGGCATGGAGGTGGTGGGTCCAGATTCATGAAGAGCAGGGGCAGCAGCCAACTGCCTGCGGCCAAATCCTGCCTGGATCACACTGACACCGGGACAGGGAGAGCTCCTGCCTCAGGATGTGATGGCAAATTGTCACAGGAGCGTCAGCCCCGTCCTGGGACCCAGCTCTGACAGGGGCAGGGACTGGATGTGACAGCAGCCTGGAAACAGCCTTGGCCAGAGCCTGGATGAGCTCTGAGCCAAACTTTGAGGTGTTTTTATCCTCCCAGGCAGGAGCCCTGGGCCTGCTGGAGAGCGGGAGCACAGGGCTTGGGCTCCGAGGATGTGGGATCACCCTGTGTCCCATCCTCACTTCCCTGTGCAGGAGGGTAACAAACATCCATTTGGGAGTGAATTTGGGGTGAATCAGGGTCTCCTGGAGCACTGAATCCAGTGCAGAGGCTGCAGAGGAACCCCGGGGGCTGTGGGATGGCAGCGTTGCTCCACAGTGGGAGCATGAGCTGTGCCTGCTCTCTCCAAGCGTGGAAGTGCATCCCTGCACCCCCAGCCTGGCTCAGGGGAGAACCCCGAGGAGCTGGGGAGTGCTGGGGGGCTCAGCCTGTCCCCTCCAAGCCCTGCTGACTGGAGGGGGACAGTGGCTTCTCCACTGGTGGCAGCAGGAGCCAGGACATGCACATGGACACCCAACAAGGCCACGGCCACCGGCACTGACGGATCAAGGAACTCCCACCCCCATCTCTCCCAGACGTTTTTGTTCCCCAATCAACCATCCAAATCCTTCCCTGTTCCTCACCTGGGTTTGGAGCTGTGCTTCCATCAGCCCCCCAGGCCCATTCCCTGTTCCAGTCCTGGTGCATTTTGCAGCTAATCCAGCTTTACCCAACACTCCCAAACTTCACAGCTCCAAAACTGCTCCCCAGATCCAGCTTGGATTCAGTAGAGAGACACATCTCTGGTGGAGAGGCCAGAGCTCCCAGCAGCTCCTTGGGGGGATATGGAGCCCGACTGTAAATGAAAACTCTGGTGGAAAACACAACAACCACAGCCCCTCCACACTCTGCCTCGCTCCCAAAGAGATCAGCTGCTCCTGGAGCGGAAATTCCCAATAAAACCAGGAGCATTCCATGCTGAGCTCCATCTTGTCCTGGGGAGTGAGAGGGGCTGGTCAGGGGGTTAATTAAAACAGGGGTTTTCCCACAAAAGCTGATGTGACCTGTGGCCCATGGGCTGCATTCCCTGCAGGATGTCATGGATCCATGGAGCCGTGTAACTCCCAGGGGCTCGGAGGGGGCCGTAAATCACAGGTTTATGGGGGTGTCAGGAGGTGTCAGGAGGTGTGAGGATGCCATGGATCACACCAACATTCCTTTTTTTTTCCCTGGGCTCATCCATGGAAAAGGCTGTGGGAGGAGGACAGAGCAGGACGGGGCTCCCTGGGAATGGCTGGTACTGGATCCCAAGGGATGCTGCAGGGATGGACTCCTGTCCCTGAGGTGGGGGTGAGGAGCTGCTGCCCGACCGTGGAGCACGAGCCAAAGTGCCTTTGCTGGAGCAAGAGCCCGAGTAATTTATCGGGAAGCTTTTAGGGAAATGAGGCCCTGCTGGGCCCCGGCCAAGCACAGCCCCGCTGGGCTCTGCCCGTGTCCTCTGGCAGCTCTTGCCGGGAGAGGGGCACAGGGACGGGAATGGGGGCGGGATGGGGACAGGGGTGAGGGCAGGACAGGGGCAGGGATGGAAATGGGGATGGGAATGGGGACAGGAGTGGAAATAGGGATGGGAATGGGACTAGGGATAAAAATGGGAATGGGGATAGAGGTGGGGTCAGGGATGGGGCTCAGGGGAGGGAAGAGGGGACAGGGATGGAAATAAGCATGGGAATGGGGATGGAGAACAGTCAGGGATGAGGATGGGACAGGGACAGACATGAGATGGGTGTGGAGATGGAGATGGGGGCAGGGATGAGGATGGGACAGGGATGGGGATAGTGATGGAGATGGGGATGGGTGAGGATGGGATGGATCTTGGGATAAGGACATGGGAAAGGGACAGAGA
>VYXB01009660.1:89426-146323 GCA_013397135.1 Pachyramphus minor
GGGAGACGCTGGTGCCCCGGGTGGGGGCTCGGGGGGTGCTGGAGGACGGTAGGCAGGGCTGGGGGTCCCTGTGGCACCCCCTGTCCCCGCAGGTGTCACCCCGGGGTCCCCACACGCAGCAGCCCCTGCCCAGGCAGTTGTCACCCTGAGGTCCCTGCACGTGGCACCCCATGCCCGGGCAGTCAACCCACAGGGTCCCCACCCGTCACCCCAGGCTGTCACCACCCCGAGGTCCCTGCACATGGCACCCTGTTCCTGGGGCAGGCACCATCCCAGAGTCCCGACAGGTTGCTGGGGCTGTCACCATCCCAAGGTGCCGTCACCTGCATGTGGCACCCCACACCCAGACAGCCCTCACCCCGCGGGCCCCACACACGGCACCCTGTTCCTGGGGGCTGTCACCATCCCAGGCTGTCACCACCCTTAGGTCCCTGCATGTGGCACCCCATGCCTGGACAGTTGTCACCTCAGTGTCCCCACACTTGGCACCCCGGGCTGTCACCACCACAAAGTCCCTGCACGTACCACCCTGGGCCAGTTGTCACCCCCGAGGCCCCCGGGGTGCTGTGGGGTGACAGGGACCCCCAGTCAGACCTGCTGCTCTCACACTGCGGGAAAAATGAGCCATGAAAAGGGTGGGAAGGGGGATCAGGAGCAAAGCCCTCTGTCCTTGTCTGCTTTTCCAGTTTCCCCCCACTTCCCCCCAGCCTTGATCCCATTTTTCCCCTCATTTCTCACTTTGACAGTGATTAATCCCGGCTGGGCTGATGCACCAGGGCAGGTCCCCACTGGGCCATGTCCCCACGGTGTCTGTGTCCCTGTGACACCCACCTGTGCCCCAGGACGTGGGAATGGATGCTCCCAGGACCTGGCACATCTCCCCTCCCAAATCCTGCTGTCTGCCTTCCCTCGGTGGGGGTGTCCCAGCAGACCCCAACCCGCAGGGACATTGGGGGTCACAGTGTCCCCCGTGCCTGGGTGGCATCTCTGGAAGTGGGGACAGTGGCACCGGGAGGCTGCCAAGGCCACTTGGAGGTGGGAGGTGAGAGGGAAAGGGCTGGGGGCAGGAGGGACACCGTCCCCAGAGCCCTAAGGGAACGAGGGAATGAGGAAGGGGGGACAGTCGGCACCTCCCTGGAACTCATCGGACACCAGGGATGCTCCAGGGGGACGGGGAAACTGAGGCACGGCTGGGCAGGTTCCCGATGTGCTGCCCGTGATGGCACTGCCACAAGAACGCCCAAAATCCTGGAATGGGGCTCCTGCCGCTCCAACCAAGTCCTTCGCTGAACGCCCCCTGCCTCCCGCAGCCGCCTCGCACACGTGCTCAGCCTCATCCAAACCGACGCTGCCGGGAATTTTCGGGCAGCTCCAACCTCCCTGCGCTGCTCCTTCCCGCTCCAGCCGGGACCCCGCTCCGGGGCTCCCCAGATCCCCCCTCTGCCTCCCGGCAGCGCTGCCGCCGCTGGGTTCAGCCAGCTGGGGTCCCCTTTAAGCCATTTTTTAGTTGGGAGAAATTTCCCTCTCCGGCAGCGGAAAAACCAGCACGGCCGCGCTCCGGAGAGGGGGATTTCAGGGATCAGCAATTCCCGGCGCTGCGGGGTCCCGGCTCCCAGGGCAGGGTCCTCCCTCCCGCCGTGTCATGGCTCGGGGGGGGGATTTTTCCAACTCTGCTACAATTCCATCCTCTCCCAGAGCTCGGAGCGGTGTCGGGGCACACGGATCTGTGTCCCACGGGCAGTCTCCGGTGTCCAATGCTGTGGCTGAGCTCCCAGCACGTGAGGGGGGAATGCTGAGAATAACAAGTGGCTTTTGGGGAGAAACAAACCCAAAAAGACAAAGCCTGATTAAAAATCTCCTCCCTTTTTTTTTTCTTTAATTTGCTCCTCGATGTTAACGAAGTTCCCTCCCAATTAATTCTCTGGAGGGCCCGGGGTGGAAACTCATTAATTTCTCGCCGCTCAAATCCCAGCAGGAATAACACGGCCAATTTCTGGGCTTTTCCCCTCAAATCCCCAGCGGAGCTCCCTGTGCAGCGACAGGGACCTGTGGGAGCAGCATTCCCTAAGGATGGGGGGCAGCCGGTCATCCCGGCTCCTGCTCCCCGCGGATGGAGCGGGAGCAGGCGGCACAGGGAGGTGGGAGTGAGAATTAAATGGCTTAATTGCATCTGAATGCTTGATGAGGTTTTTGTTCATCAGGGATCACCGTCGGAGAGCTCTCCCTGCTTCCCCGGAGCGCAGCTCGGCCACATCACCCTCTTCCTCGTGGGATGAAGGCTGGGACAATCCTCGTGGGATGAAGGCTGGGACAATCCCCTGTGCTGAATTCCCTCGCTGATTTTGGGGGCAGGATCTCAGACCTCAGTCCTGAGATGATGGGGTTGAGGCAGCGCCATCCCCAAATCCCAGGGATTTCAGTTTAAAATCCCAGTCACAGCCGGGGGATTTACCCCTTTCCTGCACCACTGGGATGTTGGGAATGTTCCTCTTCATAATTCCTCCATTATTTGTGGATCCTTTTCACGATTCCCCGTTTATCCCACCCGGGGTTCAGACCAGCCTGGCCAGGAGGTCGGTGCCACCTCTCTTTGCTGTCCCTTTGTCCCTTCAGTGACGGTGGCACCTTCCCGACGCTCCCGGGTTCTTCCCTAATTAACTGATCCCACTAACGAGGTGGGGGAGGCACGATCCAGGCCTGGCACTTCATGTCCTGTCCGCAGCTTTAGGAGGATCTCAGGAGCCCTCACACCGGGTTCACATCCCAACATCAATGTCCTTATGGTTTTTCAGGAATTTGGGGGGGAATGGAAAGGAAAAGGACTGAAGTGGTGCTGGCACAGGGATGGGGCTGATGGAGCTCTAATTAATCTGCTCCTTGTTTATTCCCCCCTGGCTCCACATCCTCCTCTGCCCAGTGGAGACTCCTGGGCTCCCTCCTGCCCTGAGGGATGAGGATTGGGATGGGGATGGGATTGGGATGAGGTGGGAAGGGATGAGAAAGAGGATGGGATGGGATAGGTTGGGGATGAGGATTGGGATGGAGATGAGGATTAGGATGGGGATGAGGATTGGGATAGGGATGGATTGGGATGAAGTGGGTTGGGCTGAGGATTGAGTTGGGGGTGGGGTCTTGATGAGGTGGGATGGGATGAGATGGGGTTGAAGATGGAATGACAATGAGGATTGGAATGGGGCTGGCACAGGGAGAGGGATAGAGGTGGGCTGAGGATGGAGCCAGGGTTGGAAATGGGATGGGATGAGATGTGAATGAGGATGGGGATAGGGAACCCTCACAGGGATGGGGATGGGATGGGGACAGGATGGGATGGGATGTGGACAGAGATAGCGCATCCCAGCCGGGACTATGCAGTTGGAGATGGGGATACCCCAAAGCCATGGAAAAGCTGACAGGGGTGGGGAAACCTGGCAGAGCTGAGATGGTGCAAACCTGTGCCGGGTGCCCTCAAATCCCCCAGGACAGCCCCATGGATAACTCCCCCCGGGACAGGGTGAGGACCCCGGGGTGGGGATGGGCAGCACCACAGTGTCCTCCAGACTGTCCCTTGGCTCACCGGGCACCGGGAGGGGCCGAGAGGGGCCCGGGGTGTCCTGGTGTCATTTTAAAGTCACCGCTGGCACCGAGCCCCGGAGGCGCCGGAGGCATCAATCTCCCGGGGCCGGCGCTGTCAGGCGGGTATTTAGTGGAATGTTTCCTAAATGAACGCTTGATGGGAGAAGAGCGATGGCTGCAACATTCCGAGCCACAAGGTTATCCCAGCGGCCGCGCCGGCTGCCAGCTCCCGGTGCCCGCTGGAAACCCGGGAAGGGCAGCGGAGAAAACCCCCGGGAAGGGTCCGGGAGCCGCATCCCAGCCGGGACTGTTCCCACGCTGGGATGAACTTCAGGAAAAACGCCAGGCAAAGCTCCAGGCAGGAGGGGAGGGAAGGGAGAATGAGGAAGGCTCGGAGGGCTCAGTTTAATTTGGGTTCTGAAGGGGGAGGGGGAAATATCCCCTCCGTGGGAGGAGGCGGGAATTCTGCTTAGGAGGGGTTTTTCTGTATGGAAAATGGGAGAAATTGAGATGAGCCTGATCTTAAAGTCCCTTCAAGTGGATGTGGCCCGGGATGGTGAGGGTAGAGGTGACTCCTCGTGCTCCCACCAGCAGAGAAAACTCCCAGAGACCTCAGGAAAGGACCTTTGCAAAGGTATTAACTGAATAAAACCAGACTCATGGGCAGCACAGCCTGCCCAGGAAGGAGTGCTGGAGAACAGGTGGGATCCGGCTTTTCCAAAGGGAAAGGTGACGGCTCCTGCAGGGACAGGGCTGTGCCAGTCCAGGCCCTGCTCCCACCCCGCTGCTGGTGCAGAGTGCCATCAGCTCCATCTTTCCAGGGTGCTGTGGCCTGTTGCAGAGGGATGCCCTGTGATGCCAGTGGTGCCCAGCACAGTGATGCTGAGACCTGGTGGTGCCCAGTGCCAGGATGACAGGTCCTAAGGTGCCAGGGTGCCCAGGCCAGGTGACATCAGGCTGGCAGCAGGCACATCCCAGCAGGGCTGTGACAGTGCCCTGGGTTCCCATGGCCGAGCAGAAGGTGATGGGAGTGGGACTGCAGCATTCCTGCTCTGGATATGGCCCCAGGGCAGTGCTGCACCCCCTCCCATGGTCCTGCACCCCCTCCCATGGTCCTGCACCCCCTCCCATGGTCCTGTGCTCCACTATGTTCTCCTGCAACCCTGGGGTGATCCTGCACCCCAACACAAGGTCCTGCAACCCCTCACAGTGTCCTGCATCCCACCAAGATCCCACACCCCACCACACGGTCCCACACCCCATCACACCTCACCCAACACCCCCCACTCTGCTCCAGCAATCCCCCCTGCTCTCCACATGTTTTTGATCCCACAGCATCCATATTTTATCCCTTCCTGGGGCTGATGGGCACCTCTGGGCTCTGGAGCTCTGGTTTCCCTGTGCGATAAGTCCCCAGTTAAGCCACACAGAGCACCGAGTTTGCCAGGTCTCTGCAGGGAGCAGGTGGCCCTGGGTGCTGTCCCCTGTCAGGGCTGCCCCTCCCCTCCCTCCTCCTTCCTAAAGTCATTTTCTTCCCCCTTTTCCTCCCTGGAAGACAAAGGTGGAGGGACACAGCCGGCAGTGCTGTGCCAGCCGTCAGCCCGAGCCGGCGGGGATGGATGGGGATGGTGAGGATGGATGGGGATGGATGGGGATGGATGGGGATGGATGGGGATGGATGGGGATGGATGGGCATGGAGGGGACAGCGCCAGGCTGGCAGCTGTCAGAGAGGAAGGAATCAGGTCCCCATGTCCTCAAGACACCGTCGGAAAAGAGCAGGATCCGTCTGGCTCCGATCCCCGGGAGCAGCACTTTACCTGTCACCTGCAAGGGTCTCACACCCAGGGGTGCCCTGAGCGCCCCAGGGAGCCCGAGGGCAGGGCTGGGGTGTCCCTGGGCTGCTCCCCTCACTCCCACTGTGACCCCACAGAGCCCGGGGGTGCTCTGGTTCTCCTGGTTCCAGCCTGTGCCGGTGCCACCGTGCCAGGCAAACACCCTTCCCTGGGGCACACACACTCCACATGTGCAGGAGCCCCCAGCCCTCTCCGGGGCTTTGCCAGTGCCCCCTCTCCCCCCCAAACCCCCATCTCACCCCCCGAGGCAGCCGGGGCTGGGGCAGTGCCCCGGGGTGCAGGGGGGCTGTGGAGCAGCACCCTTGGGTGGGGGGACACCAGCGGTTGGCAGCTGGAGCTGGGCAGTTATGCCAGTGCCATCCCTGCCTCGGTTTCCCCCCATCCATCCCTTCTGCCCCTTCCAAGCCCTTTTCCCACAGGAGTTGCCAACCGAGCCATGCACAGTTTGGGTGGGCTCTGAACCAGCACCGTGACCCCCCCAGGGCTACTGGTCCTCCCCTGGCCACCCCCAGGTCACCCTGTGTCCCCTCTGTCCTGGTGCCAGCAGTGCCCCCCTCCCACGGGCAACGCTTCTCCCCCAGCTTTTAGTGGTTTATTCTATTTTTGAGAGTATTTAACGGTTGGAAAGTGAAATAAATGTGGGTGGAGGAGGCTTTGGGGACCCCAAAGTGGAGAACCACTGCCAAAGCCCTTGGGTGCTGCCTGGGGTTGGCCAAATCCCCCATTTCCTTCCCCAGGAACCCTTGGCAGGGGAAGGCACTGGGAGAGGCTCACGGGAAAGGCTGGCTGGTGGTTTCCTTTCCTCAAGCAAAATCAGCTCCCACCAACCCAAACCCGCTGCCACGGCTCCTGCAGGGTTCATCCGGGAAAAAGGGAAAAAAACAGAATGGAATTTCCTTTGGAAGTGGAGGAGTGGCCCAGGGTGCTCCAGGGAGGGCAGGGGGAGGAGCAGGCACTGGGCTGAGGTGGGAGGGGCAACGCTGTGAGTGTGTAAAGGTGAGTGTGCAGGGCTGAGTGTGCAAGGCTGAGTGTGCAAAGGTGAGTGTGCAAAGGTGAGTGTGCAGGGCTGAGTGTGCAAGGCTGAGTGTGCAAAGGTGAGTGTGCAAAGCTGAGTGTGCAGGGCCTCTTGGAGCAGCAGGGATCCCTGTGCCGGCGGGCAGGACGAGATCCCCCGTGCTGGATCCATTCCCAGCTGAGCCCAGTGCATTCCAGGTGCATCCATCCCTGCACATCCATCCCCTTCACATCCATCTGCGCATCCATCCCTGCACTTCCATCCCTGCACATCCATCTGCACATCCATGTCCCTGCACATTCCCAGCGCATCCCCCTGCGCCCCTGTCCCAGTCTGGGCTAGGAAAAGCCTTTTGGCTCGTTCTCGGATGCAGGCAGGGCAGGAAGCACCAGTTGCATTCCTGTCATCAGTGGCCATGCAGGAATTCAGGTCACCCTCCCGTGTCCCTCCTCCGCTGCCTCCAACCGTCCCGAAATCCCGCGGGTATCCCACCAGCATCCCTCTGCCAAAACCCCATCCCACCTCCCTCAGCCCTCCTTAAAACAAGGAAAATTGGGAAAATCCCCCCCAGCCCTCGTGACGCTGGGGACGAGCCCCGGTCAGAAGCTCCCGTGAATTTCCTGGGATCCCAGAGGGAGCAGGGGCCGGGAACAGCCCCGGGGTCGGGCCCTGCTGGGCTCGGAGTGTTGGGCAGGGCCGGTTTCATCCGTGATTAGTGACAGAATCGAGGTCAGTGCAGCGCGTCCTTTATTCCAGGCAGGACGGGATCGGGAAGCATCGGCAGAGCCCCAGGAATGGCAAACACAGGGCTCAGCCGCGCCGGGCGTCCCAAATCTCAAGGAGGGATGGGAGGGAGTGACCAGGAACAGAGCGACCCGGAATGATGGGGAGGGAGAACCCACCCCAGCTGTGCTTCCCATTAACGCCTCCCAAGGAGTCAGAGGTTTTCCCGAAATAAAAAAGAGAAAGAAATCCCAGCTCCTCTCCTAGTGCTGTGAATTTTTATTAAAACAGGAGAAACCAGTTATTCCTTGGGAGTACAACAGTCCGGGGAGTGGGAACGCGGCGGTGCCGGGCCACAGCCATCCGAACTGCGGGCACGGGCAAGGAATCGATCCCAGGTTTTAAATAAAAAGGGGTTGGATGGGAGTCACGCCACGCCAAGCCCCGGGCTGAGCCTCGGGGGGGGCTGTGGGTCAGGTGAGGCTGCGGGAGGGAGGAGTTGGGGGTCCCCAGGGGGTGTGGGGGGACCCCCGGGGCAGCACCGGCTCTGCTGGAGGGGAGATCGCGGCTGGAAGGAGGATTCCCCCCGGGCGGGATTTGGGACGGAGGCAGGAAGGGGAAGGTCAGGGCATCCCTGTTCCCCCCGCGGGGGGGTCAGAGCGAAGGCACCCGCTGTGGGACAGGCAGGAGCAGGCAGCCCCGGGCTCAGCCCGGGAGAGCGGCATTCCCGGGGCCGGGAGCGGAGGGGCTGGATGCAGGCACCCAGGGAAAGCCCAGCCCGCAGCCCCCCCAGCCTGAAGCTGTCCAGGTTTGTCACAGTTTGCAGGAAAAATAAGATTTCATTTGGTTGGCACTAGCTGTTCTCCCGCTCCGCATTCCTGGCAGGGAGGGGGAGGAGGAAAAGGAGGAGGAGGAGAAGAGGAGGAGACCTTCCTCCCACCTCCTCTCCCCCGGGAAGCAGCCCCCCGGATTCCCACAGGCCCAGGTCCCTGTCAGCCCGCTCCTGCCTCCCACCCCGGCGGGCGCTGGAAGAGCCGGCCCTGATTTACAGCACTCCACTGGAACATGCTCTGCGTCCTAATGGAGCTCCCGGCGCCGCGGCACGGGGGGGCACACGGGGGGCACACGGGGGGCACACGGGGGGCTTTGGAACAGCCACACGGGGCTCCAGGGCTGGATCAGGGCTCTTGGGACCGGCACATGGAACTCCAGGGCTGGCTCATGGCACCCCAGAGCTGGCACAAGGGGCTCCAGGGCCACCTGGCACAGAACTCCAGGCTGGCACACGGAGCTCTGGGCTGGCACAAGGGGCTTCAGAGCAGGCACACAGGGCTCCAGGCTGAGACATGGAGCTCCAGGGCCAGCAGGAGAAGGCAATCCCGAGGGATGTCATCCCTGCCAGGGAGAGCCTCGGGCACACTGCTGGCTGCCAGGCTGGGGGGGCACAACCACAGCCCCTACCCTGGCACCGGGGAAAAGCCTGGAGGGCCGAGCCCAGAAGCTGTGCTAGAAAAAAGTAACAGAAAAGCTGGAAAACCCCAGGAAAACAGAGCGTGAGGGAGGAGGATGAAGGGACACTAAGCTAGAGAACATCACACAGTCCGTGGGCAGCCCCGGGGCCGGCGGGGTGCGGGGGCTGGAGCAGCCGGGGGGGCCGGGGTGGTGCCGGGCCCCGCGGGCATCCCCGGGCCTGGGCTCGGGCTCCGGGAGCCGTCGGGAAGCAGCAGCGGTGCAGAGCGGCCGGACCCGTCCTAGAGCTCCTCGAAGAAGGCCACGCGGGACTTGGTGCTCTGCAGGGTGAGCTGGAAGAGAGCACAGCCAGGTGAGGGGGGGTCCCGGGCTGGGCAGGAGGGAGCCGCTGCCTGGATCCCTCTGGGAACGCCAGGGAAGCCGCGGGAGCCGAGGTCGTGCAGCCCCCACCACAGCAAGCACAGCCCGAGGGCAAAGCGGGGCGGGGGACAAAGGCTAAATCAAGGTCATTAGCGGGGCTGAGGCTTCCAGGATGTGGGATACCCGGGAGGCTGGATCACAGGAGCCAGTCCTGGGGCTCCTGGTGGCGGGGAGCACACAGGGATCTTGGGGAGCTGGAGGAGAAACATCAGTCAGCTGAGGGAGAACCACGCTCGTCTCCAAACCCACGGCTCCAACAGCCCCTGGACACGTGTCCCTGTCACCAACCAGGGACCATCCTCCGTCCCTGCTCACACCCAACCCCATCCCACCACTTGTGCAGCCACTCCAGCATCCCGGGATCTCCTCCCAGTCCCACTCCACCCCTCCCGCTGTGGGACAGAGCCGCGGAGCCCCCGCTCGCAGCACTGTCCTTGCAGCCGAGGCCCGGCAGGACTTGGAAACCCTTGGAAAGCTTTCCTGCAGCAATAGCAAGGTGATCCCAAACATAATACCCCACAGAGGAGCCAGGAGCCCATTTGCTAACGGGCCAAAGGAGATGAAAGAGGAAGAAATCCCGGGATTTACAGACAACCACCCAACGGAGCGTGCTGGGGGATGTGCCACCTCCCAGCCAGCTGCTGGATCACCAGCAGTTTGCCAAAGCAGCAGGCTAATTGCCAAGGCTTCCTTTCAGCTGGATTAAGCACGGTGCTTCCGCTGGGAATGCCGGTTTTGCTGAAACAGGAATCCTGGGATCACCTTCCAGTGAGTTAAGCCCCTCAATGCAGCCGCCAGGCGCTTCCCCCTCTCCTGCTTCTCCCCCACGGCCTTTCCCCAGTAATTCCTTCACAGCTCTAATGCCACTCAGAAAAAAAATCTGTATTGCAGAGGAAATTTCTGCAGGGGCTTAAGAATCTCTGCTGGCAGCAGCTCCCGGGCCAGGGCTGGTTCTCCTCCTCCTCCTCAGCACTGCTTGGCTGCTCCAGTGTCCCCTCCAAGGCTGGGACAGAGGTGGGACAGGAGCAGTGTGCCATGGGCAGCACTTTGCCTAAGTCTGGAAAAGGGAAAAAAAAGGAGTGGAGAGCCCCAGGCTGCTGCCAGACCCTCTGATGGGGCCATCTGACAGGAAGCCCCATCCCTGGAAGTGTTCCAGGGCCTAAAGGGGCTCCAGGAGAGCTGCAGAGGGACTGGGGACAACAACCTGGAGGGACAGGACACAGGGAATGGCTTCCCACTGGCAGAGGGCAGGGAGAGGTGGCATATTGTGAAGGAATTCCTGGCTGTGAAGGTAGAGAGCCCCTGGCCCAGGTTGCCCAGAGAAGCTGTGGCTGCCCCTGGATCCCTGGAAGTGTCCAAGGCCAGGTTGGACGGGGCTTGGAACAACCTGGACTAGTAGGAGGTGTCCCTGCCCATGGCAGGGGGTGGGATGAGATGAGCTTTAATGTCCCAATGCACCCAAACCATCCCATGATTCCACGATCCACCTGCCATCCACCTCCTTCCCAAGGCCCTGCCACCACATCCATCCCTTCTTCAGCCTGGCTGGGGGAGCAGAGCCCCCCACCCTCCCCCAGCCCACAGGAGTTCACCCCACTAAACCCCAGTGAGAGGAGATGCCCCGCAGCAAACGCAGCTGGAGGAAAGAACAGAGCCAGCTCCAACTGCTCACAGAGCAGAGGGAAGATGTTCCCCTCAGGCTTATCAAGGAATCCGACTATTTCCAGCCTGCTCTGCCTGTAGCTACAGCTCTCCATTAACTCCCCACGTGCTTTTGAGGTCCCAAACCCCGAGCTGTGCCTGCCTCAGCTCCCAGCTGTGGGAAGCAGGCAGAGGCAGAGCTCCAGGACATCCAGCACAGGCACAAGGAGAAAGGGGAGATCCAGCCCTGCCCCTTTCCCTGGTGCTTTCATCCATGACATTCCAAGGCTCCCGAGAGGCTCAGTGGTACTTTTTTAGCTACCCAGAGAAACTGAGGCATGGGAAGAACAGCCCAGCTCTGGGCACACAGGGAGTGGGAGCAAGGATGGATCTTGATGAGATGGGGTCCTGTGGCAAGGTGTGAGCACAGACACCCCAAGAGGGCCATGCCCTGAGGATCACTGGATCCCAGCAGTGGCCAGAAGGGCAAACACCACAGGGATTCATCCCTGGGAGGGTCGGGAGGCCCTGGCACAGGTTCCCCTAAGAAGTTGTTGCTGCCCCATCCCTGGAAGTGTCCCAGGCCAGGTTGGAGCAATCTGGGCTAGTGGAAGGTGTCCCTGCCCATGGGAGGGGTGGGATGAGATGAGCTTTGAGGTCCCTTCCAAGAGGGACCAGGATCAGCCCAGCAGCCCCAGGCAGCTGCCTCCTCACATCCAACTGCATCCAGGCACCGGAATCAGCAGAGAGGGAATCAGGACTGCTCCTGACCGCACACCGGAGCTGCTCCGCTGTGTCCCGAGGGAAAACCCTCCCTCTCCTATTTTTCTCTTTCTTTCATTGTTGTTTTCCTGGCTGTGGAGCAGAGGCAGGGCTATCCTTGCTCCCAGCTGGACCCCAGGGATGCGCCGGGGGAAGATGGGAAGAGCCCAGGGGAGCTGCTGGGGCAGCCTGACTCATCCCAGCCGGCGCTGCGGAGCCGGTGGGCGAGGGGAGCTCTCTGCAGGGAAATCCCACTCCCTCACGCACGGAACAACCAGTTTTCCTCCTGGTTTTTTGTTTTTTTTTTTTGTTTTTTTTTTTTAAAGGACATGAAAGCAAGTAGGAGAGCATCACCCTGTGCTGGCCTCTCCACAATCTGTGAGGGGAAAAGGCCTCCAGCACCTCCAAAAACCCTCCACAGCCTCTGCTCTCCTTCTCCTGGCCAGGCGAGGGGAGATAAATATCCCTCCCTGTAGCGTAAGGCTGTGCAGGGTGATTAAGAGGGAGTTACATTCTCGTCAGTGCGGAGAAAAGGAAGAAAAAAATTGATTTACAAGCAGTATTATGATAATCTCCTTCCTGCAGGAGGGAGGGTGGGCTCCCGAAGCTCTACCAGAGCCATCAAGGAAAATTTAGAGGGAGAGAGGAGGCAGCGCAATTAAAGCGGCCAGAGCTGGAATGAATCAAGATGTGAGGAAGGGAAGAGTCCCACTCCCTGCATTCCTGTGCTGGGGCTCCTCTGAGCCTGCTGTTACCCAGCACTGCTGGACTGATTTGATTTAGGAAAAACAAACAAACCACAGCGATCCAATCAGTGCCTCGCAGGCAAAGGCGGTTTGGGGCAGGTAACCCAATAACTGCAGGCACAGAACCTCTGGGGGCTGGGAAAACCCGACAGAGGGACCCCCCCCCGGGGCTCCCGTGAGCCCCCCGGAGCTGAGACCCTCCCAACAGGCAGGGGAAGGGGCTGCAAATCACATCAACCTGCCCCAGACCTCCCTCAGGAGACGAAGGTTTACAGCGGCCCATTTCCTTGCTGTGTCCTTGCTCTCCTGCAGCCTGGCCGGGCTGGAGGAGGGGCTGACTGACCCCTCCAGGGCTGCCATGCGATGCCAGGCTGTGGGATCTCTTCCTGCTGGTGGGAAGGAGATCTACATTCCCTGCTAAGCCTTCACCCAGCGCTGCTGATTTATTCCCCGCTCGCCGCCCTGGTGCCTTTCTCCGTCCCTGTCCACTCCCCAGTCCCCCCGGCCCCGTGGACCTTTCAATTCCCACTTTTACTTTGGAACGCGACTCTTCCCGTTTTCCCCTCCCCACTCCCTTCCCAGCGCCCACATCCCGGCTCCCGGTTCCCTCCCACGCTGCCGTTCCCTGTCTCCCGAGCACAAGTGTCCCCCAGCCCCCCACGCTTTGATGAGCCCGTCTGAAAGGAGAGGATGACGCTCCATGTGAAGGAAACGCTTTTCAAAGGCTGCCACAGAAATAGCTGATAGCCCTGACGTTTCCTACTTTCCTCCCGTTCCCTGTAAACAAGGAAAGGAGGCTGCCTGTGTCCCAGTTTAACTGCCTGGGAGTTGCACTTCCCGGCTCGGAGGAGAACCCAAAGGAAAACGAACTTGGAAGGGATGTGGCCTCTCACACAGGGCGGGGTGTGGGTAAGACCCACGTGGGATGAGCCTCCATCTCCTTCTGCACTTGGAAAATGTTGTTCCCGGAGCTGCTCTGCTCAGCAGGGGTCTCCTGGCTCTCACCTGCACCCCAGACAGGTGCCAGGCAGGGTGAGAAGATGGTATCCTCACCCATCCTCTCCAACCTCACAGCTCCCAGGGGAACGGGAAACACCAGTGCTGCCGCTCCTGGAAGTCCCTTGATCGGTGCTGTGTCCTCTCTGCAGCACAGCCTTCCCTTTCCTGGTGGGATGGGATCACACAGCTCTGCAGGACACCAAACAGCGCCTCATCCCTGTCCTGGGATCCACAGGGAGGGATGGACCCACCCGTGGGCAGCTCAGCCTGCTCTGTTCCACCCAGGCTTCCTTCTTTTGCCCTTCCCAGAGCATTCCCTGTGCCGGTCCCTTCCCTGCGCAGGATGAGGCTCCAGGGGCACAACAACATCCTCCTTCTCCCCATCAAACACCAGAGCAAAACAGACCCATTCCACACAGGGAAATCTGCTGATCCAGAGGAAAGGAGTCCCCAGGAGATGACAGAGACCCCCCAAGATCTGTGAAGTCCTTCAGGGCCTCGTGTCAGTGATCCTTAGCACACAGCTCCCAGGAAAACAGGGACAGGGAAGGTCCCTGCCCCAGCAGCAGCCTCCCAAAAACCTTCTGCCTGTCCAGATGATGAAGGAGCCTCCTGACATTTGGAAGTGGCACATCCTGTCTGTGTGACACCTCCCCAGTGTCCTTACAGGGACAGAGCACAGCCCCAAGGTGGGAGGGGGGAAGGAAAATCCCCCGGGCTCTGCCTTGCTCACCCCTCTGTGCTTCCAGCTGGGAGCTGCTCGTCCCCTAAACCCAGGGGGACGATGCTGTGCCTGTAGGAAGGTGGCAGAACACGACTGTTTGTGATGGAGGAACCCCAGACTGAACTACTGGTGGTAACTGAGCAGATTTGGGGCAGCTCATCCCACCCCAAGTGCCTCAATGACAGAACAAAATCCTATACTCAGAGTCATAGGATCATGGAATGGGTTGGGTTGGAAAGGCTCTTTAAGATCATCTGATTCCATCCCTGCCATGGGCAGGGACACCTTCCACCAGCCCAGGCTGCTCCAAGCCCCATCCAACCTGGCCTTGGACACTTCCAGGGATCCAGGGGCAGCCACAGCTTCTCTGGGCAACCCGGGCCAGGGCCTCCCCCCCCTCACAGCCAGGAATTCCTTCCCAATATCCCATCTAAACCCAGGCTCTGGCAGTGGGAAGCCACTCCCTGTGTCCTGTCCCTCCATGCCTTGTCCCCAGTCCCTCTCCAGCTCTCCTGGAGCCCCTTTAGGTCCTGCAAGGGGCTCTCAGGTCTCCCTGGAGCTTCTCTTCTCCAGGTGAACACCCCCAGCACTCCCAGCCTGGCTCCAGAGCAGAGGGGCTCCAGGATACATCTCCATGAGCATCTCCATGATGACCACCAGCCAAGCCAAGGGCAGCCCAACCAGGATCAGAGCCAGGACAGGAACCAGCAGGATCCACACGATCCCCACGGGCCCCAGAAGTGCTGCCCCAGGAGGGAGCTCCAGGCCCAGGGCTGCTGTGCCTGGGCAGAGCAGGAGCCACGTGAGCCTGGCAGCAAAGGCCGAGCCTGGCTGTGGAAGGACCAGGGGCTCAGCCACAAAGCTGCTTGTCTGGGAACAGGCGTGGAGATTTGCTCCTTGCCTGGATACTTCAAAGGGCTTAAATCCCAGTAAATAAGCATGACTATGCAAGAAGAAAGCAACTGGAATCAAAGACCTGATTGTGTTCTAGCAGCCCGTCCGGGGAGCTTTCCTACAGCAGAGGATACGAGGAAGAAGTGGGTTTTTCACCCTCTGCCACAGTCTCAGTGACAAACCCTCCTGAATCCGAGCCAGCTGGAGCCACAGCTCCAGCCCACGGCGGGCAGCGCTGGGAGAAGGGAGAGCAGCTTCCCAATGAGGTGCTTGTGCTGTGCCCACAGAGCTCATAAAAAGGGATTAGCATGTTAACCACGTAATTAAACATGAAAAACTTCGCAGGCGTCTTCAAAGGCAGGCAACAAACCCCAGAGGTCACACTGCAGCCTCGCTGTGCAGCTGCTCTCGTTAGGGGGGCTCCTCCCAGGCACTGCACCGCTCCCAGCTGCTGGAATGGTCTGCCCACAAACTGCCAGGGCTTCATTTCCCCTCCTCGTGTTGAACCCACAAGTGGATTTCACTCCAAGTCCACCTGCCCTGAGTTCCTTGAGCCAGACGGGAAGGGACAGCGGGTTTCATCCCTGGCCAGACTCTCCTGAGATGTCCACCACCTCCCCCAGGGGGGTCCAGACCTGCAGGATCACCCCTTGTTTCACCTCTTGAGAACACCTGCAGCCCCCAGAGCTGGCACAACCAGGGATTTACAGCCCCTGGAAGGGTTGGTCCTGCCGAGAACAGCCCAAACCTGTGCTGATCTTTCTGGGTAAAGCATCCCCCTGCCTCTGCTCCCAGGCTCCAGACGTGCTGGGAGTTTGTTCTGTTGTTTCCAAAAGCACTTCCCAGCAGCTTTGCCACCTGTCATTGGGAGTGCCTCTATCCCAGAACCCACGATGCCTCTTCCCTTAGTGCCACCAACTCCAAACCTGACCTTGGACACTTCCAGGGATCCAGGGGCAGCCACAGCTTCTCTGGGCAACCTGGGCCAGGGCCTCTCCACCCTCACAGCCAGGAGTTCCTTCCCAATCTCCCATCTCTCCCTGCCCTCTGGCAGTGGGAAGCCATTCCCTGTGTCCTGTCCCTCCAGCCCCATGTCCAAAGTCAGGATGTGCCAGAACCACGCTCGAGGGAAGAGCAGAGAAGCTTAAAAGCTTCCCCAAACTCACCCTCCCGAAGGAGGGAGTGGATGCTCTGCACACACACAGCCTGTGGATCGAGGGCAAACCCGTGGAGGAAAGCAGGCTCCGGGAAGAAGAGACATGGAATTAACGGAGCAGAAGCCCCGGGGCTGGAGGACAAACATGTCCCCAGGGGTGGTGGTGACACCTCCAGCACAGCCCCCCTGGATCATCCTCAGGCACAGCCTGGCCCCAGAGCCACCTGCAGACACCAGTTGTCCTCAATCCTCTGCTTTATCTTCCTGGGATGCTTCTCCAACAGGCACAGCATCCACGTGCTGCTCTGCTCCGAGACGGAGCTGCGCATTTTTAGCCTGTTGTGACAGTTTTGGCAGCAGAGTTGATGGGGTCTGGTTGGTTGTTTGGGTTTGGGTGGGGTTTTTTTCCTACATCCTGAATTTCTTTCTGCAGCAAACAAGGGGGAAGGTGCTGCTTTACTTCATTAAAAGGATCTTCAAAGGCCGCCCTGCACCTCCGACAGATTCCCAACCCCCAGCAGCAGCACAAAAACAGGGATGCTGAATTATTTAAGTGTCTCTACCTGCACTCCCCCCCACCCACTGGTGTTGCCAACTCAACTTCTGCCAAGAAAGGCGCTTCCCAGCACGGAGGATCAGGTGTGAGAAGAAAGGCAGGGGGGCTGGGAACGCTCCCGAGGGAGGGAGAGCGGGGCAGGGCTGCCTGGACATGCTGGTGCCCGCGGGGAGCCGGTGCCACCGCAGGGGAGGGCAGGCAAGCTCATGCACGGGTTAGTGTCACAGCCAGGCCCCATCACCCCCACGGAGAGTACCTTGGAATAACCTACTTGGAATTCTCAAATGCAGATAGGTCTTCTGCCCTGGGCTTGAGGCTAAACCAGCAAAATAAAAACGAACAACAACAACAAAGTGATCCCGTGTGGTGGGAGTCAGAGCTGAGCTCTCTCTGCCTGCCCCGAGTGCTGGAGCCGCTCAGCAGCTCCCAGGTGAGGCACAGGGTTGGGGCTATTGAAGGGGTGCTGAACTGCCATCCCATTCCCTGTGCCTCGTGTTTTCCTTGCCTCCACAATGGCAAAGACAAAAGCCCTGCTGACCCCCCGGGGCCAGGAACAGAGGGAGGCTGTAATTCCACTCTGATGTGCTCCACTAATAGATGGTTATTTGGGAACCTTTGCTGGCCCGAGCTCCCCCTGGCAGGGAGGGGACAGGACAAGGCTCCAGCTTCAAAGGAAGGCAGGGTGACAGCACCATGACAGCCCTGACAGCCACGGGAATGATTGCCCAGCCACCCTCTTTAAGGGAGACAAATGGGACCATCGGCTCTCTATGAACTGCTCTCTGTCAGAAGTGAAAATTTAGCAGCTTCTGTTTAAACCAAGGACTCAGAACACAGAGACAAATCCTACCCAAACCTACTGGGAGCACAAACGCCTTCAGATTCTAAAATGACAAAAGGGGCTGTGAAGATTTTTATATTCTCTGCTCTGGTGTGACAGGAACCTGAATAGCTCCGGGCCAGCACGAGGAAAACGGAGAGTGAGCCCTGCTAGATTCATTTTCCTGCCCCAATTCAGTGATCACAAACTCCCAGCCATGAAAGTCAGCAAGAACTGGTATTTCCAAACCCTTTCAGACATAACTCTTGGTTGGGAGTAGTAAAGGGAGAAGGATTTGTTTGTACAGCCTGGAGTTGTTACCACAGCCTGCATCCCGTGCCACATGGATTTTCAAATCCTTCCCAAGGACAGAAAGCCAGCCAGGAACAGCCTTTGCAGGGGAAAAGCCTTTGCAGGTGAGTGGGGCTGACCACCACATCCCACCAAATCCATCAAGGATGTGCCCCCAGCCCCTCATTGCAGAGCCCACTTGAGAGAGCCAAAGGAAAAAGATGGGATGCAGGAATAAAGGAAGGGGTTTGCTGGGAGCCTTCAGGCCAGCAGACCCAGCCCAGCCTCAATTTTTGGCCGAAGTCCCTCATTTCTGGAGGTAGGTCCCCAGCATGGGGGCAGAGGTCTCACCCCTGCCAGCACAGGCTTTGTGTTAGTGACTGAAGCTGCACTACAGGTTTCTCCAGAGAGACTAAAAAGAGAGGCCAAGCTTTTGGCTTTTCCCACAGGGAGCCCGTAGGTCAGGAGTGCTTTTGCCCTCATTATCCTACAAGCTCAAAGCGTGTGGGAATGGCTGCAACAGGCACAGAAGAGGGTTTTCCCTGTTCACTGGGGTAGCAGAAACCTTCCAGCAACATCCCTGCATAGGTTCAGCAAGACCTCCAGCCCTGGAGACCTTCCCATCCCTCACCACAGCACTGCAGACACCAGGCTGGGTCAGGGCCACCAGAAGCTGGAATTCTCTGTCCAAAGCTAAATAGTTGGGGAAGGAAGCCTAAATCCAACAATTTTATTATGACAAGTCGTGCCAAAGCTAAACCCACGGGGCAGGGTGGTTTGGGGGTTGTTTTTAAGGGGTTTCATCAGGGGAGATACAAACTGGAGCCCTCAGATACCTTTTTAATAGTGTTGTGCTTGCTGTTGCCTCTGCTGGCGTTCTCGTTGTGCAATATATCCAGAGCTGTCTCCCTCTCCTTCAGCTTCAGCGCCTCAATTTCTGTCTTCAGCTCGTTCAGCTGCTCCTGGAGGTGTTTGCTTTTCTCCATGTACTCCACCCTAACACACACAGACAGCCCTGGGTCAGTGCTGACCACGTGCTGACACGACACCTGATAACAGAATTATAACGGAAACACCTTTTCTTTGTTATTTCCAGCCTGTGGAACTGATAATATCAGTTTATAGCACACGGTGAACTACTGCAAGCAATTAGTTGTTCCTTATTAAAGAAGACCCAGACAACCAACCCAACAATAAAACTGTAAATTGCATTATTATACAAAATTAAACCCAAGCTGGAGCTGCTGGGTGGTATTTTAAGCCTCCTAATTTCCAAGTGAAGCTGCCCCATGACACAGGCTGACACCACACAGTGTTTAAGCAGCTCCTCAGGAAAGCTCTACTCCCCTGCACCCTCTCCCAAACCAGCTCCCCAACTCAAACCCACCAATCTTTCCAGTGAGGAAGGACCCTGATGTACCGACTTGTCATGTTTTAGAGGGATTCAGCTTGTAAACCGTGTGGGTGCAAGTGCTGTCCCCAAAATATCAGGTATCTGGTAGACACACAGCACCCCCGGCAGAGAGAAAGTCTCCCAAAAAACAGAAAGAAAGGGAAAAAACCCAACCCATTCCCAAGGACTCAGCCTGAACTGCCTTCCACGATGAAACAGCAACTGGGAGAAAAATCCCACCAGGAGCCCTGTAACTGGGATTGAACCCCCTGAGCCAGGCCTGAGGGGCAGCAGAGTGACAGGAACCCTTTGCAGTGCCAGAATTTGCAGTGAGGTTTGTCTCAGCACCCAGGGAAAGGGAACAGCCCCGGAGAAGTCAGGAAAAGCATCCTATTGCTTTCAGCACTTGGCAGAGCCAGCTCTCCCCGCTTAGGAGAAGCAGGGTGACCTAGTTAGGAACCTGGGTACAGAACGAGGAATTATCCTGTTATTTTCAGCTTCTATCTCTTTCCTTCTGGCTTTAGGAAAAGTTTTTAATCTCTGTCTCCAGCACAGAGGTCTGTGATTTCAGACAGGAGAGGGCACAGAGCAAAGGCAAAATAAAGCACCCTCTGGGATCCAGGGGTGTTTCATTCCAGCCTTGGGAAGTTGTGGCCGGAGTGGGACGGCAGAGCCCTTGCAGCTTTGATCTGTGACCCAATCGATGAACAAAGCACATTATTACTACAGAGATTAAAATCTGATCTGCTTTGATTTCTGCTCAATTGGTAATTTCGAAGGCTACACTCACACCCTCAGGAAAACACAAGATCAAAGCTCATAATCACATCCAAACTCGCTGCCGAACACTTCTTCTGTATAAACATGACACAGATTCCAAGGAAAAGGGGTTAAAGCCCCAGTGCAGGACCTCAGCACACACTGCCTTCACGTTCTCTGGACACGCTGCAGTGCTCCAGCACTCAGCCTGCTGCTAACTCTTCCCACCACTGTGGGCAATTCCAGCCTGAACAGGAGCCAGGGTAACCTTTAGGAGGGGAAGGGGCTGGAGCAGGGCCTGCACTCACCTGTGAGCAGGAGGCAGAGACACACCTGTGACACCAGGTCCCCACCAGAGAAATGGTCAAGCAGGAGAATCACAGAGTCCTTAAGGTTGGAAAAGCCCTCTGAGATCAAACCCAACTGTCCCCCAGCACTGCCAAGGCCACCACTGACCCCTGTCCCCAAGTGCCACGTCCACATGTATTTTTAAATCCCTGCAGAGATGGGGACTCCACCCTTGCCCTGGGCAGCTGTGCCAGGGCTGGGCAGCCCTTTCAGTGAGCAAATTTTCCCAATATCCAACCTGCCCCTCCCCTGGCACAGCTTGAGGCCGTTCCCTCTCCTCCTGTCCCTTGTTCCCTGGGAGCAGAGCCCGACCCCCCCCAGCTCCCCCCTCCTGTCAGGGAGTTCAGAGCCAGAAGGTCCCCCCTGAGCCTCCTTTTCTCCAGGCTGAGCCCCCCCAGCTCCCTCAGCTGCTCCTGCTGCTCCAGCCCCTTCCCAGCTCCCTTCCCTTCCCTGCACACGCTCCAGCCCCTCAGTGTCTCTTGTCTGAGGTGCCAGAAGTGCCCCCAGGGCTGGAGGTGCCCCAGCAGTGCCAGCACAGGGACGGGCACTGCCCTGGGGCTGGGACACACCAGGGCTGGCACAGCCCAGGGCCCATTGGCCTCCTGCCCCCCTGGGCACATGCCCAGCACAAACCCCACCCCAGGGCTGGCCGGGACACACTCCACGTACTTCTCCTTCTCGATTTCCATGGACAGCCTCTTCATGTCCGTGTCCTTGAAGTCGAAGGACAGGCTCTCACTGATGAGGTTGAAGCTTGGCAGGTCTGTGGGCAGCGCTGTTGTACTTGAGTTCATGGACTGCTAAAGAGAGAGCACAAATTAATCACCTTGGGCCACACAAATGTGGCGACAGCAGAGGTCAAATCACAGCAACACAAGCCCGGTGTCCTAAGCACCAGATCAGCCTGGAGATCCCACTGCTCCATTCCCAATTTGCTCCTCAGTTCAGAGCTATTGATCCTCTGGGACCTTGGTTCTTTGCAGTAATAAAGAGGAGACAAAACACCACCTGCCTTCAAAACCTATTGACAAAACTTGGTAAAATCGAGGTTTTATCACTGCTGTGCCACTTGGGAGTCATCTGACAGTTATTTACCATTAAATCAGGTTGATAAAGCTCAAGCTGTGAACAGGGGCAATGCAGGACCCTGTGTGACAGCAGAGTCCTGCACTCCACTGCTCCCCAAAGCAAAGGCCAGTGTGACCCCAGGATGTCATTCCAGCAAGGTCCGTGGAGATGCACCAGCACATTTTTACCTCCTCGGGAATTTACAGTTCCAGGTGTTTAGGAACAGCTAGATCCAGTTGGAAATGCTGAAATAACACAGGGAATTACTCCTATCCCACCTGAGCAAGGATCTGGGACTTTCTTCCTCCTGGAAAACGCTGTGACACCCCCTGCTGACACACACTGAGTTTATCTCCCCATTAAACAAAAATGACCCTTCTTTCTCTCACTCAAAAACTCTGTCACACCTCTAATAAATGGGCTCATTAGGAGGAGAGGAGAAGCCTGATGGAGTCATCGCTGGGATGAGGTGGCAAACAGGGCACACGTCAAGGGTGGCACAGCGGCATCAGGTGGGGCTGAGTCACAGCTGCTGCCAGCCTGCCTGGCCCTCCTTTTGGGATGTGAGAAATCCAGCACCCAAAAGGTCCCACACCTCCCTGCTGGATGCTCCTTCTTGCTTTAAGTGATGCAAACAAGATGCCACACCATGGAACGGCACCGCTGGGTACCTGCCCTGAAAAATGACCCCTCGAGCTGCAGCTGCTTCTTTCCTTCCCTCCTTTCTCCTCTTTGGGATCCTCCAGGCACTGTTTGCTGCTAGGTGTGCTTCAACAAGACCTGCTAGCACTGGGGTGACAGATTTACTCTGCACAAGAACCTGGCTCTTCCCTCACCACCAGCCTGGAATTCACAAACAGCCAGGGCTCATTCCCAGCTCGCTTTCCCTGGACAAACCTTAAAGGGACAACATTTTATCCACCTGCAGAGCTGGAACACAAACACCTGGTACAAACATAAACAAGGCAGCACCTAAAACTGCACTTGGCCTGGCTGGAGCATTCCAGGTGAGTTAAGACCCACATGACAAGGAAACTCAATTCCTTACTCCCCTGCTGGAATGGAACACAAGCACATTAATTCTGGAGCAGGAGCTGGAAGGGACAGCTCAGCCCCTAAATTCCAGTCTCAGAGGGAAGGGGACAGGTCTGCCAAAGCACTTAACTGATCTAAATACTTGCATCCCATTGACATTCAAGTCCCTTCCCTGGAAGGCACACAGGTGGTCCCAAAGCCCTTCCCATGTGAGGTTCTCCTGTCCCTGTTGAGCAGGGAGCCAGGAGCAGGAGACCCTGCTGGCCTTCAAACAACCTTTAGCTTGGCTTTGTTTCAGCACAGGCTTGTTGAGTTTCGTTTTTAAAACCCCACAAAGAGCAGCAGTAAGAGTTGAGCATGAATTTCAGTCACTGCAGTCGTTAAGTTTGGAGACAATTTGTCAGGGTTGCTACAGCCACTTCCTTCCCTTCCCTCGGCACCACTGTCATGGAGCAAGGAAAAACTGGTGGAGAAGTCCAAGAGCAGCAGCAGTGAGGAAGAATAAGGAAAGGGCAAAGAAAGTGCAGGTTGGGGGCTGCAGGTTGAGGGCTCTCAAAGGCCCTCATATGTGGAGCAAAGCATTTCATAAAATCGTGGAATGGTTTGGGACCTTTGCATTGGGACCTTAAAGCTCATCCAGTGCCACCCCCCGCCATGTGCAGGGACACCTTCCACCAGCCCAGGTTGCTCCAAGCTCCGTCCAACCTGGCCTTGGACACTTCCAGGGATCCAGGGGCAGCCACAGCTTCTCTGGGCAACCTGGGCCAGGGCCTCCCCATCCTCACAGCCAGGAATTCCTTCCCAATCTCCCATCTCTCCCTGCCCTCTGGCAGTGGGAAGCCATTCCCTGTGTCCTGTCCCTCCATCCCTTGTCCCCAGTCCCTCTCCAGCTCTCCTGGAGCCCCTTTAGGTCCTGCAAGGGGCTCTCAGGTCTCCCTGGAGCTTCTCTTCTCCAGGTGAACCCCCCCAGCTCTCCCAGCCTGGCTCCAGAGCAGAGGGGCTCCAGCCCTGGAGCATCTCCGGGGCCTCCTCTGGACTCTCTCCAGCAGCTCCACGTCCTCCCTGTGCTGTTCCCAGGGCTGGAGCAGCTCTGCAGGGGGGTCTCACCTGAGGGGGCAGAGAGCTGCACATTCCCTGCCATTTGCAGTTCCCCTGGGCTGGTCTTGCAGCAGGTGCAGGGATTTTTAATCCAAGGGGCCGTGGGTGATAAAGGGTGATAAAGGGGACACGGATCCTTTCCCGTATGTGTTTCCTCACCTGGAACAAACTGCATAACCCTGTTACTGCATTACAGCAATTTCCTGCTGTTAATAGAGGCAAGCACCATGCTGACAGCAGTCATCCCTCTGCTCCCTCTGGAATACAGAGCGAGGCAGTGGATACGGGGGAGGCATAGACCGAGGCAGGAGGTTTCCCCCACAGGGAGAGCTCCTCCTGTTGCTTCCACTGCGCTGCTCCAGAATTTGGGAAAGCCCAGAACAGCCACTCACTGCTCCCAGGGGATCAGAAGAGGCATGACTGCCTTTCTCTGGCCAGGAGTGGCACTGAAGGGCACTGAAGGAGCCGAAGAGCCGCCGCCAAGTCCATAAGGAATGAATTGTTCTCCAAGCCCTGACGGCCCGAGACTCAGCTCCACGTCTTATTTCTCATGCATCACCCACCAGTGACATCATAAAAGCAGCCTGGGCTCCAAGGACTACAATGACACTGAAACAAGCTTTAAAGAACCAGGGTTGGAGACTAGAAAGTTAAAAAATATGTATGTTTAACTATTTCTTGCCTTTTCTTCAGCACAGAGTTAATACTTGGACTCGACCCCTTAAGGCTGTTTTCCAACCTAAACGATTCTATATCCATCCACTCCCCCCTTCCTCTCCTGAAGGGAAGTCCTGCTTAGCTCCCAGTGCCAGGGGATGACACAGGAGAAGTCTGGGATCATGGAAAAGAACAAGCCCAATGTTCCACCCTCTTTAAGGGATGGAGGACCTGGAATCCTGCACCATGTGGCAGAGCTGCCATTTCCCTGAGGGACACAACTTCCCAAAACCAGCTTTCAGAACAGGTTCCCTCCATGTTCTGGCAGGGGAAGAGGCTCACCCCAATCCAGGGAGGTGTAGCAGAGGATGGAAGAGCCCAGCAAGGTGTTGTTACCTAGATAAGGACCTGCTGGTCACACCAGCCTCCTCCTGACCTTGGGAAACAACAGCCACGGAGTCTGAGCAACNCTGGAACAAACTGCATAACCCTGTTACTGCATTACAGCAATTTCCTGCTGTTAATAGAGGCAAGCACCATGCTGACAGCAGTCATCCCTCTGCTCCCTCTGGAATACAGAGCGAGGCAGTGGATACGGGGGAGGCACAGACCGAGGCAGGAGGTTTCCCCCACAGGGAGAGCTCCTCCTGTTGCTGCCACTGTGCTGCTCCAGAATTTGGGAAAGCCCAGAACAGCCACTCACTGCTCCCAGGGGATCAGAAGAGGCATGACTGCCTTTCTCTGGCCAGGAGTGGCACTGAAGGGCACTGAAGGAGCCGAAGAGCCGCCGCCAAGTCCGTAAGGAATGAATTGTTCTCCAAGCCCTGACGGCCCGAGACTCAGCTCCACGTCTTATTTCTCATGCATCACCCACCAGTGACATCATAAAAGCAGCCTGGGCTCCAAGGACTACAATGACACTGAAACAAGCTTTAAAGAACCAGGGTTGGAGACTAGAAAGTTAAAAAATATGTATGTTTAACTATTTCTTGCCTTTTCTTCAGCACAGAGTTAATACTTGGACTCGACCCCTTAAGGCTGTTTTCCAACCTAAACGATTCTATATCCATCCACTCCCCCCTTCCTCTCCTGAAGGGAAGTCCTGCTTAGCTCCCAGTGCCAGGGGATGACACAGGAGAAGTCTGGGATCATGGAAAAGAACAAGCCCAATGTTCCACCCTCTTTAAGGGATGGAGGACCTGGAATCCTGCACCATGTGGCAGAGCTGCCATTTCCCTGAGGGACACAACTTCCCCAAAACAGCTTTCAGAACAGGTTCCCTCCATGTTCTGGCAGGGGAAGAGGCTCACCCCAATCCAGGGAGGTGTAGCAGAGGATGGAAGAGCCCAGCAAGGTGTTGTTACCTAGATAAGGACCTGCTGGTCACACCAGCCTCCTCCTGACCTTGGGAAACAACAGCCACGGAGTCTGAGCAACGAGGCACAGGGAGAGGGGCAGGAGGAGCAGAGCTGCACAAGGGGACCCTGACACCCACATGGGGAGAGGAAAAAACATGTCCCTTCCCTGCTGGCACTGGCAGCTGTGTCTGGAAGGCCAAGGCTCTTTAGGGAAGGGAGAGGACACAGCCCCATGTGTCTGGAAGCGACAGTTCCGCAGGAGCTGCCTCCAGGCAGATGCAGCTGGAGGGGTGGAGCTGAGCTCCAAGCAATCCCACAACATTTCCACTAATGAGGCAGGAAAACAGGCAGAAACAGAGCCACCCAGCTGCTCCCCAGCACCGGGATTTCGGCAGGGCTGACTGGTTTGACTAAGGATGGACACGGCAACTTGAGGGAACGTGGATGTGTAAGAGCTGCCCAAACTCCACACTGGGTTGGTGCAGCCACACAGCACAACTCCAGTGAGGACACCCCTCCCCATGCAAAGTTAAACCAGAATTAAAGAGCTGGTGCATCCCAGATCCCCAGTGAATTGTTAAACACGGAGCACTCCAAAGCTGGGCTTTATCCAGCACTCACTTGACTGAGTGTCCCACAGCCGAGAGCACCTGATTATCTCCCATCACCGTTATTTTTAACAGCTTCCAAATATTCTTGCAGGGAACTCCAGAGAACTGGGATGAAAAGTTGCTTCATCTCAATCCCCTCTCCAATCTGCTCCCCTAAAGTTTCCAGAGCAGGGGGAAGGAGCCTGCAGGTACAACCCAAACCTCAGTGCTGGCAGGTCTGTAACTCCCACGTACATCTGCTGAGCCTATTCCTGATGCTGCCGAGCAATTCCCTTTCCCCAGGCCAGCCAGGCANAGTGCTGGCAGGTCTGTAACTCCCACGTACATCTGCTGAGCCTATTCCTGATGCTGCCGAGCAATTCCCTTTCCCCAGGCCAGCCAGGCAGCAGCTCTGGCAGGTGGGAGCTGCAGGGAGGGGGCACCTGATGGGGTCTGCAGGTACAATTAGGGAAGCAGGGAAGGGAACTGCCAGACAGATCAGAACAATGGTCACTTAGTCTGGCGTTTTGGCCCCGGCAGGAACCGGGACCAGATGCTTCCGAGGAAGGTGTGAAATCCTCTTAATGGGCAATTATGGAATAATCTCTCTTCAAGGAAGTTTTTTACCAGCACATAAAGGTTCAGTTTATGCCCAAAGAATGAATTTAACAGGTCCTGAACAATGTTTATCCCACCTAACAAGAATAAGGACGTACTTAACCCCTGTTTTAAAGGCTATTGCTGAGCTGGTGCTCTCCACACGTGCTGGCAAAGCACAGCTCTGACATGGCTGTTAAATTGGTTTAAAATTTGCTGCTTTAATTTCAGCAGCAGCTCCTTTGCTCTTGTAGCAAGAAGTGGGTGGGAAATGAAAAAAGAGCAAAGTGATGTTGTGCTGGGTGAGGCGCCAGGATGAAAAGGGCAAGTACTGCTCAGGGTTTCTGAGCAGCAGCGACACAGCTCAGCCCCTCCACGGATGGGATGGAGAATCCTTAGATCTGGAGATGGATATCTGGAGAATTCCAGAGCCTCCAGGCTATGGAGGAGGGGCTGGGAACTGGGGAATACAATCCAGAGCTCTCTTACTGTGTAAGATGACTTGCTGGTGATCTCCAGGAGCTTCTGCTTCGCTCTCCGCTCCGACTCACGAGCCTCCTGAAGGTCCTGCTTGAGCTGATCAGCCTCCTTTGCCCTGCAAAGACATGCAGCAAACAGCAAATATCACACTGGAGCTGAGAGGAACGAGCAGATGGAGAAGCAGGATCACAGTGTAGGTGTGGAACTGGCTGGGATTTGTCCCCAAGCAAGACCTGAACAAAGAAACCATTTGAGGAGGGGAAAAGGCAGAACCTGTGCCTTGTGGGACATCAGTCAGCACCCAAACCCAAACCATGCAAGGGCAGCCCTGAAACAGGCTCTGTGTGAGCATCAGTGAGCGAGGCTGAGGGCTGGGAAGGGTGCTAAGAATAAGCAGTCCTAGAACCAAGATTTACCCTTGAGGCTTAACGACCCCCAGAAGCCAGAGTTTGCTCTGCTGGATTGAGATTTGAGTGGAGACTTCACACAGCAGGACCAAGGCAGGAAGAGAAAGACAAGGGCAGTGCTCATCCAAGCAGAAGGGCTGGCACCAGGCAGGCTCTCACAGGGAAAGGAGTAATCAGTTGGAAGGAAACAAGACTGATCTTTTACTTGCTCGCTACCAAATGCACCGTGGGACCTGGGCTCGGGTTTTACAAGAGGAAAAGACTCCAAGAGCTGGGGAGAGCTCAAAGCTAACCTGGAACAGAGCTCATGGCTGGGAAGGGGAACCCAACAACTGAGAGGTGAGTGGAGGAATAAAGAGAGAATAAGGAATGTAGGTCTACCATCCAGGGGAAAAACAAACCCCAGTGCCCCAAAGAATTTGGGGAATGCAGGAGGGGGTTGCAGAAAGCACCCAAAAGCAGAACTGGCTTTTGGAGAGGGGAATCAGCTGGGCCACAGAGCTATTTGCTGTGTGGGAGGCTGAGGGCTCCCTGCACAGCATCGGAGGGATAACTGCAGGCAGGAGCCCCTCCCATCAGAGGGATAACTGCAGGCAGGAGCCCCTCCCATCAGAGGGATAACTGCAGGCAGGAGCCCATCCCATCAGAGGGATTACTCCAGGCAGGAGCTTCTCCCAGCTAAGGCAGAAGGGGGTGGGAAGCCAAGCAGAGGCAGCTGGAAGGTTGTACCCTCTGACCTCCTCTCCGACTCCTCGGCCATTTTCAGAGCCAACATCTCAGCCTCCAGCACCTTCTGCTCCATCAGCCGCTTCTCCTCCTCGGTCCGGATGGCCGTGGCCTTGATCCGCTGCATCTCCTGCTCGGCCTCTGCTGCCTTCTGGGCCAGGAGCTTGGCCTCCTCCTCCGTGATCTGGGCCTTCTCTGCCAGCAGGTCTGCTGTCTCCTCGGACCTCATCTGGTAATGCAGGCACATGAAGCCTTTTATTGCCCTCCACATCCCCCCAAATGTGCTCTCAGCCCCCGGGGCAGGGCTGGGAGCTGCCGACACGGTCCATAGAATCCCTCCCTTCCATGAAAACCTGCTGCCAAGGCCTGCATGTGGCCAGGCTCTGTCCCAAATCATCCTCTTTGAGCTCCTCCCAAGCAGCCCAGCAGGATGGAATAGCTCCATCCAGCCTCCTGCTCACTGTGCACTGGCAGCAGTTTGGGAGCAGCCACAGTCACAGTGCACTTCCAAAAACACTTCCACAGTGGAAAGAGTGAGGAGCAGCTGCAGTGCCTCGGGAAACAGCCTCCCAGGGACCTACCAGAGCCTCGTTGGCCATTGTTGCCTCCTCCTTTAACTGCATCAATCTCCTCTCCAGCTCATCCCTGGTCCTCTCAGCCTCTTCTCTCATTTGCTTCTCCCGCGCCAGGCGCTGCCTTTCCATCTGGAAAAAAGGGATTGGGGGAAGTGAGGAGAAAAACACACGTTAGGAAGGCTTTCCATGGATAAAAAAGGATCACAGGTGGAGGAAGGAGCACAGGACTCTGCTGCTGCCTTCTCTCTGTGTATGGACACGGGGAATGTCCCTGGATTGGGGTGACCTGATCACAGAATAGAATCATGGAATCACTTTGGTTGGAAAAGGCCTCCAACATCACTGAATCAAACCAGTCCCCCAGCACAGCCAAAGCCACCATGTCCCCAAATGCCATATCCACACATTTTCTGAACACTTCCAGGGCTGGTGATTCCACCACTGCCCTGGGTAGGCTGTTTAATGCCCCCTGCTCCCCTGGAAAGTGCCATTCCAGACACAATTCCCACCCTGTGACCAGGCTGTCACCCACAGCGTGGGCACACCTTGCAGGTGACCATGTCCCCTGACAGTGTCCTGGGCTCAGTCACAGGGCAGACCTGGACAAGGGGGGCCCAAGATGTGTCTGGAGTTTCTCACTGCAGCACTGGGCTCAAGGGTTTGGGTTTGCCTGAAGCAGAAGTGACTGGATTTTAAGGGCAGTCCAAGGGCATCTTCCACACATCCAACACAGGCCCAGCCCGTGGCAGGAGGCTGAAGGACCTTCTGCTCAGCCATCTAACCCAGCACACTGCAACCTGCCCTTCCACTCGTTCAGAGGAGGTCACACAGAGAGACACCACCCCTGGCGACTCCTGGACACAGGAAACCCTCTCCCTCCAGCTCAGCTTCAGGAAACAGCAGCTCTTCTCCATGAGGGGAAGATCCAAGCCACCAGAACCTGCCAGCTCTTCCCAGAAGTGTTGCTGTGCCCAAGGGCTGCCCCTCCACCAGCCCAAGGGAGCCATCAGGCTCATTAACACGCCGAGTTTAATCCCTCCTGTCCCACAGGGATGGGCATTATAAATATCCAGGCTGCAGCCAGGACAGGAGGCCTGCTGGGTTTAATAAGGGAAGGAGGTGTGACAAGCCACATTTCTCTGCTCCTTGGAGCCCAGCTGTGCTCTGAGAGCGGGACGCCCACTGCTCCAGCCGTTCTGCTTCCTTCCATTAAAGGTTCCCCTCATTAATTATCATTATAATCTGCATCCCGCTCAGGGCTTCCATTAACAAGAATTCCTGGTATAAAAGGACTATCTGGAACCAGTTAGCAACTGTGGGAAGGGAGGAGGAAGCAGGGAAGATGGTGCCTGGCTTGGGAGAGGGTAGCCAGCCCAAGAAGGAGCCAGACCTTTCCCTGGAGCCCAAGTGCTCTGGGTTTGGGAGCTCATGTGAAGTGTTAAGTTGCTGTTCCTCAACTCTCCCAGGAGCCCAGGTAAGCACAGGATCTCAGGTCTTGCTGCAGTTACCCAAATACATCAAAAATTCCCACGACTGGAAACACTAAAGACTCTTGGAATCACTAAGGTTGGAAAAACCCCGTAAGATCAAGTCCAACCATAACCCAGAACCACTGTGTACCCACAAACCCCCAAGTGTCACATCCACTCCTGAACACTGCCAGGGATGGTGACTCCACCACTTCCCTGGTGCTGCACTAATAGTCTGACTTGGTGATTTTGAGGGCTTTTCCAACCTTAATGATTCTATAAAGCCAAGTTCTTACCGACCAGAGGAATCCCTGTGGGAAGCAAGAAGCTCCCCTTCCCCAGAGGAGCTGGCCAGGTTACCTTGTTGGGACTCACAGCCTGTCCCCTCCTGCCACCCCACAAGCTACAGGAGGGAGAACTGCTTTGGGAACTGCCTGAAGGACAAGGCACATCCCCTCTCCAGGCCAGTTGAGCCCAGCATCTCAGGAGGTGCCTTCAAGACAAGCCACATCCCATCTCCAGGCCACTTGAGCAACTCAACACCAAGCACAGCAACTCAGGAGGGGCCTTCAAAACAAGCCACATCCCATCTCCAGGCCACTTGAGCACCTCAACACCGAGCACAGCAACTCAGGAGGTGCCTGAAGGACAAGGCACATCCCATCTCCACTCCAGCTGAGCACCTCAACACCACACAAGCACCTCTGTGGACACGCTCACACCCAACAACGCATCAGCCCCGTGAGCACCAGACCCTCCTGGTTTCTCCTGCTCTGGCTTCTCCCGCTCCTGTGTATTGGCTTCACTGCCTAAAGGACCAATTTATATTCCAAGCACCAGTGCCCAGATTAGCTGTGTGGGTTTCAGTGAGTAGAAAAGGTCCACGAGCAGAAAACAATGATTCATACAATTCAATTTGCTGATCTCTGCTCGCCGGCCACACGCCGCTGCCTCCGCTGTGACCCGCGGCTCGGAGAGGAGCCTGGCCTGGCATTAACATGCAGGCTGCACGGCCTGTGTGCATTCCATCACCCTGCAATTAGGCAATGAACGAGGCAAGGAGCCCAGCTCCCCCTCACAGCCCCTGCTCCAACTACAGGCAACTCCCCCGGATTTTCCGGCAGGAAAACACTTGTAGACACCCGGAGCAGCTTCTCCCTCCCGGCCTCCCTCCCGGTCCCAGGTTAGGGGATGGACTCAGGGGGGTATCAGCCTGCAGAGCCCAGAATGGCTGCTGAGCTGGGAGCAGGCTACTAAAAGAGGTTCAGCTGAACCTTTCCTGGAAGCTGCTTTGTTGTCATTCCAGAGGCCGTTTCTTCCCAAGTTCATCCGCATTCCTGATTTTGGCTCACTGGTTATGGGAGAGGTGGCTCACCTGCTTCCTGGCCTTCTCTTCCCTGGCTTGTGCTTTCATCTGCTGGACCTCCAACGAGTCTGCCTTCCTCCTCCTCATGAAGAGGTCGTGGTTGCCAATACACAGCTGAAGGATCTGTTCCAGTCAGGGGTGAAGAGCGGAGAGAAACAGCTGTACACACGTGACGACCAGGAGGTGGTTTGTATTCTTGACACACAGGAACACTAGAATTGCTTTGATTTGGTGCTTGTTAGTGCTTCCACCCACTGCTCTCAAACCCTGCGAGCTCTCAGGAGGGGCAGGGAGCCAAGTCCCACACCAAACACCAGCTCCTGGGTAGCAGCCCTCTTCAGAGACCAATTTTCTGTGCCTCCAGCACAGCAGAGCTCTGGCTTGTTTTATACCCACCCTAAAAAGGCAAGAGGCCAAGTAATGAAATAAGAACTTCTCCAGCTCTGCCCGGTTCCCTGGTTCTCACTAAGCCCCTTCTTTAGGTTCAAGATGAACTTGTGCCTCCTCCCAGTTGCACATTGAAAGCACTGAGATTAAAAAATAAATTAAAAGGGGGAAAACCACTTTTCATCTTGGAAAAACAGAAGGCTTATCAAAAACTTCCTTGGACATCTTCAGATACCTTTGCTGAGGGGTTTTGAGTGCCAGTGCAGTTCCCTCTGGTAATGACAAGGGAGGTGGCAGTGCCAGAGGAGGGTTAGCACAGGGTGGGTACACAGAGGAATGAAAGCTTATTTTGGCAATAAAAATAGAGTTTTAACCCCAGAATCTTTTCTAAAGGACTGATTCACACACTCTTCTTCCATTCCATAGATTCCAAAAATGGTTTGGGTTGGAAGGGACATCCCATTCCACTCTCCTGCCACAGGCAGGGACACCTTCCACTATCCCAGGTTGCTCCAAGCCCTGTCCAACCTGGCCTTGGACACTTCCAGGGATGGGGCAGCCACAACCCAAGTGACAAATGACACTTCCCAAGCCTCAAATGACTTCTCTGGAGTGAGAGGAGTTTCAGCACAGCAAACCTGGTGAGGCCTCTGTGAGGAAGCCCCATGTGAAGCCCAGGACAACCTCCAAGCAGGACAGCAAAGCTCCCTGTGTGACTTCATGGACCCACATCCAGAAGAGCAGCCAAAGCTGGTCTCCAGCATGGATGTAGCCCCCTCCATCCTTGTACAGGGAGTGTCCTCAGAGGGCCTGGGAAAAGCCAGGACTCTGGTAATGGTGCCCCTCAAAACAGGGAGAGCTACAACACAGGGAGGATGGAAAAGATCCACAGGGAAGAAAGAGCATCTGAGCAAAGCTGGGGGCATTTACGTTGTACTAAGTCAGCTGTAACCCAAGAGCTCAGAAAGGGAGCACAAAAACAGGGCAGAGGGGAGAGGTTCTGTGAAGGAGCTTGACTTGAGCCTCCCCCTTATTTCCTAGAGGGAGCAGTGACTGCTGCACTCCACCCCAGCTCCAGCAGCTCCCTCTCAAAGGAAAAGCCCCAAAAGCTCGTTGTCTCATGCTCTCTGCAGAACCCAGTGCTGCAGGCAGTAAAAATGACTGTCTGCACACTTACCAGCTTATTCACACGCAGCTTTGATGAATTGAATTTAAAAACATCAATCTTTTTGTCCAATGGCTTAATCGTAAACTGAAAAGGAAAAAATAAAGAGGGAGAGAGTTATCAGAGAGCGCTGCATTTAATAAAAAGGCAGCTATAAAATTCTTCCTGAGAGCTCTGGCTCAGAGCAGGCCAGCAGGGTCAGACACGCACGGCTCAGAGCCGTCCTCGTGGCTCCGAGCCAGGCGAGAGGACTCGCATCAAAAGCAGCCCAGGAGACAACTGTTCCTGCACCTGGAAAAACGTGGGAGCCACAGGAGCCCGTGTCCTCTGCAGAGCACCTTGCAGAGGTGGGCAGGGACACAGGGCAAGGTGCTGCTCTCCTGGGAGAACCCCCAGCAGGAACTCGGGACACTCCCAAAGGGAGGAAGAACCAGCTCAGCTGCCCGATGGATTCACTGAGTTGTTAAGGATGGAAAAGACCTTTAGGATCATCAAGTCCAACTGTCAAACAGCACCACCACTAAACCACGTCCTCAAGTGCCACCCCACACTTCCAGGGATGGTGACTCCACCACCTGACCAATCCTTCAGTGAAGAAGTTTTCCCTCATATCCAATCTAAACTCCTCTGGTGCAGCTTGAAGCTGTCTGTTCTCATCCTGTCACCTTTTTTCCTGGGAGAAGAGCCCGATCCCCCCCACCTCCCCCCTCCTGCCAGGCAGTTAAAAGGGCAGGAGAGCTGCATTAGGAACACAGTGAGGAGCTGCTGCCCTCAGATTATCCATGCATTTTCTTCTCCAGAACCCATTTGTGTCACGAGCCTTCTCCACAATTCCAAACGTCATTCCCCGGCTCTAACTTGTATTTACACTCTGTGTGCCAACCAAAACAGCTCCACCCAGGGCCTGGGTTTCCCCTCTCTCCCACCTCAAGAGGACAGAGGTGGCATCAGCAGCCTGGAGGGACTCAGCAAGACAACCCTGGATAGAGGGGGGCCTCAAAAGGGCTCTTGAAGAGATGGAGTGCTCTGCAACACGGCATTTTTTGGGAGACATGCATGTATTCCACCACTCCCCTCACGGCACAGGGATAACAGGCTGAGGAGCTGGGGCAGGCAGAGTGTGTCCATTAGCACAGGGAGGTTTGTCATGCCCTGCCCTGCCTGCAAAGGGTCAGAGAGCTCGTCCTGGCACTGCTTTGCCAGTTCAAGAGCCAACCCTTTAAGGTTTTCAGCCAGGCAGACGTGCATGGGCGTCCCTGGATTCGGGCTCCAGTCACTTGGAGCAGCAGCAGAAATAAGGCAGGAGAGGAACTGCAGCTCCACATAAACACTCAGTCTTTGTGAGGAGGGATAAACCCCTCTGTGGTGTCCAGAGCTGTCACTCCCAGCTCTTAGCCCTGTCTGCTGTCACAGCCATCTGATTACCCAGATGAGCTGATGGAAGGGATCCATCCTTTTATCCCCAGAGGAAGCTCTCTTACAGCCTTGTGACAAGGCCTGGCCACAGAGGGGTCAGCACCTGGATTTTGGAGGCTTCCCAGGCAGGGAAGCTTTGGAAGTCACTCAGTGCTGGGCTGTTTGTGGAGTCATGAAGCTCTTTAAGGAGTAAAGCAAGTGAGGAGAATTCCAGCACGGCTTTAGTGCTTATAAAACTTCACAAGACACGCAATAAACGCAGCTGATGAGAAACCTTTAGCTGCACCCCTGATCGATATCGTGTTTAGATTAGAAAACCATTTTTAATTAAGAAGTTAATTCTCTTCCTTACCATGAAGGCAGCTGCTTTCTTTGAGCAGCTCTCTCAGACTGAAAACTGAGCTGCTCAGTCCCCCCCTCCACAGCCAATTCCACCGCTCTTCTCCACTGGGTTTGGGGGCCAACAGTTCCAAAGATCCATATTTAGACTCTGGGCTTAAATTACTCAACTTCCTAAAAAGATTCCAGCTGCTATGCCAAGCCCAACAGCCTGAAACTCCCGATGATGTAATGAGATGGCAAGAGCCCTTTTCCCCAGGAATACATCTCCCTGTATTCCATAACACAGAGTACATCCGCAGGAATAAATACTGTAACATATTCAGTAAAGCAGAGGTTTTAACTCCTGAACTCTGGTATTTGGGCTAAGCACATCAACAGCAATTGGGGGTTTTTGAAAAGATTACATGGAGGGTTGGAACGTCCTCTGAAACCAAAGAGGAGAACAGCTCCCAGGTGACCCCTCACACACCCACTCCTGCAAGGCTTTGGGAAGGCTTGGAATTAAGGTTTCAACTGGAGCAGCTGAGCTGCCCCTAGCTAAGCTGCTGAGAGCAAGCACAGCAGACAGAGGAGCCAAGAGAAATCATTTTAAATCCCAATTGTGCTCTTGCTGCTCTCAGGGAGGAGAGGAGACACATCCATACCTCTTTATCGCTGTATGAGATATTCCGGATCTCATTCCACGGGAAGGAGATTTTAGGGGTCAACCTGTTGTCTGGGTCATAAATGTGAAGCCCCAAGGCATCGACTCCAAGGAGCAGTTCTGTGCCCTTTTTATTCTACAGGAGGAAAGAAAAGAGCAGAAATGCCTTTTATCTCACTGAGAGGGTGAGCCATGAATCGCTGTTACCTCCAGCAGCCAGCCCCGAGCGGTGACCCAGCACCGGCTGCCAGCAGAGCAAGGCTGGGGCTCCCCAGAGTGCCACAGCCACCCCCCAGCCCTCCTGGCTCTCCAGGCTCCCCACCCTCAACTCGAGACCAACACAAGAGCTGCACCAGCAGGAAAACACGGCCCACAGCTTCACTCACCCTGATGGCGAAGTAGTTCACGCCGTACATCTCCAGATCCTGAGCGATCTTCAGATACTCCATCTCAGCTTCATCTCTGCCGGGCAGCAACAGTGTTACAGCGTTTGGGGAGGATCAGGGAGGGACCTGGCTGCTCCTGCTCATCCTAAGCACTCAGCAGGTTTTAAAGCCTGGACTGTCTCCATAACACAGGTCAATCCTGTCTTTGCTGGCAGGATCAATAAGTCCAACAGCAAATCCCACTCTGCAGTTGCCAGCATCTTACTGGCTGTGAGATGCACTCCAAGCCTGGCTTTGTCCACCTCCCAGTTCCTTCAGCACAAACAGGAAACCCCTGACTGGGAGGTCCCTGTTTGAGATCCATCTGACTTTAGGTTTATCCCCCAAAAGGAGCATTTTGCCACCCGAGGCAGCAATAGAGAGTCTGAATTCCCATTTCTTCTCCTGGCCCCAAAATCCCCCAGAGGCAGGTGAGCCCTTACCGAGCATCATTCCTGAATCCTCTGACAGTGATCAGGGGACAGCAGAGCCACCAAGAAAAGCCCTTTGCCCTCCATGAGGCTGCAGCACAGGAGTGCTGGGATTAACCTGCTGGCAGCAGAGCTCAGCCATGGCCTGCCCAAGCTGCCCAAACCCCAGAGACTCCTCAGGGGAGGGCTGTGCCCCTGACCCACCACGGCTGCACAGGCTCACCTCGCTCTGCCCCGGTGCTCCGCATACCAGGCCGTGATCCTTTCCTCCCACATCTCTGGAGTCATCTGGTACAGGTTTATTACCTGGGATGTGTGGGGAGACACAGACCAGCTCACACTGCTGCTCCTGTCTCTCAGCCAGCAAGCCAGAAAAAACCCAAGGGAAGTCCCAGCACCATGTCCAGCCTGAAGGCAGCTTGGACACTGACTCCTCTGAGCTCCTTACCCGCTTTGGAAGCAACTCCTCTTGTGCCAGGAAGCCTCTCTTGTGGACATTGGGGTCATAATCACCGTACTGGAAAGAAGCACAGGCACAGTGCCCACCCCACATTAACAACCAGGCAAATCAAACTCCTCACCCTCACACACCCACCCCAGGAGACAGCAAGCATGGCCTGCTCACACCTCCCCTCAGAGCAGGGAAATGTGCTGCTCCACACAGTTAATAACCTGATTTTCCTTGTCATTTCACTGCTAATGGAAATGATCAGCCTCCCTCTACTCATGCAACACAAGTGGAAGCAGAACAAAACCTCCCATCATCACAGAAATCATGGAAAAAGTCCTCCAAGATTAAGTCCAACCTTTGAATCCCACCATGGCCACTAAATCCCCAAGAGCCACATCTGCTCACTTTTTGAATGCTCCCAGGGACCATAACTCCACCATTTCCCACCACTCCAGCTGGCAACCACCATCAGCTGACCTCCACCACCAGTCAACCAGCTGGATTAGATGGTGGTTGTCTATTTTACTCTCATTACCACACCCTAACTAACACTTCCCCCAGTGCAGAGCAACTCTACATCTGAGAGGCCCTTGCAGTCCCACTGGTAGTGGAACAAGGAAATAAGATGTGGACAAAGACCTGTCCCCAAAACCTGATGGATAGCAGTGATTCAGATGAGGCAGATGGTGGCTCCTCTGTCGCTGCTCATCACCTTAATGAATAAGTATCAAACAAATTAGAGGAGTTTGACAGACTCCTCTCAGGCAGGTGGTGGCTTTTCTGCCAGAGGGTCTGCTGCTCAACTGGGTCAAGGAATCCAATTCAGATTTGCTAAGTGCATCAGTAATTACTGGTATTTGTTTAGATTTCCATCTCTTTGAGCAGCATATAAAGTGACTGAGAAATAAAACCGCTTATTAACAGATTGAGGAGCTGCATGTCCCTGCGGTGCCTGTGAAAATGAATTCACCTCCTGCACAGGCTCAGAGGGCAGGAAACCGCCAGAAAACGGCTCAAACAACCCAGCAGGTTCAAGAGAAGGGGAACAAAGGCTGTGAGGCACGTACAGGAGTGCTGTGATTTCCATTCACCTGGCAAACAGGACTTCTGCAGTGACAGTCCCCAATTACACGAGACACGGTGGCGTCGGATCGAGTCACTTTGCAAGGGAGGCAGCCCTTCCCTCCCTGCTTTTCTGAGGAACCTCAGCTCAGGAAGTGCCAAACAGTGACAATTTTTAACACCCAGAGCAAGACACACATGGTGGTCATGTAACAAGTCGGGAAGGCTTTTCATACCATCCTCCTCTCAACGCCAGAACCGTCACGTCGTACACCAAAACCAGAGCTCGGCATCAAAAGTCTACACACATCCCACCTCTCCGCTTGGGAGGCGACACGTGGGGATTAAAGTCACAAATATTGATTTGGAGCCAATGCAGATCCCAAGGGAACATGTAACAACAACCAGCACTGACTCAGACTTCAATTAATAGAATCAAACCACCCCGGATTTCAGGAGGGTGCTGAGCAGAGGCAACTCTCCCCCGTCCAAGGGCGTGGAGCCCCTCAGGAGGCAGGTGCACATCCCTCGAGCCCCACACAAAAGGGGACAGCACCAAAGAGGTGGCACTGGCAAAGGAAACAACTCCAATAACCTTGGACAGGCAGCAAGTGAATCATTTCTGGGTGATGAAAATAACAGCAAATAGGATTAAAGCGATTATTTTCTGTTGTGATCTACCGTGGAGATCCAAGACTAAGTCTGGATTATGCGACTTTTCATGTGCTGAAAAACGCTGCCGTGTCCCAAAGGAATATTTGTACTGAGAGGGGAGTCTGGATGAGAACATTAATTATTCACAAGTCAAAAATCAACAAATGGCTTAAGTATTGCAGAATCTGTTGGCTCAAATGATTTGGCAAACGCACTTCTAAAGACCTTTTCAATTAAATCATTACTTCCGAACTGTCATGGAATTTCAGCTCCTGTTAATTGAACTATATGATTAATATTAATGGTTAGGGATGGAAGTTGCCTTTACCACATTCCTATGTCTGGCTTAGATTGTCCTGGATAAACACAGCCACGCTCAGCTTCGAATCAATGCCAAGTATTGCTTGTTTTGGGGGAAAATAATAATAATTAAAGAGCCTGCTGTTGTGCTACAAGATCTGAAGTGCTGAAGGAGCTGCAGCATGGCAGTGACCTCCATTTAAGGGGTAAAAAATAGAAGAGCCTCCTGGATGTTCCTGGGTTTTTTTTATCAGTTGATCCCACGTCTTTCCCAGCTATTTAAAACCTGAACCACCTCCAACCTCTGAAAGCAGCGTGGGTGGTTTAAACAGAGGGGAAAGCACATAGTAATTCTCCAAATGAACACAATGAGGGAGAAATAAATAAGCTCTTATTTTTATGACCCCCACGTTTCCTTTGTTATTGCAGGTCGGACTGGATGGACCAACACTTGGCTGTCAGTAAATGGCTGTGGGATGCACACACACCACTGTGTCAGGCTATTATGCCCCTAATCATGCAAATCAACACGTTATTAGTGAAATTACTGCGCTCAGTGCCCGCTCCTCTTGGCCAGGAAGGACATCATTATCCTGTTTAAGTGGAAGGAGACGACCTGTAACATTTTTCTTCCCAGTTCTGTATCAAAGATGTGCTTTCAGCTTTCTCCTTTTGCTGGGAATAAAAGCAGAAAAGGGAATCCCAGGCTGGAGAAAGCTGATGAAAAACCCATTAGTGTAGAGTAGAAAAGTCACCCCTCTTCCACCTTCTCCTGATCTCAGTGCAGAAGGAAGGTCAGAAGTGCTCTGACTCCAGATGACTCTTCCCAGCACCCAAATGTGTCCAGTGGCAGCAGGAGCTGCAGCAGGAGAAAGGGGACGGCACAACCATTGCAGGCACCCAGACAGCCTGTTCCCAAGCACATGAGCAGGAGCTGTCCCAGCCAAGGGCTCACAGAGCTCAATATTTACCCAAGGGTTTATTCATTTTGGCAACAGGAGAAGTCCTGCCCGACGTATCCTCAGCTCGGCAGGTCAATGGAGACAACGCCAAGGAGGAGTTTACTCAGGCACTCTAATAAGGGTGATGGATGTTTCACACAAACAGAAACACTTCGAAAAGCTACTTGTCCTTCCCTGGCTGATGAGCCTCTTGAACTCACGGGTTCATCAGTATTCTGGCTATGAGGAGAAAACACCCTTTTCTAGTAAGTTCAGACATTTATCATCAAAGAACGCCAGTGCAGGCACCCAGGGCTCAGTGCAGGCACCCAGGGCTCTGATCAGGCACCCCAGGGCTCAATGCAGGCACCCAGGGCTCTGATCAGGCACCCAGGGCTCTGATCAGGCACCCCAGGGTTCTTTTCAGGCTCTATTCAATCCATGAGTGTGGACTGAAGGGTGATGAGGAAGATTATCTGGGAACAAACCAGCCTGGATCAGACCCTCTCTTGAGGCAACAAGGCCAAGGCCCCTCCCTGCACTGCCAGCAATGGTGGTCCCACAGACCTGCTTCTCCTGAACTGCTCCACAGCCATGTTCCTTGAGGACAAGCCAGACCTGGGGCAGGGCCACCTGCCTGTCATCCTGCAAGCCAAACCCCTCCCAAAATCTGACACGCAGAGTCAGAACCGACCACGAGCCCCAGCGATAACGTGGCTGGGCTGAGCTCAGACTGCAGGCACTGCTCTCCCCAGGACGTTATCCTTGCACACATAAACTGGAGACGAGCTCCAAGAACTGCTAATTGAGCAGCAGGACATGCTGTGCATACACAGGGATAAATTACAGCCCCTGCTGCTGAACCTTGGGCTGCTCCCTCCATCCCAGGAGTCTCTCTGCCCCAGGCTGCTGCAAGCTGTCCAAGGCTGCACGCTCTAGACTGGAAAACAACTGTTCTCTGGAATAAATGCTCAGCAAAACACACCAACTCTGGGCCCAGAGCAGATTTCAGCTCAGGAACAAGGGTACTGAGTACTACCTTCTCCCTCTGTGGGGTGAGGCCAAGCGCCCAAAATCACACCCAAGACAGAGGGAGAAGCCAGGAAAAGCCCTTTCCTGCTGTGATAACGTGGATGTGGCAAGCTCTAGCACTCACACACAGCAATTATCACCATGACAAGCATTCTGGGGAAGCAGTGGAGCTGGGAGTCCCACGGCTGGCTTCCCTCCGGCTACAACGGAAAAACAGGGAGGAGATCCAAAAAAGCTCAGGCTCGGGGAATTCTCCTGCTCCAGCATTAAGCCACACTCCAGCAGGCTCTGCAGCTCATGAGCTGAGCACTTGCTAAAAAGTCCTGGAAAGAGAAAGTGAAAATCCATCCAATGTGTGGAGGCAGCCAGGAACCAGCCGTGAGGAGAAGGCAGCAGTGCTAGGGCAGCCCCCTCACTTCCCAAGCTCTCACAACTTTCCCTGCCTTCCCCTTCCCAGGGAAGTGGGTCCATCACAGAGCACCTGGACCAACACTAACCCATCGCCACCACGAGGAGGTCCTGGAAGGACCCCCAGTGCCTACCTTGGCTTGGACGGCGTAGGAGGCCAGCAGGACAGAGGCTTCAGGAGGACAGTAGATCTTCTCATCCAAAATCTGCTTCTTCACCTGCACACAGAGCAGCACAGGACAGAAAACACATGTTAGCAGAGCAGAGCAGAGCATGGCTGTCAGAGCAGATGGCTGCAGTTTGTCTCAGCTCGAGCTGTCAAGCACACAGTTCACAATCTCCCCAGCACTAATTACAGTCCAGACCTGGCCTGTCTCTGGCGGCTCAGAGAGGCTTTCACAGACCACCTTCCTCAGACAGGGTTAGGAGAACTCAATTTCTATGTGGGAAATGACAGAAACTCCCTCCTGTTGCTAAAGGCAAGGAGGGGAGAACATTTTGGATGTAAACACAGCGATAAAACCTCTTAAGACACAAGGTGTGGACTGATAGGAGATCCACGGGCGCTGCTGAATGAAACAGCAGCTGAGTCTCTGAGCACAGCAAGGTTCTGCTCGGGGATATTCAGTCTCATTGGGAGTCAGTGTTCACCTGTGCTCCAGGCTAATTCCCTGCCATCCCAGCCCAGCACGGAGAGCTGGGGGTCACCTCTGTGGCAGTGCTTTTAGCAGCAGGCAGAGCCCTGCTCACACTCCCGGGAGAGCCGACGTGCAGGTCCCCAAAGCCACGGCTTTCCCTCCCCGGCTGCTGTGCATTAAAAAATTAAACCTGCCATCTTCAATATTTTTTGGGTTTGCACACTTCATTTTCCTGATTAAAGATGAGGGGGTGGGGGGGAAAGCAGGCGATTTCCTGGGAGACTTAAATGAATTGTCAGAGATGCAGGAACATCAATTTGAATTTATAACGTGCTTTGAGTCCTCAAAGTTGGGTACGACATAATCACAGCAGATATTCTGCTGCATCAAGATAAAAACCAGGAGAGTTTACATGGTTATGTGTGCTCCTGTTTCCCAAGTGCTTTACAGGAGCCCAGGCTGCTCTCAGCACACAAATCCCAGCAGCAAAGTCACGGCCTGCATTTGGAAAATGCAGCTTGAGCTGCTTCTCCTCTCTTGGTTTTCCTTCCCAAAGATGCCAACAGCAGTTTCTCCTTGTTGTGCATAAAGCTCCTGGCAAATGAGGCAGGTAGAAATAGCCCAACAGAGACACCAGTGCATGGGACAGAGCTTGGAAATTAACAGGAATACTTTGCATTTAGAATCCTTCAGCTCTGGGAAACAAAGCTGCACTTTGGAAAAGTGAGGGGCACCAGGAGAGTGAGGAGCTGGTGAGCTCATCTGGAAAGGGCAGAGCACCCTGCAGGCTGCAGCAGTATTCCCAAGAGCTTCCAAATCCAGGCTGCCTCTACTTTTGTGTAGCAAACATAAGATTTAGTGTCTTTTTTTAAATTAGATCATTTATCTTCAAATTAACAACCAGGGAGCAGCTGAAACATCCCAATGAGTACCCAGTGGTCTGACTTGGAGCGCCCCACTCCCTCTATCCATGCTTGACACAACTCTTTAAAGGAAAAAAGTGTCAAAGAAAGGATTTTGTGTCAGTAAATTGATCCTGTCTCTGAAAGAGAGCTCCTGATAGCAGCTCCTCATTACCATCCTGAGCTGACTCCTCAGGACACCCCTGTAGAGTACTTTAAAAACAAACCCAGACATGTGTCCACCACAGAGCTCAACAGAAGGGCACCAGCTCCTGGGGCAGGTGGGACTGGGAGGTTTCCCCTTCTCCTCTGTTTTTCCATCAAGAGCTGAGCTGCTGGGATTTTCTTCTGCTCCAGTTGCCTGAGGCTGTTTTGTGGGGAGGTGAACTTTGCTGTACAGCCTGGGAACAGGCTGGCTGCACTCTGCTCTCCAGGATGAACCTCCCCTGCTCCACACAACGATGCCAGCACGTCCAGAGGCAGCTGCCACCCCTCAGCTGATCCCACACCTGCAGAGCTGTCATCTGACAGATCCACGTCCCTGAGCTGCCACCCACAGCTATTCCAGATCACCTCATCACTCCTCACTGCCACTTCAGAGCTCTGGGAGTCTGGGCAGCTCTGGCTGCTTCATCCAGACAAACCATCCTTCACCTATTCGAGGAAGTTTTTGCTGTAGAAAACAACTCCCTTTGGAGGGGTGTGAACATAAGGATGAGGAGCACACTCTGCTGACCAGCTCTGACCCCGGAGCCTTCCGGCACTTCTCATCCTGGCTCCCTCTCCCTCGGGATGGAAAACTGTACTGACACAGCTCCTACCTGCAGGAAGAACAAGTGCTGGGTGATTTCCTGGACCAGTTCCTCCTCTGCATTCTCAGGATAAAATTTGGCCAGGAAGTGAAACGTTTTGGGCTCCTCTGTTGGAACATCATGATCCAGAACCTGTGGGATACAAGAGTCACTCGGCTTCTTCAAGACAAGACCCAGCTCCCTTCTGCTCAGATCAACACATCTTTTGTCAAACACTTTTAGACACCGAGAACAGACCTAAATAGTTCAGATGCTGTAGTTAAAAAAGGAAAACAAACATTTCTGACACTCCTAACGAGGCAAGGGAACAAAAAAGGCAGAAACAAACAGCATGAGAAATGAGACAGGGAAGGTTGCTCCTGATCTGCTGTGTGCTCATTGCCTCTGCTGATCCTTGTGGAGCAATCCTGGATCCTGCTACGCCACCACCCGACTTGCTCCTTGTTTTCCTGTACTGTGTTGTTTCAGTGTTGTTTCTCACCTCCTTTCTGTTGTGCTGGCACTGCCCAGTTCAGACTCACGTTGGTTTAAAACCTTGGCACGAGAGGTGAGACACCCCGACCTCCCTGGTTGTGCTGTTGCACCCTTTGGCTGTGAACAGAACCCCAACCAGAACCTCCCTGACCCACCCCACAGACTCACATATTTGGATCCCATCTCCTCCTCCTCTTTGAACATCTCAGCAACAAAACAAGCCAAGAAGCAGCTCCACCATTCCCCCGATGGTTTTGTGTTCAGGGGCACAGAGAAGAGATTTTTAGGCTCCATTTACACTGCAGTCACCCTGAAGTGCAGCACCCCAGCACTGCCACCTCCCAGATGCCTCAGGGGGATTCAGTGTGCACACTCTGAGACCTCCCAGCTCCCAGGGAGCTGGGCTGGGCACCTCTGCCAGCTTTTCTGACTTGCAGCTGCCATGGGGTTGAGATTTAAATACTCTATCCCAGTTTACCTCGATACCACCTCGGGCATTCAAAACAAGAGGAAAGTACATTTTCCTTCATCACCCCTGTTTATGGCAGGGGTGTTGGAACAAGCTGATTTTTAAGGTCTCTTCCAACCCAAACCACTCCATGATTCTGTGAACTTTGGTTCCAACCTTCTTGTCCATCTTCAGCCAGGCCACTGTGTCCTTGATGGTGTACTGGAGCCCGAAGAACCAGGTTTCCCGCAGCCCCAGAGTCCTGCACACCAGGTCAAACAGGTCCTTCCCCTTCCACTTCACCTGTAGGAGAGCCAAGAGACGCAGTTACAAAGGGGGACTTCACAACTTCAGCTCTGCTCCACCAAAAGCACTGTTTTCACCTCACAAGGTCTTTGGGAAGGCATTTGGTACAGACACGAAAACATCCTAATAAAACACACATCCTTGCATCTGATCTCATCTGCAGATCAGCAGCTCCTCCCTCAGTAGGAAACTGAGATGTGATTTCCACACTTTCCCAAAAAAGGACACTGTTTGCTCCTGTGGTGACCCACTAAGACTCAAGAGAGGACCTAAGGGTACATTTAGGCTCCTGTTGAGCTGAGCTTTAGGTTCCTGGCATATTTAGGTTCCTGGTAGGAGCAGACTGTCGCCAGCAAGAAATAAAAATCCCTTTTAACTGCCCCTTGGTGGCTTTAATGTCTCTCCCTATGGCCCCATCAGCAACAGGGCTTGGAGGAGGGTGGAATGCACTGCCAAAAACCAACAGTGACACAACCCGTGCAGGGAGTGTGTGCAGAGCCACCGACCCTGCGCGGATAAGAGGCAAAAAGAGCTCAAAGCAGCCCATAATTTACCACTGAAGTCAGCGGTTCTCCCGGAGCATATTTTGATAGAGTCAAACTGCATTTTCTGCTGAAAATGCTGGTGACAAAAGCAGCTCAGGAGCAGAGAAAATTGGCCCTGCTCAGGGAGTGTGTCCTGCAAGCAATCCTGCAGCTGCTTCCATGGAAGTTCGCTCATAAAAACAGAAGGCGTTGTTGGGAGGCAGGAAGGTGAGGAGGGACATAAAGCAGATGAATCTAATATGCCAAAGCCACTTTGCTCCTCCATCTGCAGGGTGGAAACAATTGCTGGGCCGAGACATATGGTCATTACTCTGAGGCCCTTGGGCGGAGGGATCTCGGCACATCCTCCCGTCTCTACAACTCCCGGACACATCAATATTCCCGCCGGGGCCGCTCCCGCTGTCCCCCACTGCCGCCTTGTGGGCACGGCCCGAGCTCATTGCCATGCTGCTGGCTTGCAGTAAATGGCTCTGCCGCTGTTCTGTCCCTTCCCGCAGCCACAGACAGGCTGACAGGCCGGGAATAGAAGGGAGCCGTCGCTTGCCCTCCAAAAAAACACCTCCCCCGGACTGCTCAGATCGAGCGCCGTCAACACCTCGAGGTCAAAACTCCGGGAGGAGCGAGTTTGGCAGAGCTGGAATTATAACCCCCTGATTTCACACCTCTCACCCCCCTCCAGCCCCCGGGATGGGCTCCAGCTCGGCACAGGATGGCTCAGACTGCGGAAGATCTTTCCCTGACTGTGGTTTTAAGAGGGAGGTTAATTTGAGGGTTCAGACAAAACAGAGTGAGACACATTAAAACAGTTATTTGGTACCATTTTTGCAGGCACATAAAAGCAGGCTGCCAGCAAAAGGCTATTTCTTCACTAAACTGCTTTGCATAAAGCGTGATTGGCTGTTTTTCCTTCTCTGAGACCATATTTCAGCCCGTTGCCTCAGTGCAGAGCTCAGTGCCTGCACCAAACCTCCCCAGGACGGCAGTGTTACCTCCCCAGACATTGCTCCACATCCCACAGGATTGCTGTGTTGAACATCCCCACAGATGGGATTGGGATTTCCACTGGCTGTGGCTCCTCACTGAACCACCCCAGACACCCAAACCTTGCTCACCAGCTGGCACAACTCAAAGGTTTCCTCCCAAAAAGCAAACCACCAGTTTATTTCCAAGAGCAGCAGCGAGGGTTAAAGAGGGGCTTTAAGTGGGTTTCACCCCCTGCAATTTTAACTTGGTGATGGGAATCATGGAACGGTTTGGGTTGGAAGGGACCTTAAAGCCCATCCAGTGCCACCCCATGCCCTGGGCAGGGACACCTTCCACCAGCCCTGGTTGCTCCAAGCCCCATCCAACCTGGCCTTGGACACTTCCAGGGATCCAGGGGCAGCCACAGCTTCTCTGGGCAACCTGTGCCAGGGCCTCCCAGCTGAATTTCTTCCTAAACCCCAACCTAAATCTCTCCTCTTTTAGTTTAAAACCATTCCTCCCTGTCCTATCATCATCTGCCTGCGTAAAAAATCACTTTCTCTGCTTTACAAGCCCCCTTTAAGGGGCTGTATTTTAAGTGATGGCTTCTGCTGCTGCATTTTACACCAGCGCTTTATCACTGCACATTTATGTGATGACAGAAATATATATTAAACATTCCTGCACAATGCTCCAGTCCCCAACCATAACACTGCACAGATCCTCCCCAACTGTGCTGAATTACCTTCGTTAAATATATCAATGAACAGCAGAAACCTTTATTCCAACAGACACGATTTCCCTCCACACCTCGGTACTTAAAGTAACGATCTGCATTCAAGTGGCGTCTTTTGACAGCTGAACTCCACCTGCCTCGCAGACATTCGGGACCCCAGCCCTCCTCAAGCCTATTTTAGAGGCTTTGCATCATTAACTGCCACATCTTCTGGTTGTAAAATCCCCCCAAAAAGCCCCCCCAGGCATGAGGGCCCGGAGGGAGCTGCTGCCCAGGACAAGCTGACGGTTCCCATCCCGCCCTCTGCCTGTCACACCGTTCCCTGCGCGGCACTAAAGTGACACCTGAAGCACAAGGATGATTTTACAAGCCATTATGAGCTCCTGAAAACAAAACTAAGAAGCTCAGAGCAGAAAAAAAACACCCCTCTCAGCCATATGCCAGAGCGGGTGGCACGATGCTATAAAAGCTCAATCTCCCAATAAAAAGCTCCATCACGACCAGCTCCGTGTGACCCGCAGGATGTGCCGTTCCAGCATCCTGCAGGCACCACCCCTGGCATTTGCAGCCCCTTCTGCCATTAGCAGGATCACAGCACAAGTGGTTGGATGGATTCAGGGGCTGAGGCGCTTTATAAACAGGCTCTTATTCCACGGAGCTGGAATTTATGTGCTTTACTAAGCACAGAGCGGTTACAATCTATCAGCGAAGCATTTTAAATTAACAGCACTAAACACTTAAAAACTCTGCAGCCAGTGGTTAGAACAGAGTATTTCCAGTCCAAGTTATTGGCATCATCTTTTTCTCCAGCAGAGACGGCGCATTTGGCATCTATTAACAGGGTTTGCATTATTTATTAACCTGCATCAGGAGTCATTTCCAACTCGCAGGCAACTGGGCGATTTATTTGGGAGCACAACCTCTCTGTCAAGTTTCACAACTGCTCCTCAGCTCTGTAGTGGATAGAGCAGCTCCAAAAATGAGCAGGAGGGCTGTTTGATCCCCTTGTCATGGGGTGACAAGGAGGGAGGGAAACCAAGGGAATGCCTGGAGCTGTGTCAGGGCAGGGTCAGGTTGGATCTCAGGGAAAGGTTCTTCCCCCAGAGGATGGTTGGCACTGCCCAGGCTCCCCAGGGCAGTGGGCACAGCCCCAAGGCTGCCAGAGCTGCAGGAGGGTTTGGCTGATCCTGTGGGGCACAGGGGGTGACTCTTGGGGCTGGGCCTGTGCAGGGCCAGGGGTTGGACTGGATGATCCTTGGGGGTCCCTTCCCACTCAGGATATTCCATGGCTCTTAAAAATGGGCAGCAAGGAACAAGAGGGTACAACCTCTCTGCACAGAGAGGGTTGAGCAGGGGGTCACCATTCCCAAAACACTGTCAGGTTGATGCTTTGCTACCAAGGGTGTCAAATTGGATTTGCACCATCTGTGTGGAAAAGGGGAAAGAAAAGGGATGGGTTTTAACCATTTGATATTAAGGTTCCTCACACAAGAAACTCTCCTTGGAGAAGAGGAAGGTGCTCAAACTCCAGCAGACAGAACCTGGCTCAGTCCAGGGGTGGCAGACGAAGATGTCACCTCCTCATCACCACAAACACAAACCACTGGAGCTTCAGCTGTCCCTGGAATCAGGCTTGGGAACAAGGGGACATGAAGGCAGGCTCACCAGCTCAGCCTGGGAATGCTGCTTCCCAGGGAAACCCAGCACAGCGGCCCCTCCACACCCCCACACAGGACCAGGGTAGTGCATGACCTTGCAGAAGTGACTCACAGCTATAGAGTACTTTACTGCACCAATTTATCTTTAAATAATGCAGAAAATGGCTTTGCAGATCATTTTATTGTTAGTTCTGTGCTAGGGAGGAGGAGAGAGTGCAGAGCCCCTGCTGTGGTGACACCACAGCCTGAGAAAGGGGAAAAGACCCGGGAAAGGACCACTGGGAAAAGGGGACCAAGCCCCAGGAAAAAGTGCTCAGCTTCCACTGAGTGATGATATTCCCATTTAGAATCAAGTTTTAACAAGAGGATGAGACACCTCTTCACTGAGCCAGGGATGGAGATGGCAGAAGGCTGAGCAGAGCATCCCTCAAAGCCCCCAGGAATCAGAGAATGGATAGGCTGTAGCTCTTCCAAACCCCCCTCAGGAGATACCCAAACCACCCACCCACAACAGTTTACAACTGAAACGGAGATGATTTTGGGACTGCAGACCACATTTATTTCTCCTTCTGGACCTGAATGATAACCAGAGTGCCAGAGACAACCATTTATTTAGATTTAAAGCCCATTTGGAGCAAACAGGGAATCAAATATGCAATAGCTGTCCATTTTTTTTTAAATAAAGTGATGTCAAATACTTTCAATTGCCACTTACTGAGTCACAAGGCAGGGCTGTAAAAGTTATTTTTATTTACTAATGCTACACGACAACTCGATAATGAGCTTTTAATTAAAACCTATTTCTGTTAACCACCGAGGAGGCCAAAAACCCGCCCGGGCGTGAGGATGCAGATGGTGCAGCCGTGCACATTCCGTGGTGTCTGCACGGACAGACACGGAGCAGGACACGGAAAACGGGCAGCTGAGGCACCAGAGAGAGGGAGGGGACAACTGGTGATGGCATCACCTCTGCCCCCTCAGGTGAGACCCCCCTGCAGAGCTGCTCCAGCCCTGGGAACAGCACAGGGAGGACGTGGAGCTGCTGGAGAGAGTCCAGAGGAGGCCCCGGAGATGCTCCAGGGCTGGAGCCCCTCTGCTCTGGAGCCAGGCTGGGAGAGCTGGGGGGGTTCACCTGGAGAAGAGAAGCTCCAGGGAGATCTGAGAGCCCCTTGCAGGACCTAAAGGGGCTCCAGGAGAGCTGGAGAGGGACTGGGGACAAGGGCTGGAGGGACAGGACAAGGACTTTAAGTTGAAGGAGAGTATATTTATACTGGATATTGGGAAGGAATTCCTGGCTGTGAGGGTGGGGAGGCCCTGGCCCAGGTTGCCCAGAGAAGCTATGGCTGCCCCTGGATCCCTGGAAGTGTCCAAGGCCAGGTTGGATGAGGCTTGGAGCAGCCTGGGCTGGTGGAAGGTGTCCCATGGCAAGGGGTGGGACTAGATGAGCTTTAAGGTCTCTTCCCACCCAAACCATTCCATGATTCTATGTCCCTGACACAGAATAGAACAGAAGCTGCCAGAGGAGGATTCTGCTCCTGCAGGAACCTCTGCCAAGGAAGCACAAGGCTGGAACGTGGGTCAGAGCCGTGTCCGTGCTGCAGCGACACGATCTGCAGTACAACACACACACACTGTCCTGACACAATGCTCCCTGCCCCGGGAAAGGGCCTCACAGGGCAAGGATCACAGCTCTGGGCCTGCCCTCCGTGAAGATACAGGGTGTTTGAGCCCAGCTTGCCCTGCTCTGATGATCCTTTACACCCACAGCTCACCCAGGGAGGACACAGGGGCAGCAGCACCAGCCAGCTCACCTCGGAACAGCGCCAGCCTACACCACATCAAACACCTCTCTTCCCATTTCAAGGGCTCTGTGATTCCCTAACAAAGTGCTGCCTCCCAGCTTCAAGGAGATTACTTCCAGAGCTGCTTCCCTGTTCAAGTACCTTTAATTTCAAAAGCCACCCACTTGAAAGACACTGCCTGTACAAAGAAAAAAAAAAAAGAAGAGAAGAAGTATTAAACAGCATAAAACTGAAGTCTACAGACCAAAAGAGAAAGATTTGCTGTCCCAAATGCCCTCCCTCCTTCCCCTTTGCAGCAACACACCTCTGGATTAATTAACAGACTGGGGATTGACAGTGGTTTTGAGCCATCTCTGGAGTTTCCAACTGGCTGAGAAGGGGCTGTGATGGGAGCAGGATCCAGAGAACCTTTCAGGCACAGAAGCCAAAGAGGATCCCTGTCCATCCTAAGTCTCATGTGCATAATGAGTGCAGAACTGAACTGCACCAAGCAAGACACCTCTGAAAAATTAACTCCCAAGCACCAGACTGGTGTCAATCAGAAATTGTGACTCTTTGGGGCACAAACTCCCCCAGGACATGAAAGAAGAACTGCCATGTCTGAGATTTAAAGAGAGCAGCACATGCTCCTGAGGGCAGGATCGGGGCAGACAGGCACCTGGAGGAACCAGAACATCGACTTCACAACAGGTATCCCAACAATTTATTGAGGATTATGGTGTAGCTGAGGGGGATTATTTCTCTCATTTTTTTTAAATAGCTGTTTGTGCCCACAGATTCATCTTTTCCCGTTAGGTTTGTGCACTGAGAGGTCGGTGTCCCACCAGCACCATGAGTTGCTGCCTGAACCAGGGATGGAAGTATCCTTGTAAAACCCCTCCCAAGTATCCTGCAATGCAGAAGGAAGCTGAGGGCACTCCACTCCCTGGTTTCCTCCTCTTGCCTTTTTATTTTGGTGCAGTGACTGGACAGAGCTCAAAATCCGACTCCAATTCACTGCACCAGCTCTTCCTCAAAAACTCATTTGGAGCCCCAGATTTCCAGCACCAAATCCTCTGGTGTTCCTGTTCCAGAGGATGAGCTTTGCAGCTCAGCTGCACAGCTCCCTGTGCCTGGTGACAAAGGGACAACACTCGGGTCCTGCCTACTTACAACAGCTTTACCTCCAACCCCACCCAACTGGCCCAGCACCCAGTGGGGCACTGGGCTAAAAAAGATCCAGGATTATCCTCTGGACAGAGAGGAACAGCTTAAGCACTGAAGCAGTAACAGGGTGCATGTTTAGACCAGCAAATACATCAGCCAAATTTGCTTCTCTCTGCTTCAATAGTTCAGCTGTTTCTCCAGGCTGGCTGTAAAGCTTTTCCCTTCACTTTTAAGACCCCAAAGGATTAAGGCTGGGAAGCAGCTGGGCAGTGGTGGAGTGACCATCCCTGCAGGATACAGGACTAAGATCACAGGGGGACAGAAAGGGCTGAAAAAAACCCCACACCTTTGGAAAAGGGGCTGTGGCTCCGAGATGGAGAGACACTAACGGGGCTGAGCACCACAAAGGGGCAAAGACAAGGCCAAAAGAAAGATGGATGGGTTGTCCTGTCCACCAGGGAGCTTGGTTCTGGGAGGGAAAAAACTCCACATGGGAATGTGTAAGACCAACCTGCCACCAGCTGCACTATGAGGCCTTGGATGTGGAGCCAAAAATACCAGGGGGTTTTAATCACTGAATGAATCAGAGAATCCTGGAATGGTTTGGGTGGGAAGGGACCTTAAAGCTCATCCAGTGTCCCCACCATGAGCAGGGACACCTTCCACCAGCCCAGGTTGCTCCAAGCCCTGTCCAACCTGGCCTTGGACACTTCCAGGGATCCAGGGGCAGCCACAGCTTCTCTGGGCAACCTGGGCCAGGGCCTCCCCACTCTCCCAGGGAAGAAGCCTCCACAGGATTCCCCGAGGTGTTCTGAGGAAGGTGAGGCAGCTGGGATTGCTTTAGCACAGGGATTCCAGAGCTATGCAAATGTCTATCCTTCCTCCAGATGTTATCAATTAATTAGGTACCAGCTCAAACCTCTGTGCTGGAAGTAACAAAAGGAAGACACTTGCTTTGTGCCTTCAAGATTTCCCCAAACAAATTACGAGTCTTTAAAGTGAAACCCCAACCGTGATTATTAATCTCCATTGCCGTGTTGGAAAGATTAAGATTTCATTTCCAGGAATTATTTTAGATTTAGGCTCAATTTAGAGACATCATTTGCAGAGTAAACAGATGCAAAGCAGGTTTAATCCCTTAAAATACACAGCTGGGAATTTCTACAGGGCAGACTGAAAAAATAACACAGAAAAAGAAAAGTGTCTCCTGCAGCTACAGTGGGGTCATAGAATCATGGAATATCCTGAGCTGGAAGGGATCATTGAAGTCCAACTCCTGGACCTGCACAGGACAACTCCAAGAATGGGAAGTCAGAAGGGTCAGAGGGACAGGTGGGATTTGGATGTCCCAGAGTTAGGGATTTGGATGTCCCAGAGTTAGGGATTTGGATGTCCCAGAGTTAGGGATTTGGATGTCCCAGAGTTAGGGATTTGGATGTCCCAGAGTTAGGGATTTGGATGCCCCAGAGTTAGGGATTTGGATGCCCCAGAGTTAGGGATTTGGATGTCCCAGAGTTAGGGATTTGGATGTCCCAGAGTTAGGGATTTGGGTCTCCCAGCCTGCTCTCCTTGAGGGCTGGGACTGACCTCGCTGATGGGAATCCAGCTTCTGGAAAAGAAGGAAAAGAGGAGTGAAAGCAACACAGTAATGCTGAGAGCAATGCTGGGAGCACATGGAGAAGAGCAGTGGATCTTTGGGGTGGAGGGAGGGAGTCCCCTTCCTGGACTTCTGGAAGTGGATGGGCTCATGGGCACAGCAAGGTGGCACAGCAGGACGACAGAAATCAGCCTCTTCTTCCTGGAGATCAGGAGCCCCAGCACATGGAGCAGCAACTTCCCACTGCTCCATCCCGCTCCCAACAGCCACCCCACAGCTCCTGAGCCTCAAGCCAAGCTCCCTGGAGTGGCCATTGGGATGGGCAGCCTGGGGTGAAGCCACAGTGGATTAGGCAGCAAAACATTCCTGCATTCCTCCTTCCACCTGCTCAGCTGCGGTTTTCCATGGGGTTGGAAGCCCAGGGCAGGGAGCAGGTTCCAGCACAACAGGGACACAACAAATCCAACCCAAGGGATGTGCCCCAGGAGCAGGACAGCAACCAATTTTCCAACAAGCCAGCAGCTCTTCATCCCTGGAAGCACAAAGTGCCACCCACAGGCCACAAAAACACATCCCAAGAGCCCTCAAGATTCCCGCTGCACCTCTTCCCAGTGATCCTCTGAAGCGTTTGTGGGGCTGGTTTCCCTCTCCCAGCCTCCTGCTGGGGTCAGCAGCTCTACTTCCTTGCCAAAGACACCTCAGACACACAGACACCCGGGCAAACACAGAGCTCTCACTCCTCTCCCAACAAACCTTGGGATAGGGGCTGGATTCCTTCAGGGAGGAGCACAGTCCTTCCCAAATCACTTCTTCCTCTTTGCTGATTTTCAGGAAGGCACAAGCTCCACTCCTGGCTCCAGGTCCCACTGTGGGTGTGGACCAAGCCAAGCCCTTCCCTGGGCCCCGTTCCCAATCCCAGGGACTCCGGGTGTGTCTGATCCACCTGTCCCGTGTCAGACTCAGGGTGTTTCTGCAGAGTCAGCAAAACAAGGGGCTTTCCCCAGAGCTGCACAACCACGAGACAAAGATGGGGATAGAGATCCAGCCAGGGAGCTGCACTGCTTGGATAAAGCTCACACCTCCAGCTGGGGTGTCCTGTGCTTGGAACAGGTCCAGAGGAGGCCACGGAGATGCTCCAGGGCTGGAGCCCCTCTGCTCTGGAGCCAGGTTGGGAGAGCTGGGGGGGTTCACCTGGAGAAGAGAAGCTCCAGGGAGACCTGAGAGCCCCTTGCAGGACCTAAAGGGGCTCCAGGAGAGCTGGAGAGGGACTGGGGACAAGGCATGGAAGGACAGGACACAGGGAATGGCTTCCCACTGCCAGAGGGCAGGGAGAGATGGGAGACTGGGAAGGAATTCCTGGCTGTGAGGGTGGGGAGGCCCTGGCCCAGGTTGCCCAGAGAAGCTGTGGCTGCCCCTGGATCCCTGGAAGTGTCCAAGGCCAGGTTGGATGGGGCTTGGAGCAACCTGGGCTGGTGGAAGGTGTCCCATGGCAGAGGGTGGAACAGGATGAGCTTTAAGGTCCCTTCCCACCCAAACCATTCCATGACTATTTCCCTCCTTTCTGCTCGAGTGCTCTGCACTGAAGGCTGAGGCCTGAATTCCCACTGCATCCCTCCCGTGCCAGCTCCAACTCGATCCAGGAGCCCTCGGCAGGACCACACTCCCAGCTCCTCCCAGCTGGAGGAGTCCATCTGCAGCAACAAGTTCTTTTGGCAGGAACCTCCCCAAAGAGTCAGCTGAAGATGCCCAAGTTCCACAGCCAAATCCCACGGGATCACTGCCTCACCTCGGCACAAATCCCTGATCCCAACGGGCACCGACACTGAAATAAAGAATTATTCACTTTCCATCATCAGTTATTGTTGGCAGCCTTGGGAAAACCAGGCAAGAGCAGAGTTCCAACTCTGATGGAAGCAGGAAGCTCTCACTGCTGCCCACAGTAAATCCCTGATCCCTGGGAAAGGCGGGAAGTTCTTCAGGGCTGACAAGAGATTTCCAGAGCGAGGAAATTGGTGATGACAAACACCCCTTGGCTGAGGGGAGCTGGGATTGCACCAGATTTGGGTCATAATGAAATATAAACTATTCAGTGAAGAAGTTGAAGTGGGGAGAGATGTCTGTGTGTCCAATCCCTCTGGATCAGATGGAAAAGCAGAGCAGATCCCAGGGTCTGGCAGCAAGAGGAATGGGAGAATGTTTTACAAGTTCCAAGGGCCCAAAAAAGAGGAATTATCAGAGACAAACCAGACCTGAACCCCCTCAGAGCACCCCTAATCCTTGGGAAAGTGCCAAAATTCCATCCTTGTGTTTGTGGAGTGCCTGGAGTTGGATATCTGTGGATTGAAGCCTGGGATCCCTCGAGCCCTGGTCACTTCGTTGTGGTTTGGGCTGGGATGGCAGGATAAGGCTGGATTAGAACCAAAATAAAGCTGGATTGTAATCAGAACAAAGCTGAATTATTGCCAGGAAAAAGCTGAATTAAACCCAGAATAAGGCTGGGTTACATCCAAGATAAAGCTGAATTACACCTGGAATAAAGCTGAATTACAGCCAGAATAAAGCTGAATTATAACCTAAATAGAGATTAATTAAACCCAGAACAAGACTGAATTATAACTAAAATAAAGGTGAATCACATCCAAATTAAACCTGAATTATAATAAAAATAAAGCTGGATTATAACCAGGATAAAGCCAAATTATAACCAAAACATAAAGTGAATTAAAACCAGAATAATGCGAAATTACACCAGGAATGAAGGCGAATTATAATCAGGATAAAGACAAATTATGACCAAAAAAAGGGTGATTTACGCCCAGAATATATCTCAATTATAAACCAAATAAACCTGAACTATAACCAGAATAAAGCTGAATTCGAACCAAAATACAAGTTGAATTATAACCAGAATGAGGCCAAATTATAACCAAGTTAAAGCCAAATTATGACCAAAATAAAACTGAATTCCACACAAAGTAAAGGTGAATTACACCCAAAATAACACTGAATTATAACCAAGATAAACCCGAATTATAGCCAAAGTATAAACTTAATTACAACAAAAACATAAGCCAAATTATAACTGCAATAAACATCAATTATAACCAGAGTTTAAACTGAATTATAACCAAACCATAAACCGAATTATAACAAGAACCATGACGAATCCAGAATGAAGTTGAATTATAATCAGAATCAAGCCAAATTATAACCAAAATAAACCCGAATTACACCGAAACTAAACCTCGACCCAAATTACAACCAAAATAAACCCGAATCACAACCACAATAAAGTTCAATTGTAACGCAAATCACGCCGAGTTACTCCAAGGTAACTCCGAATTATAACCAAATCACAGCCAAAGCACGGCCGGGCCGGGACAGGCCCCGGGACCCTCCGGGGGGTCCGGGCGTCCTCGGGGCTGGGGGGGATCGGGGGGGCCCGTTCCCCATCAGGGACCGCCGCGCCCCGCTCCCCGCCGCGGCCCTCACCTCGCAGCTGAACTCCATCTCGGCGTCCATGGTGGCGATGCGCACGGTGAAGGTCTTGGGCTGTTTGCGCTTGAGGGAGCTGAAGCTCATGCGGGAGGCGATGGCCCCGGCCATGGCGGCTCGGGCCGGTCAGCGCGGCCCCGGCGCCATG
>VYXB01009661.1:0-52174 GCA_013397135.1 Pachyramphus minor
TTTTTTTTTTTAAGAATCAAACTATATATGAGTTAGAGGGTTTATTGGCAATAATTGGCATATATCTGTGCAAAACATGATTTTTTTACTTTGCCACTCCTCATGCAGTGATTTGACAATGTATGATTTTTCAGTCTGCCTGTCATCTTAATATTCTTAATTTATTGAGAAGCCATTTTGTCTTTAATATTTGGCCTCTCAAAGAGGGACTTCTTCAAAATGTTAAATTTCCAAACAAAATATAGGTACTTCTGTAACCACTCCTGTGCACACATTCACAGAATTGCTGAACCACAGAATGGTTGAGGTTGGAACTCTGGAGGTCATCGGGTTCAACCTGCTGCTCATGCAGAGCCACCTGGGGCTGGATGCTCAGGGCTGTGTGCAGACACTCACAGAATGTCTATCAGGTGTATTTTCTGATAATCGTCAGCATTTATATTTCAAATTGTATTTGTTGTGGATAGTGCTTGGAACTTTAAACAGTAGTTAATTACTGCATGATTTCTGTGTTTGGAATCTGTGTTTAGAAAGTGGACACACTGAAGAAATCAAAGTATGGGTGTGTTGTGCATAGCAGTAATAATAAGAGTGAAAGAGTTATTGTGAGTTCTGTTATGGATTCCCATTGTGGCTTGTTTTTCCAGAGAAAAATTTGCAAATACAGAACAAAAATTTTTGTGAGCTCAATTTGGCATGTGTCCCCATGGCTGGTTCATGTCTTTCTCTGTGCTTTGTTCACCGTTTATAAGTTCTTAAGTGTGCTTGGAGGAGAGTTGTACTTTAGTATCTCTCCAAGTTGGTCCTAGTTATTCTAGTTCATCCACATTAGTTTTAAACATGAAAAATTCTGTTGGAGTCTTCAATATAAGCACACCAAAGAGAATGTGTGTGCAAACTCCATACCTGCTGACTGTTGCTTTCCCTATATATGAAAAGTTAGCTGGAAGCTAGTCCAACACCCTAACTCAAATCCTTCAGAAATTAAATGGATTCTAGTTCCTGATATAAACTTTGCAGGATTCTGTATCGTTTTCTACCTTCAGCAGTGGTCTTTGGACTTCCATTGTATTTATAAGGCTACTTATGTGCTATATGAAAATGCTGCTATAAATCATTGTTTTCTCGGTTTCCTTCCTTGTTGAATAAATCTAATGTTAGGAAAGCTCATAGCTGTATGAGATAGGACAAATATGAATATCTATGCACATGTCTTTGTGGCTAAAGAGTGGAAACTGAAGTATATTTGAAATAGAGAGCTAACAGTTTTAAATGCAATCCATGTGTGAGATTAAGGTTGCAATCTCATTGGTGTGGACTGTGTGAGTAGCACTAGTTCTGAATTTACAGTGGTATCAAATAGATTAATTGAAGCTGAAATGAATTTTGCCAGAATTTGAGATGATAAATTAAAATTGAACTTGAAACTTAATATTAGGTATCTTGATTAAATTACTTAATATCAGATGGGATCAACTTCTCATAATTATGCTAGAGGTGAAAATTATCTATGCTCAACATTGCTGACATTTAGGCCATGCTATTGTGATTCTTAGACTGACTTGAAGAACATAACACTAGGAAAAATAACTGTGGAAACTTAGCTCAGTGCCTTAAGGATCAGAGCAAAATATAACTTATGCTGACCAGTAGCATGAACTCAAGGGCTGTGAGTACATTTGCTTTATTAACTTAAAATGCATCAGGGTTTCTATAATAGTTCTACCAAAGTAATGTTTTCTTTATTTAATCTCTTTTATTCTGTATTAGCACAGCAGGTAGTAGAATGGGGCTTTTTCTATAATAAAAGCTCAAGGAGAGTGCAGTAATACAATTACCTACATCAGGTGCTGCCAAGACATTGTTTAGCTCAGATCCTCTAGATTGTAAATACTGGTATACATGGAACACATGTTTATTTTCTTAGGAAATGTAGAGGCTTGGCATGTGTAGTATAATTAGTCAGTTAAGGTGTGTTACAAACACTGTGTGTGCACTTCTGAAATTTCCACTTCCTACACCCTCTTCTCCAGACAGTGTTGCTTTGGCTTTCCTTGGTTTAAAACAAATCCCATTGCTCATTTGGATTTGTATGGCGAAAATTCCACTCTCTAAAATCGCCTATTTGTGTCACTAACATTATCTGCCGGTTCTAACACTGAGACTGCAAGGCAAAGACTGTGCATGGTGGGCATGCAGAGCTATATAAATGTGTTTATTACAGATGGGGAGGTTTTAACTCCTCCTATGGTTTGGATGGGGTTTTCTGTTTGTTCTTGGTATCCAGGATTGTTCTAGCTTTTGTTTTTCTTACCATTCCACAGTGATCAGGCTACACCAAAACCCACTGGGAAATGTGTGCATTTCTGTGAATACATCACACTACCTTTGGTTACAAAGAAATGGGTCACTGGGGTTTAAAAGATGTCAAGGTTGAGTCAGCTTTGGCCAGATGTTTTTGCCCTGGAAGTTGAGCAAGAACAGTTGTCTTATGAATTTTTATTACCTCTCTGTGTCAGCCAGATCAGAAATACTATGGGAGTAACCTCTCTCACGATCTTTGTCTCACACTTTTTTTTTCTTGTGTTTTACTTCAACTCTTGCCTATTCCTTAAAGGGGAAGGCTGAGAATGAACAATATATTATTTTGGAACGTGTGTAATGAATGCTTTTGGCTTTAATTCTTTAGGAGCACTTCTATGAAGTAATTTTCTCACTTATGAAATTCTTTTCTGCCGTCACAACATGTATGTGAGTCAAAACTCAATGCAGGTATCTGAATTCCAGTTGGATGTGGGTATCTCACCTGCTTGTCTTTCTGAAAGCTGAACTCAAATTTTCCCTGCTGAAGCTCTTTTTTAAAAAAAAAAAATTTGGTTTTACTGTGCAGTGCTATATTGTTATTCACTGTAGTGAGAAAACAGTGTCAGCTTGTACTATGCAGTATCCCAGTTTTAAAGAGTGGAAAGCTAATTTAAAGTTTGTAGCATCAGTACATAGAGACAAAATAGGTAACGAGATAAGAAGCCTAAAAGAACAATAAAATAGTATCAGTTAATATGATATTCAGAGCATTTTATTGGCAGCACAGCCAAGAGAGCCTTGGAGAGGTTTGTGAGATAACTTTGTGGGTGATTTTGGGGAGCACTACCCACATGTGAATGGCAGCATGACAAGAAGCCAAGTAATGATTTTGGTTTTTTTCAAATGTAAGAGGTATCAGGAGATATGTGGCTGATCAGAAGTGTAAGATGCCATTTGGATAATGAATGGGGATAATCAATGTGGAATAAATCACTGAAGGAGGGTCATAAAAAGTGAAGGATCTGATCGTTGGCGAAGATTAAGGACAGTACTGGTACTAAAATTTGCACCAAGGGTCACTAGGGGTTTCAGTGACTGCAGATTCAGCAGTGATCCAGAGGCAGGAGCAAGATATGGAATATACTGAAGAAGGACAACTTTAAAACAACAGCTTTAGGTACTGAGACTAGTGGTAAAACAGGGAAGGGATATATAGACATTCTTGAAAGCTGTATAAAGACATGTGTTTTGTGTTTGCGTTTGAAGCACTTAGATGCCAAGGAACATTTTTATTGTGAAGGATAAAGCTGGAGAACACTAGAGAATTTGAAGAGGAATAACTTTTATAAAACTTCAACTTACAAAATTAATTTTTCTACCAGAGCTACAGGAAACAGCTTTAAAAAATGTCCTTGTAAAAATTGGTTCTTCCTGAAGTCTCTGAAATCACATATCCTTGAAATATTTGGGTTTTTTTAATTGCTATTTTCACAGTGAATAAAATTGCCTTACTACACTGATATCAGCTATGTTGTCGCTTCTCCAGACTCTTTAAATTCACACTGTCTGGATGAAAGACAATATCATTCATAACTGCTTTCAGTTCAGAAAGTGTACACTGAATTCCCAACTCATAGAGGAGTGATGCCAGGCTTCTTGTCAACTACTTCTCTTGGTTCATCCTGGTTGTTAAAAATTTATTTGAATGCTGAGTCAACCCCCTTTTTTTTTTTTTTTAAACTTCCTATTACTCATGGTAACTTGAGGTCTGCGCTTTTTATGATGAAATATGGATTATGTTTCCCAGCTTTCAGATGAGGCTTATCCTCTTGTTTACAGTAACTTTAAACTAATGTTATATAAAACTACCATTGGGCAATAATATAAAGAAATTATTGAGAAATGTCCAAATCTATAAACTGAAAATCCTGTCACTAACTGACGTTCTGTAACTGAAGTTCTGGTTCTCTGTCTTTTTCTCTCCCCTACTCCTTATTCTTTAAAAGGAACTTCATATTGAGAATCCATTTATGAGCAGTAACTAATTTCTCTTTCTTACTGAATAACAAGATTCAGATGTGTTTTCCTCTTCCATGCAACTGCTTGTGAATTTAATGAAGAAACAGACCACCAGTGCAAATTAAATCACAGGTTTTCAGTAGCATTTGCCAACTGTTATTTGTACTTGCACTGTGTTACATACACACAATATTCTCTAAAGAGTTGGGTTCAAACCTTTGTTGAAATAAGAACACTGAAAAGTCATTAGCACCTCTGAATGAAAAGGCAAGTACGGATACTGTGCCTGCTGTTACTCCTTATAAAAATGTAGGATGTGGTGGTATTTAATGCCATTTTAAAAGAGGTGCCATGTAAGCAGGGTGATTCACGTGTGCAGTTATGCAGAAGGCCAGAAGGGTAAATTTTCCTTTAGAGATGCTCACATATAGGTCTTGCTGCAATAGTGTGCTGTGCTTAGCCATCAGTGAGTCATGCTGAAGGTGCTACCCCTGTACAGAAGTTATTTGGCTGACTAGTAAATGTCTAGGTCATGGGAACCAGTGGACTAATTTGTTCCTGTCCTTGTGTGTACGTGGTACAGAACATGGAAAGCACAGGAAAGAGGAGAGCCCATGTTCTCTCTTCATTCTCCACAAATGCATTTGAACAAATAAAGACATATCAAGGGTTGTGCCTGCTCTTGAGAAAGGGTTTCTTTTGATGCCTTAGGGATAAAGGTGCTGTTCTGGGGTAGTAGGAAGACCAGACTATTGATTCTGTGCTGTCCTTATAACTATAACTTATAACCAGGCCTCCGTCTCTGTGGACACATTTGGGAGTTTCCAATAAAAGGGTAGGATGAGGGCTGTACTGCGGTTTCTTGGTCAAAAATCCAGTGCATAATCTGTGTGTGGAACTGAACCATGGCAGTGGGCCAGGATATGGGCTTTTAAGTGCACTGATTTCAGTTTTATAAACTTGTAGGAGTGGTGCTTGCTGCTACAGCTTGTTGTCAGATCACTTCCTCATACTGTTTCCACGGTATTCATCTGGCAGCAAAACCATGTGTGCAGGGTAGCACTAGGAGAAACTCCTAAATTGTCTGTGCCAGGGAAGGAGGAGAACAGGAACCAAGCAGTCTGTTGAATTTGTGCTTTTGTGTTGACATAAAGCATAAGGATGGTGGATTATCTTGGAAGGATCATAGAATCATAGAATCAGCCAGGTTAGAAAGGACCTCTGAGATCAAGTCCAACCCTTGGTCAAGCTGCATGGATGGTGAGGGGGGAGACACTCTTGACATATCTCATGTCCCTGTTGGATGCACTATGTAGACTCCTGTCCATGTGTGCTACCAAGTTCAGTTCAATTCAGAGTGAATGGGATTATGAAGCTGTATTATTATTATTAATGACTGGGAAATAAGGCCAAACGATGAAACAGAGAACAGAACTAATGCAGCTGTACCTTAAATCCATTGAAATCTCCCATCTTAGTCAGTCTTTCTCCCTTCCTTCAGCCAACTCTGATTTCCTAGAAGCTGGTCTATATGGGTGCAGACCACTTAAGCCTTTCCAAAGATTCTAAATTAAGGAGCACTTTCATGAATTTTCATCTACAATTCATCATGTAGTTCTGGCAGGTCCTGGGAGAGCTGTGTGCTGCTGCTCACAATGTGGAGAAAGGGTAGTTGTTCATTTTTAGATCAGGCAAACTGAAGGAGTTTTTCTTGTTATTTCACTTACAGCAGAAGCCCAAGAAAATGAAAAGCAAAATGTGCACAGAACTGACTTTCTCATGCTTTCAACCAAATCACTTTAATAACATTAGACAGTGTAGGACGAAGTGGATTAAGTGTCTGACCACATTATACAGTCAAGAGTGAGAAGTATCACATATTTTGCAGCAATGCAGAAGCAGAGAAATCATCCAGCAGACTGGAAGAAAGTGACTTCAACCTGCCTTTTCTCACACTCTTTGCCTTGTTATTTGGGTCTTCCCACTTGTACATCCTTCTGAAAAATGTGACACCCTTCAGCCATGGAACTGTCTTGTGTGGTCAGGGCTGGATAGTTTACCCTGTGTGTGAGCCTAGAAGTGCATGCTTGACTTGTATTTTATTCATTATAGGCCCATGACCTCGTGGAATTATTTTTTTTTTTTAAGCTGTACTGTCTGCTTCTATTTTGTCCTTCAGAATTTTGACTTAAGTTTGGATTGCAATATTTTTTATTAATAGATTCCTCATGATTTTGTGTCAGGAAAGTTTTCAAAATGTCTGAAGAATTACATAAGCTATAATTTGTACATGGCCACTTGTGGTTGTTTTGTTTTAGACAAATATGGCTTTTAAGTAGGTTTCCTTTTTTAAATTATCTTTCTCTTATATTTGGAATGATAAAAAACAGGGTACCAAATTTCACTCCCCTGCATTCGCAACTCTCAAAAGTGAGCCAGGTACTACAAATGTAACTGAGTGAGAACTTGGCCTACGTTATGTAAAGCCCCAGGGAAATCCTATAGCTGTGTGGGAAACATCTTACTTTTCTTGTGTTTTCCCATTCACTGCTCCTCCTCTTTCCTGTTTGGCTTCTGAGATTCTTCCCAAAGAAACCCAAGATGTGTCTCTCTTAATAAAAGTATACAGAGCATAGATGCAATGTGGATTTTTTGCCTCTTGAAAGAACAAATGGGTGTAAGTTCAAATTATTTCCAGTTCATGTACTGGTATTTGCTGAGCTGCCTGTTTTTATGACAATAAAGGAAAAGTCATTCAAACAGATTATGATTTAGCCTCTATAATTTTCAGTTGGTTAAAAGAAAAAATAAGATGGTTCGGATTTTGAAATAAACCAAAAAATTAAATACCAGATTTTGTTCTTTCAGTCATCTGGGAAGACGTTGCAAGTTGTGAATTTTCCCAGAGAATGTCAGTGTTATAGCTCAAATTAATGCTTTGCTCTCTGCTCTTACTTGGACATGCTGTACTTCATGTTATTAAAGTGTTTCAGCTGGTGATCAAAGTTCATGCTACCACAAATCACCAGATGGCTGCTTGAAATGATATGTACAGTGGCTGTGGGATCCACAGGCTGCAGCCCACATACATTTCCTACAGACTTTTGAAATTCCTCTCTATTGCTGTTCTGGAAATACAGAGAATGTAGCAAAGTGTCACATTACCCGTTTCTAATAAGCATTAAATAAGATAGATGCATTCTGTAATCATCAGAGATTGGACACTAAAAAATGGAGGAAGTTTTATAGAGCAGAGTTGCCTTCAAATCTGCTGGTTTCTCCCTGTGTTTTGCTCTTGTGCTCCACTATTCAGTTTGTGTTGTTAAGGCATTTAGTACACTGGGTGGAAGGTAAGTGAAAACACATGCAAAGGAACTTCAGATCCTACCATTCAACTGACCAGGGTCTGATGCATGTCTCCCACATGGTGGTATTTCTGATCCTACTACAATGAAGTAGTTTAAGAAACTGCCTTTTTTTTTTCTTTTTAATTTGGGGACTTTGTGATCTTCTTTACTTACACAGACACTGAATTCTTGTTCCCATGTTGATTTTTCTTTTTTTTCCCCTATATTTTTCAATCGGCAATTTCTTTCCCTTCTCTGCTATATCCACTCTGATCAAATTACCATATGTATAAAATTCAGCTGCAAGATTTCTGACTTGCCCTGGGTCCTGGGAACATACCACCCTCATTTTGATCTCTCTAAATTAGCTTCCTGTACAATTTCCTGTCAAACATGAGTTTCATGAGATTTGTCCTTGAATGTGTGTGTGATCATCCCTTCTCACTGTAATGAAATTCTGGCTGCCTAACTAGCTGGAATATTTTCACCAGCCTGTTTTTATAAGAGCAAACACTAATGAGATTTATTTTTATTTTTTAAAGTAGTAACTCTTGGAAATGGATTTGCAAAGGTAATTCAGGTTAACTCTGAAGTGACAATTTTAAGCAGGGGTATCTGATAGTCATGTGCTTGTGTGAAGGAATCTACCCCCCTGCATACTGTAAATTTTTACATTATTTATTATGATCGTAACTTCACAAATTCTTTCATCTTGATAAAATAAAATGAATTGGAGAAAGAAAACATTTACTGCTAGCTAACACTATTGCAGGAATAGTTTTTATTGCAACTTGATGTGTGACTAAAATGACATTAGTAAGCATTCTCAAATGCAAATGTTATTTCTGGAGGGATAAATCCCAACAGTGTTTTGTCTCACTGAGTCAGCTTCTGCTGCAGGATGCGTGTATCTCATCTGAAAAATCAGATAAATATGATTTTCTGTGGGTCTAAAATCAGTAGCTGCTTCTAAAACTTTTTGTCAGTTTTGCTCTTTACTACTTTCTCTTGGGTATTATAAGCTTTAATTCTGTGTGTGGAACAGGGTTAAAAGTGTACACACAAAACCTGTAAAAATCTAGTTCCTCACTTCCCAATTTGTTTCTCAACTGAATTATCTAAGGAGTGTGTTCTCAAAGAGTTGCAGGGCACAAGGCTAATTATAGCTCTGCTTCTGGCATGGGATTCTTTTTCTGTTGACTGCCAGACATAAGCAAGAAGCAAAAAAAGGTTCAAAGAAATATCTCTAGCTAAACCTGGAATCAGAATACAGGATTGTTAGTAGTTTGCTGAAAACACTGAGTAGGGAAAAAAGCAGATAATTCTTTTGCTTTCATTCAATATTTGTAGTATAGCATTCAAAACTCCCAAAAATTCTTAACGCTGAAATTTTCATGAAATTATTTAATGTTAAGAAATGGTGATTGCTGCTCAGTGTTTTCAGGATGAATTTTGCTCTGACTTCATTTGTTAAGTTGCAAGAATACTTTGCCCCCACAGCTGGGAAACCTCAGAATAAACATGAGTTAAAGGAACAGCTCCTAACAGCAGAACACTTCTTTTTGTAATCCAATTGTTGATGTTACATGTTTACATGTACTGCAAGCAAGGTTACCCAATTTGTCACTCTCTTTTGGTGTACTGAATTGAAACTTTAGTGGAGTGATACAATGTGAATGACTGAATGAGTCTGATCTTATCCTTCAATAAGTTCTTGCTACAGAGGTGAAAACATTCTTTGTTTTCAGAGCTTCTTGCTTGTCACCATTCCTTTTGATTATTATTCTTCTTTTGATGACATAACTTCTGAAAAATTTTGTGAACTTCTTTGTAGGTGCTGGGAATAAAAGCATAAAAGGACTATGATGTGCCCTCTGGCACTTTTGGTATACACTTTAAGGTCAGGTGTACCTCTTTTGCTCTCTAGAACAGCAACCAGTATATGGAGTCCTGATCTTGCAAACTTTGGCTTTAGGGACAGCAAGAGACATGAGGGAAGGGGTTAGGAGTGAGATAAGAATTGTCATTCCAAGTCTGTGTTCACATACCTAGTAGCTGATAAAGGATGCTGACTTCTGAATCTGGGTGTAACTTGGCACAGGCAAGACATGCCTGATTACGTGCAAGTATGGTATCTTTTCCTGGGATTGAACCCTGACACTGTAGATTAGGTCCCTGACAGGTTAACTCAACCTGAATTTTAAAACAGGGCTATTTCCAGCCCCTTGTGGGGAAATAGCCATGAAATGGCTGAAAAACCTGTGGAGGTGCTGCCTTCACCTACCCTGACAGATCTTTTTGATCTTACCACCCAGTCCCTAATAATTTGGCATCAGTACTCAGTCCAAGCCCAAACAAGTGTGCAGCCCTGTATTTCAGGCATGCAGTCAACAACTGCTGCTGACTAGGAAATAGTAAGAAGTCTTGTTCTTATGCCACTACTTCTCTAGTCCTTCCTTTGCCAAAATCTAATAAGTCTTTGCAGCCCAGACTAGCCTGAATCCTAAGTCCCCAACTTAATGTTGGGGGCAAGAGGCATGTTAAGAAGAATTCAGAGGAGCTGTTGCTAACTCTCCTACATCCACTTTAGCAGCTCTGAGGAAGCCCTTAGCAGCAGAGTGGCAGGAAAGTTGAGGGTGAGTGAATGCTTCCTAGTCTTGTCAAATCTGGGTGAGAACCTAAGGTCTGGCTGAACTTCAGGGGTTATGGTTTGGGTTTCACCTAAAAATTATTAGAGGTTATTTCAACCTTCTTTCCCTGAGCAGTACATTCTGCCAGGTGCCTCAGTTGACTGCATGGGACTTCTTTTAATTTCAGGGTTGTGAGAGGGTCATTCAGCCATGGCTTGTGAAGGGAAAGAGGGTGGCAGAGGTAGGTTGTAAAGTCTTGGTAGGCAGACTGTTGGGAATAATGGTGTATGAGGTATATGTGGGGCCATAAACAGGTTTTTCATGTGAATCCTTGACCACGTAGGGGAAGGATACTACACTTTGTGTAAGAAGTAAGGTAAAGAAGAGCTAAATATGGAATTAAGACTTTTTTTTTTAAATGAAAACTCATCTTTAGAGAGGTTTTTTCCATGCATCTGGGTAGGGCTGCTTGTCTGAATAGGGGTACTAGTCAAGAAGTGCAGTTGAAGGAAATAGATAGTTTCTAACAATTTTGTTGAACTGTTCTGGGAGGTTCTCCAGGCTGCTTGGGCAACCTGGCTGGTGTTTTTGATGCTTTGCTTGGAAGGAGGAGGGAAGTATTTGGATCCTCAGGATGGGTAGCAGTCAATGGCTGATGCCAAGAAGGCTTTTGTAACCTGGAGACAGAAGCCTGATTTTTATTTTTTTTTTTTTTGTGGCAGGTTAGAAAAGGGACATATGTAAGGTACAGGAATTAGAAGTTCTGCCTGGTTGTGAACTGTGATCCACAAGAACTAAAGAAATGAATAATGAGGTCACTTCTTTTGATGCCTCCTGTGTGAGCAGCCAAAGGCCTTACTATTGTCTTAGAGAAGTGGTATGTGATAGAGAGCTGCTAAACAGGTTTCCCTCTGTTGTGGTTTGCTATGAATAAGGTGGTTTTTTATATAGTCAGAGGACTTAAAAGAAGTTTGTCTTCACTGCAGATTCTGTTATGGTAGTTTAACTATTGACACCTCGATAGGGAGTAGAAAAAAGGAAGAGTTGTGTACCAGGTTGTCAGTCATAGCTATCCCAAAGAATAAACATATTAACTGACTGCCCAAGGCAGTGGTTCTAGGAAGTAGCCAACAGTTGACCTTACTTATGTGTAAGGAAACAAGATTTTTCAGTCTGTAACACTAACCTTACTTCTTACCCTTGTCATTGCTGCTGACACAAATTGTATGTTACAACTGTGCAGATAGCTTCTCCTCAGAGGAATAATCACAGCTCCTGTGTTCTCTCACATCCATGGATTTTCAAGAACAGAAAGCCTTGCAACGTGAGGTTTTCCTTATACCATCATCACACCCTGGCCCCTTTCATCTCCCCGTGCCTCAGCAACACACTGGAACTTAACTTTTGTAGTAGGGAAGAAATAGGAGCAGCCTAAGAGAGAGAGAAGGGTTCAGTTGATACCAAGAACAGAAAAGCAGACAGATGGAGAAAAGTGTAAGGAATAAACTGAAAACAAAATAATTTCCAACTGTAGTTAATTTGCTGCAGGCAGATGGCAGGAATTGTGCCCAGTTAGATGTGGAAAATACATATATCAATGTGCATTTTGAGAGAGAGCAGTTACAGCTTTACCCTCTTATCTTTTGTCTTTGAAGTATCCCTTTGTCCCCCTCTATATTTAGCAGATGCAATGTGGCAAGTGTTAGAAGAGGAGCTGTTACTTATCATGTAATCCCAGAATGTGCTTCAGCCCTCCTATGGGTATGTGTCCAAGTACCTAGAAGTGTATCACAGAGCTCTTCCCTCTTATTCCTACCTTTTTTCTTAGAAGAGAAATTTTCCTGAGTGAATTGTCATTCATTACTAAGTTACAAATAATGATCTCTGATTTTTTTTTTTAAAAAAGACTCATTATAGCTGCAATATGACATTCCTGCATTCTGAGTAGCAGATCACTGTATTATCTAGTAATTCTGGATTGGATATTGGATGTTTAATGACTGCTGTTTCAGAGTTTCTAGACAAAATGAATATACTTCTGTGACCTAATTTTTTTCTAATTTGCCTGCATATAGCCTAGGATTTGTTTCTTATTTACCTCCACTTTACTGATTTGCATTTGTGTGTAATGAACAACACACAGAGCACAGCAATCCAAAAGATCAGTTTTCAGTTTGGATTCTTACTTGATTCAAAAGTATTACTATAGTTCTTACATTTTTATGTCACTTTTACAGTTGTAGGTGTCCATTATCATAAGTTTTATTCTTGATTTATGCTATTTTAAGCAGAATGATAATAGAGGTAGCAAGTTGAGCTAAACAGTCTAGCTGTACTTAACAAGTTTATTTTTTGGTTCAGCAAGAAGGGAACTTTTATGAAGAACTTGTTGGGTTTTGTTTAGTTTTTTTTCTTTTTTTCTTGCTAATTCCCTGGTTTTAATTATCATTCAGGAATATAGTTTTCATGCAAGTGTCCCCTGACTACTCTTTCTATTGTTGACTGCTGAACTCTGAACACATCTGCTAGACTGTGGTTTCTGACATGGGGTAGAGAGTCCTGATCTTACACTTCTTGAGGCCTGGAAGTGCTACTGAAATGTGGAAGCTGTTCTAGATAGTGATAACTCTAGATATGTACCTAATTAAGGTTACTAGCAAACCACAGGTGCTCAGTAATGCTTAGATCTCTTGTGTGACAAAGCTTTCTCTAGTTTGACCTCAATTTAACTATCTAAATTCTGCTAAAACTGTTCCTCAGATACCTGCATCTTCACTTTGAATCTGTCCTTTTTTTACCTCATTTGGTCAGTGAAAGTAGTAATATTTTTCTTTCTAATTTGTGCTTGTTTAATCTTCAGGTAGCCTGGTAAGACAGGTCACAGGAATACTTTGACAGCTAATAAGGGCCATAATGTGACTTTATGCAAGAACAGACAAGACAGGAGAGGTGAAGCATCTGCATAAAAATTGTACAGAATATTTTTGTGATAGTGAAAATAGTTCTTGCACACCTTATTATTTTCAAATTGTAAAAAGAAAAATGCTGTTTCTTTTGTGTTGGCTAGCAGAAACATCAGAAATAATTTTTTTGAGTAATGCATCATTTAGCGTTGGAAATTGGTTCAAATATACTAAAGTTGGCTGTCAGCCCAAACATTCCAGGAAATAAGTATCACTTGCAGAACAATGTCACTTCCCAAATATATCCTACTCAGGAAACAATAGCAGGTAGCTCAAATGAATTGGTCTTTCATTTGAAGAAAGAAGCAAATTATTCATAGCAAACCTGGTCAGTCTCATTACTTTTTTACAGTCAATCACTTGGAATCCATTTTAGAAGATAAGGGCAGATAGCAGCTGCAGTGAGGTTGTTGACTTGGAAAAGCAGATGCTAATGTGCTAAGCAAGTGATGGTATTATTTACTAAATGAACATAACTACCTGGTGCTCTTTTTTAGTTCTGTTGTCTTTTTTTTCTCTTTATTTCAGAAGGGAACTGAAATACAGATTTTTTTTTTTGTTGTTTCTTTTAAATTTAAGATTGTACTTATTAGCAAATAAGACAATGAGATTTTTGTTCTGATGTAGTAAATGAGTATACAATGAGCAAGGAAAGCAAAATGCTGTTCTGGGAACTGGAACATAAAATGCATATGAGCTCATGATGGATATCCTTAATCTCAGGAGATGTTCTGTGCTTCAGTGGGAACCCAAGACCTCTTTCCTAATGGTTGGCCAAGTGCCCGGTAGGAAAATCAACTTTTTAACTGTTACATGCTGTATTTACTTGTAAACCATCAAAATACTTAATTTTAGAGTAAGAGAATATCTGCTGCAAATAGATACAAATCTACTCCTGAAGGTAGAGGCTTCATAGTTCTTCAAGAAAAATTGTAGTCAACCATTTTTCCACACTGTCATTCTTGGAGGAAAAAGAGTGTTTTGTGAGGAAAACAGTTTTCAGAAAATGCAGAGAAACCCTGGAAATGGCTACTGAAAATTAGCCTGCTAAGCAAAATTAGTCTGTAAGACTGTTGGATTTCAAAAGTTATAAAAGAAATTGTCCTCCTTCTAAAGTCTATTTTGTCACTTTGTTCCTTTGAAATAGTCAGCACCAGCTTGCAAAACAACAGCTTTAATTGTTGCTCAAGAAAAGTACAGCCAATGGCTCTAATGAGTTGTTCAGTGACCCTTCACTAATGTGGTCTGATTTGATCTCAAAGATCAAAAAGTTTCATTGCTTCCAGAAGACTGAAAACCATTTGCTCATACAGAGGCAGCCCCTCCATGCAACTTCCAGCAAACTCATTTGACTTTAGCCTCAGGTTTGCCACTTCAGAGTCCTCCTTCCTTGGCATCCTGGTGACATGTTGCTCTGGCCAGACTCCAGCTCCCTTCTTGGCTGACTTTCCTAACAGCAGCTGCTTAGGCCAAGCCATACCTGCCAGACATTCTCCTCGGTTCTCATTCTGCCCATGGAGTCTCTTTTCTCAGTTTTGCTTTCAATCCTTTTCTTACTTTTCATTTAAGTAAATGTGGTTTTATAACTGTAAAAGAGAGGTTAAATTCAGTCCTGTTTATCTTTTGCTGTGTGTGTTTGCATTTAAGCCTGGAAAAGATAATTTTCTGAAGTGACACTGCAGCAAATCCCAAACTGTTGTGCTTAGTGATTATTATCACTTGTTTAATCTTTGACTGTTTTTTAAATAGTAAAGCCATCTGAGCCTCTGATTTATGAGCATGTTTTGATACAAGCAAGATTCCCTTCCCCCTTCCCTCCAGAAAGCACTTTCTCCTCTAATACAGTACAAAGCAGGTAGACAACCTTGGCTTAAACATTAGTATACTTGTATCTGTGGTCTCATTTGGTTTGAATACCTACCTATCTTAAACTGCAGAAAGAATGAATTTATGAACATGAAACCTTGAAACTTCCCACTGGAATAACTTATTTGAAAACAACAGCTAGTTTATCGTTAGATTTATGCAAATACAGAGGGAAAGAGAAGTGATGGCAGAAGCATTTTGCATTGGCCAGAGATGCCCTGCAGAACAGAACAGGCTGTCCTGTAGCACAGTTCTCCAAGTACCGGTCAGCTTTTTTGGTTCCACATTGTTCCCAACTCAGTTTGGGCTCTTGTTTGCATCTAAATCTAATCCTGTCGTTTAAATTCCCCTAAGTTTTGAAATAAGGGTGAATTTTTGGCAAGAACTGCTCTCGGTAATTTAACAAAAGCCCATCAGTAGTATGTAGTCAATTCTGTATCTGCTGGGTGATGCAGAAGGGCACAGTGAGACCTGCTCTGAGAATTTTCAGATGCATCCTTTAAAACCTTTTCAGCCATTACTTAAGCACAGTCAAGTGCTGGCCATTGCAGCTACATTTTGGTTCACATATCTCTACCTTATGAAAGGATTTGGTGAAGCCATTAGTTGACATTCTTCTGAAATCAGTGGGGAAAGGGGAGAGATTGTCTGTTTACTGTCTTCCTTGTCTGATGCAGAAATTTAGTCCAACTGCCAATACTGAGGCCTGGCCACATCTGCTAAAAGATAGAGATCATTTATCAGAAGGAAAAATTTCCCAGTATCCAGAAGGTTAAAGCTCTTCTTCTGTGTTGTGTTTGTAAGGAGTTTGTTTATATTCTGGTACTTTTCACATTGCTGAGTGCTTCAGGTTAATAGAAAACAGTTCCATGTTGAAATTGAGTGTGTCCTTCAGAAAACCATCTAGGAATGATTGGGGGGAAAAAAAAAGTAGGTTATTCCAACAGGAGCTTGTCCCGAGTGTTTGAGAAACAAACAAAGCATGCCTTATTTTTGCCTTGGGATCATCTGTTTTAAGTCCTATTCATAGTATCTCCTAATAGCTTTGACAGTGAAATACCTTATATAACATTTCTGTTTCCTAGCCAGTACCCACAGGATGGACTAAGCTGCTCCTTCAACTAGTTTTGGTTAGACTAAACAGGTTGCACTTCTTGGATTTAACATGATTACCCATAGTTCTTCTGATCATTGGTTACTTCTGTTTCCTTGTTCAAAACAACTTCATGTTGTCAGGACTCTCCTTAAAGCCTGGACATCAGACCTGGACATGGTATTCTGTAAGCATGATATTTTTGCTAAAACTGGGCTATAATAATTTCCTCTCAAAGCTCTGGATTCCCTTGCATAGGTACCCATTGATTACATTTGTCGTTTTTGATCCCACCAGCACACCAGGCACTTCATGGCTAGCTAATTACCCTCTAAAATTCCTAGTCCCATCTACTGTCACAGTCTTCCAGGACAATGTATATTCATGTTTGTGTATTCATGTTTGGGTTTTTTCCTTTAAAATCTGACTTAACATATGACTTTAAAAAAGCTACATGTTGCTTGCTTTGTACTGAGCAGTCCTGAGAAATCTAAATCAGCAAACTGTCCTTTTTAACAATCTTCCACTCTTCCTATAATCTCAAACTAAATAATCATCTTATGTACCCTTGATCAGCAAAGGTATTAATAGGTTAACAGCATAGCATTAAGCAATGGTTATATGATTTTGTGTATGCTGGGGAACACAGAAAATGCGGGTAAGTGTGTAGGTTCTGGGCACATCTACCATTTCTTCCTGCACATCAGCTTATAGAAAGCTGATGGGGAGGCTGGGGACTCTGATACACTCAGAGTCAGTTCCAAATGTGGTGTAAAAGTAGGACTGCACAATGAATTTTGAAGCACTCTGACCTCATGGTTGTGTGCAGCCTAGATGATTCCCTGGAAATGTGCCTGTTTAGTTAGGAGTTCTATTTTGACAACAACCTCTAACTTCGATCCATTTAAATGTGTGACAGATTGGTTTTAGGTCGTTCTGCTTTCTAAGTACAAATGGCTACATTCACACCAAGCTGAGCTTGCTTTGTTACTCCTCAGAGTCTGTAGCTGCTTTCTCTCCAAACACACAATTATTCAACTCTCTTGGATCTGTGTTCAGTTTCGGATTCACTTTGATTATTAGGCAGTGCTCAAGAGCAAAGACTTTGCAGGTGAAAATTTGAGTTGGACTTGCAGCTCAAGCAGGAGCATTTCCTGTTCACATGTGATTGTATTAAAAGAATTAGAAATAGGACACTGCAGCTATCTTCCTAGTCTCTTTTGAGGACCACAACCATGCTTTTTGCCCATGATTTTGTCAGAGCAAAGTGGAAAATTAGCTGGAACAGTAAGAAACAGTCTCCTATAATCACTTGCAGAAGATACCTGTTTCAGAGAGGACTGCAGAACACTTGCTCCATGTCCTACTACTTACCCCAGTCCATGGCATCATTTTTGCTATTTTCACTTGTTTCTTTTACTCTTTTAAAATAAATTGCAGCCTTTAAAGCCAATGACTTAACTGAATTGCTTGGGATCTCAGTGTTTTTCCATGACTTTCAAAGCAAAATTCTCCTTTGCTGGCTGTTTTTTTGGGTTTTTTTTGATGAGCAGACTTCTGTCTCCCTGTCTTCCCCTCCTCCTTCCTGTCTTTTGGCACAACTTGATGTGTGAATTGTGGTGCTTGCCACTGAATGACCGAAGTACTCTGAACTATGCTCCACAAAAGCAGCAGTGAATTTGATGGAGAAAACCACGAGCCTATCTGTAAGACAGAAACAACAAGGACTTCACACTTTGTGATTCTGATGTTTGTTTTTTCTTTATCTGCTGTAAAAACTCATTTGGTTTTAGTTACAAGCCACTAGGATATTTCTGCTTTCTTGCTGTTTTTAAACTGGTTTTCTGCAAAATGTTATACAAGAGAATTCAATCTTCCATTCCAGTTTTGGAGCTCTTCAATGGGACCAAGAATAGAACAAGGTCCCTCAAACTGACTGTTAGCCAGACTAATAGTGAGGTAGGACAACTTTGATTAAGCAAAGCTCAGGTGCTGCAAAATATGTGGGTTTGGAGCTTAAGTATAATGACAATGCAATGCAGAAAGGATAATGGCAGCTACTCCAACTACTGAATTAATACGAGAGCGTATTATACAAGTGTAGTTGTGTCATGCAGGTTTTAACTGTGTAACACAAATACAGCTGGGCTTTCCCCTTCAATGAGTTTAAAAACATTCTGATAAGCACTGAAACTTAGAGAATAAGTTAAGCAACTTCATTTTCAGGATTTTTCCTGTCACACATGATTTCTGTACGTACCAAGTATTTACAAAAGCTTAGTGAAAAGGAGTTATTGGTAACTGACTGTGGTCTGAAACTAAGTGTTCCTGATATTGTGTTTTAGCAGGTTGTTATTGGTTATACTGGGCTGAATTACTAAAACAATATTCTAAGAGAATTTACAGTCAAACCCAATGTTTTGACAAGTAATGAGTGGTGTGAAACTAAAGGGAAGGGCCTTTTCTTTTGCTATTATTTTATGCCCCTTTTGATTTTACATATGTTTAATGTGCATTTCTCTTCTAACTTGATGTTTAACTCATCTACTCTTCAGAAAGTCATGAGTGAAAAAGGAGGCTTTGTGTTTCTGATGACTTTGGAGACAGAACAGAGGCAGCATAACCTTAACCCAAAATATATTTCCCCCTTCTGGAAGTTTTGCTTTTAATTGGCTTTCTTTTCCCCTCCCCAGCTGTGTGCTTTTCTGAACCTATGTCTGTCAAAATATTTCTAAAGAATGCTTAAGAATTTCTATAAAACAATTCTTGGACATCAAGTTCTCTAAATTATTTCTCCAAGATGCTGATTAAAGCCTTTATTTGGCACTCACTCTACAGGACTTTTCCTCTGTGTCTAATGCAAGTGTCTCTTACCACTTTTTTCCCCAACAGGCAGCTTATTATTTGCAAGCTGGTTGTACAGATGCTGTGCAAGCAGAAAGGGTTCAAGAGTAAAAGTAACCAAGAAGGATTTTGCTAATGCTTCTGTCCATGTGACACAGATATTCAAGTTACTCATATGCACACATCTAGAATCTGTTCCCAGGCCACTGCAGGAAAAGGATATGTGATTTGTCTAACTTCCCTTTTGCTTTATCGAGTGAACTTGTTTTGGGTTTGTTTGTTTATAGTTTCTGGGAGTTGTATGGTAATTGTGTATTTTTCTCTCTAGTGGTGTTTGTCTCTGATCTGCTTGCAACTCCGTATGATTGCAAAATGTACATGTATTGCTTGTTTCTGAATAGTAATGTCACAGAAGATGGAATTTTAAAGACCTGAAGTGGAACAAAAGAATGTATGTGCATGTGTAAAAGAGATGGTGATTTTTTTTTAGCTATATCTCAGGGAATAATTAGTATCTTGGGCATTTCCATGTGGTTTTCTGATTTATTTTTCTTTAACTATTTATATAGCACCTATAAATGTATTCCTAAAGTTGTTAATAATGAAAAGAGTGCACTTAATTCAAAGATAGTTTCATATCAACTCGAGGTGTTATTTGGTTTTGTGAGATGTTAAATTCTTCCCTTCTGTTTTTTTAAGTATTTGCATTTAAGATATAATGACTATTCAGGTTGTTGGGCAGACTGAGCAGGATTGGTGTGACTAAAATATTGCAGTATTTTAAAATACTTGCTTGCCCTAAGGGAATGTTTCTGGAGTGAACTAACAATAATGTAAGAGCTTCAGTAAATGAAAAGCTCAAATCTAATGTTGATTCATGTATTCAGCTGAATTGAAAGTATTTGCTCTAACCATGGCCATACTTCTGTCCTTCATCTTACCTTATCTTATTAGTAATTCTTATTAGTAATATTAATCTCCTTTCCAGTATCTTCTTAGGGAATGTGAAATTTTAATTCTTTATACCAGGCCATTCTGTGTTCAAATGTCCTTGATCTTTTCCATAATTTCTGAAGAGAAGTGGCCACCACAGACATGCCTGCTGCATTGAGATAAAAATGTACAGAAATGCTTGAGCAGAAGAAAAATTTCACCCATAGTGAAGGAGTATTCTGGGTTCTCTACTGTGAATCAAAACACATCATGTGTATTGTGGTTATACATGGCCTCAAATACCTACAGACTTACATTTCCCATGGAATCAGTTCCAGCCCCAGCTGACTCACTATAGTGGTCCCAACCAGGATGTTTTTGCTTCCGGTGACGCTCTGTTCTTCTGGGATGCAATACATGTGAATCTCTCTCACTGTTGCTTTGTTCAGTGACTGGACCCATGGTTAGAGTTCTGGTCAGAGCATTTTTGCTGAGTTAGGCTACTCTTTTAACACAGCTGTGTCCTGTTTGCCTGAGCTGATTTCAGTCACTTTTTCCCTCCCTTTTTTAGTTTCACTTTTTTTTGCTAGGATGGGTCAAAACCCAAGGGATGGGACTCTGGCTCAACTTGTGTGTGGCAAATTTTGTCCTAAGGGCAACATGTCAACTAGCAACAAGAATCTGGTGTAATATTTTCTCCCAACCATCTCAAGCCCAACTGTGGACCAGTTGCCTGGTGTTCACAGGAATCATGCCCTCTCAACACTGCTGCACATAGAAAGATGGGGCTCCAGATGCTTCCTGCCTTCTGTTTACACTCTTTTCCCATGCTATTGAACATTTTTAGTAGGCATTTGGGAGCAAAGAAAGTGCTGTGATAACAGGAAAAAAAAAGTGCTAAAAGTACATGGCTAGAGCCAATCTTGTGCATGCACAGCTTGAACAGCAGCGTGTCCCCAGTGTTCTTCTGGAGCTGCTGAAATGCAGCTGGTGAGAGCAGAGCCCAGGCAAATCTGAAATGACGGCGTAGAAGAAAGTGCTTTTCATAACTTGCTTGTTCTGTATTTCCTTCCTCTGTTTATGGCAGCTGCTTTCAGGCTATTACTCTGGACACTGGTTTTTAATTATTTGGAAGCTTCTCAGTGGTTCTGGAAGCTCAATAACTTCAGTGGCAGTGCTTGCTGGTTCTGTCTGTGATGGGTGAGAAGGTTCTTAGTTCAGTGGAACACATCTAGCAGAAATGATCCACACATGACCCTTGACTTTGGCTCATGCATCAGGAATTTGTGCTGAATGGACATATGCTTATGCTGAATGCTTATATGGATAGGAACAAATGTATCAGTAAGTGACCATGTGCCTTTCAAATGCTGTGTAGCTTTTTGACCCCCAGCAGCCTCTAGGTTATTTAGAAGAGAAAGGAAGATGATTTTTTTTAAGAAGTCTGAACTGGAAACACCTACATTTGCTTCAGTTGTTTGATTAATGATATTATTGTTCAAGACTCTTTTGTGAATAATTATATATTGTCATAAGTATACACAGATCATCTAACGTCCCTTTTCTCTGATTTTTGAATCAAGTAATTTAGCTGCCTTTCTTAGCTGGGATTTCATTTAGCTTATTTGTTTAATACCTTGAAGAACCTTGCAAAAGCTGCAAGTGTTAAGGTATATGGCATAACTTCAAAAAAGGCAGGAATGTGAAATAGGGATCTTTTTTTTTTTTGTGGTGGTCAAAGGGTAAGAGTAGCTCTTTTCACACACCAGAACAGTATATGTATTGGGTCTCAAGGAACTTTTTAGCTGGATACCAACTGGCTTTCAAAGGTTTGACATTTTGTTTTTCTGAGCCAAGTGTGTATGGGAGAAGCCTACAAGGTCAAGAGAAAATAAGCAAAAGTCAAAGACAGACTTGTAAGACAAATAGTAACATCTGGTAAATTACTTTCTTCTACATTTGTAGAGCTCTTGTTTACTGCAGTGAATGTGAAATGTTTTTCTTGGCAGGATTATAGGATTAAAGTCCACCAGTCCGGGAATAAAGTTCATACAGGTTTATAATGTAAGTAATATCCAGTAAAAAACTGCAAATGTAGTTCCATTTAAAACCTGTATGTCATAAAAAAAAAAACCATCGTCATAGGTAGTTAGAAAATACATAGATTTTACTACCTTTTGAGTTTTTTGAAAGACATCTTGAATATTTTATGTATGTATTAGTACCTAAAGTGCTGTGACTGTGCCCTCTGTCAGTAGACTATCACATCAATCCATCATTGTGTGAATTAAAGACCCTTATTCTGAGTCAGAGAAACAGTGAGGCAAAGCAGCTAAAAACTGCTGGTGATGTGGGCTGAGGACATGACACAAATGAAGTTTTGTATATCTGTTATGTTGTGGGACCCCACAAAAGGGGGAAAAATGTTGCTGAAAAAAGGTAAGTAAAACAGGCAGAGCCAATCTGGGTTGGTGAATTCCTGGTAGTTTCCAGCTGAACCCACACTACTGTCCATCCTGGTCATGCAAACAGTGCTTGATTTCTGTGGGAACTGTCTTCCCAGATGAATATTTTTCTTCTATGAGGGGAAAAAAAAAGGAGTACAGATTGTATAATTTTTTTATAGCATGGGTATAGCAAACAAAGAATTTGCCCCTTCTCCCTCTCCCCATTTTCCTTCTTTCTAAGGCTCAAATTCTGCAGAGGTTACAGAAAAGATCAGGGCCAGCTGGACTCCTCAAACAGGTTACAGAGGTTTATTCAGTTGTAGGAATATTTCAGTGAGTTCATGTAATCATTTAAAGTTTTATTCTCTGAAAATTAATGTTCCTGTGGTATTTTGCATTGCTTGGACTTTGTTCAATGCTAAATAGTTTAACTGGAACAACAGAAGTGATCCCTTCTGAGATCAGGACACTTGGATCAAATGGAAACTGAAAAAGTCCACAGGGCTCTCTGATTGAAAGACTAAAATCAGTGTTGTAAGTTTATTCTCAAATGCATTGTGGAAAATTCTTTGTGACTCCTAAAACTTTCAACTGTAATTTGAACTGGAGTCTCTAAGGCTAGGGAACTGGAGATTTTTTTGTGCTTTCGGGAAACAGAACGTTGAAAGACAAAAGAGTTGTTCATGCAAAGTTCTTTCTGTAGATTTTGTAGAGATGCATTTCTAGAACTCTTCCAAAAAGCCATGATTGTAATTTGGCACTGTATGTGTATCAGGTATCATTTCATGCTTGCATTGCTTGAGAAGTCATGCCAGTTTCTAGAGAACAAACTGTGTCTGTGTTGTCAAAATTTTTATTTGTTGCCTACAGATTATTTGCTAGTTAGTTTTCATGCTAATATACCAGCTTGGCTGCATTAACTTGAGCACAGTCTCCCCTGATTTAAACTTGTTGTGGAACCTGGCCCTTTGCATTTATATTTATGAAGAAGTCTGTTTAGTGTCTTTGATAAAAGCAGAAGAACTCAGTCTGTTTGAAAATCAGTGTGAATTGTTCAGCTGTCCTTGTAAAGAGGGACAGTTGTATTTTGCTGTTATCTTTTTGATGAATGGGCTCTTCACCACCACGTCTTCCCTACAGATCTCACCAGCCACATGTCAGCAAGTGTGAGAGCCAATTTCTTGCCCTTTGTAAATCAGGCCAAGGGAAGGTCTTGGGAGCAGAGAGCCATAATGGACCATGGAAGTCTGAGAGCAATTATTTCTAACTAATCAAACATAAGAAATAGCAGGAAGCAAGGTTTATTTATGGAAGAGATCTACTAAGAAACCTACAGTTTTTATTTACTACTTCCCAAGAAGATTACTAGAAAACGAACAAAATAAAAGCCCTGTAATATCTGAAAATCAAGACAGTTTAAAAATCGGTCAAAAGAGAGAAAAATCTCATATTTAAAAGATGCAACTTCAGTGTTTTGTATCTGCTTCCTAAATATTATGGCTTATTTTCATATTCTTTTAGGGTGATAATGTTATGATAATGATTAGGACAACAGAAAGTGGATGTTTCAAGGTGAATCAGGCTTAATTTATTTTGAAAGGTCATAGTTAATGAAGTTCTAAGGTGTAGATTAAGGCAAGTTACTTATAGTCTGGATTCAGACCAGTGCAGTGCTATATCAGCCCCTGGGTAGCTCAGGGGCAAATTTCACCTTAAGCAGGAAAGGACTTCATTTCTCTGTATGGCAGAAAGCTGCCCAAAGCTACCTCACTTCAGGGAATAATAGAGTACCTACTTCCAGGATACTCTTGTTCTATCCCACTGTGCTACCATATTTTTCTCTTTGGGGATGCTTGAGGGGAAAATTCCTCCCTGATGTTGCAATAGAACACATGTCCTACCCAGTTGTGTAACTGCTTGGTCCCCAAGTAGATTTTGAGTGGATTGTTTTTGGTATCCACCTGTCCGTTATACTGTCACGCTCTGGGTTTGCATCTGGCACCAGCTTGAAATCAAATGTAGGCTGTTTAGGTTGGCTGCAGACTTCTTATTACAAAGTGGAAAACACTATTTTGTTGTGACAACTGTGTCCTATATATCTTCATAACAATGTTTGATATGTATTATGTATTCATTTGGTGGGCTACATTAGGAGTGTGATGATGCTTCCCCTCTACTCAGCACCAGTGAGGCTGCCCCTGGAGTGGTTTGTACAACTTTCCAGCAGGAGAGAAACATGGAATTACTGATGAGAGCCCAACAAAGGGCCTCTAAGATCATTGAGGGACTCTTATTGACCCTTGTTGCGATCATTGAGGAAAGACTGAGAGAGCTGGAACTGTTCAGCTCAGAGAGAAGGTCTAGAAAGGATCTTATCCATGTATAGAATACCTGAAAGTAGGCTGCAAAGAAGATGGAACCAGGCTCTTTTCAGTGCCTGGACAAGAGTCAGTGGGCACAAACTGAAACACAGGAGATGATGTCTGAACAGCAGATAACGCTTGTTTAATATGAGGGTGACTGAGCACCAGTGTGGAGGCTGTGGAGTCTCCCACCTTGGAGGTACACATAAGCCATGGATGTGGTACTGGGAACAGGCTCTAGATGGCCCTACTTGAGCAAAGGGGTTGGAATAGGTGACCTCCAGAGGTTTCTTCCAACCCCAGCTGTTGTGTGATTTTTGCAAAGAGTGAGTATTTAAGCCCTGTGCATTAAATAAACTTGTTTCCAAGCTCCTCAGGGTTTTCTCCTTCTTAGAAATCTATGTGTACCTGCACTCCACAGTCCTTAGAATAGGAAGGAGTCTCCCCTGCAAATCCAGACCTGTTTTGGTCATCTCTCCTGTGACCATCTGCTGACACTAGACAAGTCATTTTAATACAGACTCAACTCTGAAAATATTTGACAAAAATCTCCGCCAACCAGTCAATCATAGCCTGAAATAAACATTGAAGAGCACTAGAATGTCTTGGCCCAGCTATCTGACATGTCTGGATGCACAGGACCATTGTTCATTGTGCATAATTGGGATTCTGACATGTGAGCAGTCTGCCCAGATGATTAAAGAAAATGAAAATAAAGCCATCTGTTTATTATACTTGCAGGTCATTTCCTGTGTATGCAGTTCTTGGAGATAAATACTGTGAAGTATGAACAATACCTCTTGTATGTTAAATTAATTCAGAAAGGCATAGTGGTATTTATGACATTGTAATTACATAAAAAAGAAAAGAGGAAAATCATGCCTTTAGGTGCAAAAGAAGCTGACCAAGAAAAAAAATTTTGTGTGAGCAATTGAAATGGCCTTATAAATAAAAAATACTTTTACAACAAAATAGACCTTTGGAAAAATATGCATTACTTGCTAAATCAAAGGGTTTTATAGGGTTTGGGTTTTTTTTTCCAGTTACAGGATATGAATAGAAAGATTCTGAGCCTTTTGTGTAGATCTGTTTGGTGAGGTTTATGTTGGGCTTTGACTGCATGGATTTCTCTGGTCAATGCATGATAGATTCTGCCCCATTGCTGGTGATCTGATGTTCTGGCAAAGGGAAAGCAATTTTAATTGCTCTTTGGTGGCACATCATGTTCAGCATCTATCTGTGATCTGTGTTAAATGGAAGAAATATGCTGCTCTGCTGACAGTATGTACTGTGTGTTTATACTTGAGATGTTTCCTGGGAGCTTTGCAAGCCATTGGACCAGATCCTCAGGAAACAGGAACAATTACAATTACACTGGTTTGGCCTCTGGGGAGACATTTTTATCTGCGTTTGCAGTTATGAATTGTTAATGGTTGCATTTTAGGTTGATTTAAATAGAGTTGGAGAAAAATCTTTACCTCAAGGACAAGCTGCAAAGGAAATCAATGTAGGTCAATCTGTTCTTTGAGCATACGTTCTTTGCTGCACCATAAGGAAGTATCTGTAAAAAACTAATTGCACAAATAACCCAAAAGAGGTACCCATGGCATGTCACTGCTTTCCCAAAAGAATAGTATGTAGGTGTCTTAGTGTTACCTGACATTAAGAAGGGTCAGTGTCTTTTTTGGAAACTTGAGTAAGAAATTGCCTTGGACCCTAAATAGCCTTGACACTCTCTATCCATAATAATTGCAACTTTTGTAGCCCTTGGAAATGGGATTCCGGAGAGTTTCTCTGTTCTTTCCCTCACTTGCAGAGTAATTGAGAAGTGGCACAGAGTTTGGCCAATTGGTTCCTTTGTTACTGGCAGAAAAAAAAAAAATTAATGTTGCAAGCTGTCTTTCCCTTTCCTCTTGTAAAAGTTGGCTTAAGAGACTAAGATCAAGAGCTTTGCAGATGTATCAAGAATTAATGACTCTTCTGTAAGTCACACATTCTGTGCCAAAAAATCTACATCCCAGCTGAGGTGATGAGTACAGAGACAAACTCTGACAGGGAGTATGTCATGGGAGTCACAACTGTACAGGAACAAGTATTGGGAATGACTTCTTACAGGGAAAACAAAAGAAGATCAGGGATTCATAAAAAGATATGACCAAGGTGTCCATAAAAATGAAAGCTGACTAGTCTGACAAGTCTTGGATTTCAAAGTTTTGTTGAAGGTATATCTAGACCCTAATGGATCTGATTTTTTTTCTTATGTTTTTTATGGCTTTCCTTTGTGTTAATATGAAACAGAGGTATCTCTTATGCAGTGACTCCCTTGAGCTTCTGCTACTTATCTGTCTTTTAATCATAGTGAAGAACACAGGCCTTTTGATATGATCCCCTATCGCAGATGAGGATTAACTAGGATGAGGGGAATTGCCCACTCCATAGTGGGCAAGGTTGAAATATAGATAAAGGAAAACACAGTCATGTAGCTCTTTGTTTTAGCATTTTTCTCTCTCTGCTACAGACCTTTTGTGGAGAGAAGTAACACTTCCTTCTGAGGAAGCAATTCTGAGTCACTATTCAGCCAGTGTCAAATTCAGTTTGGCCTCACAAGGGACAAAAGGGGGGTGGCAGCCTGTGGGACAGACTCAAAGAACGTCTGGGCTGTGACAGATGGGGTCATCACAAGGGAGAGAGGTATTAAGCCTCAATGTAGTGTCTAAAACTGTTTTAAGCTGTGTTTAAACTCCTTATGGCCAATGACTGGAATGGTTCAAAATGGTTATATTTTTGTCTGTGCAGAAGTGTTGGGTCAGGTCAACACTTGTCTGTGCCTGGACCCTTGCCTATGGTACCTTCTGCATCAGGCCTTAAAACCATGCAGGTCACACCTATCTATGCCCTTGAATAGGAACAACCAGCACTGCAGTATAATGGATATTTATGTGATTAAAATGTTTAGAAAATAGAAGACAAGATGCAAGTGTTAGAGTTATAAGGCAGCCCCTCGAAACAGCAAAGTGTTTGGCAGTATCAAGAATACTACTAAGAAAAAGACCTTGCTTTAGTGCTGTATAAAAATTTGTCTTGGTCATCTTAAATACTGTGTGTGGCAATTGTCTCCTTATCTGTAAAAAGAGAGACTGGAGTTGAGAGAAAGGAAGCTAAAATGCTTAAGAGAATGGGGCTGCAGCAATGCAAGGAGAGACTTAAATGTCTGAAACTCTCAAATATGGTGGGGAGAAGGCTGAGAGAGATGAAATTGATTTTTACAAAGCTATGAAGATAAATCAAGTGCATGCTGTTATTCACCAAACCCTGTAATAATAGGACTAGAATCTACATAGTTTCTTTGGTTTTAAGTCAGTTATCTACTAATTTCATTACTTTGCACATTGCATGGGTAGCTTCTGACATGTGTTTCCACATGAGACTGTGGAAGCAGACAGTATCAACAGATCAAAAAAGTTAGACAAAACCATGGATTGGAGGTCCATAAAGAAATGCAGGGGGGTTCTGTAACAAGCCCAGTACAACTCATGAGGAAGAGGCAGAATAATTAGCTAGCTGAACCCCAGTGGGGTTTCTTACGTTTTTGTGTTCTTAAAGCTTTCATATATGGTGCCTAATGAAACCAAAGGCTTAGATATATAGGTAAATTCTTTTTCAGCAGAATTCAAAGGGGTTTTTTCCTTATCTCTTGGATAGACTACTCCATCTTACGCAGTGTAATACATTGGTCTGCAGGAAAGTGTTTTCTTCTTTCTGTTGTCTATAAATGCAGCTGTTTCAGCCTCATGGAACAGAAAGTTTTAGTTAGTTCTTTTTCTTAACTTTTTTATTTATTAAATAAGACTTCAACCAGTGCTTGGGGCTAAGTACAGTTACACATTGAGTAGAGAGAGGTGGTGGAATTACATTGTGCAATTATTTTTGGAAAACAATTTGCAACTACTTGTTATTATACTTAATATTGAAAATAACCTATAAAAGTTTTCTGGAAAAATGTGGTTCCATGGCTTAATATAATTGTGTGATATTCAGTAATGACTTAACTTTGGTTTAACTTTGCTATTCTCAACTGGTACATGTTATTTTTTGATATCTTGATCAAATGAGCTGTTAGGTCTGATTAAAATTGGCAGAGTTGATCCCTTTTCAGTATCAAGTCACTTTATCCCAGATTTGAGTCCTTTCTATGCTCTGCTTTGAGGAAGTTTGTCACTATTCCATTTTTGGTGAAAGAGGTTGCTTTTCCCTTCCTTTTTCTTCCTTTCAAGTAGTATGTTACTGTCAGGCTTAAAAGCATGGAGTTTATTTCTCTGCAAGTCAACTTGATATGAAACTGTCAGTGTAGTTATGTTAAGAGGCCTTTTAGATCCATCTTTTGACTTTGGACAGTCATGCCTTTACTATGCTTTCTGCTCTCTGTGAGGTGGCTGAAGAGAAGGCTAAATTATTTTGAACAGTTTATGCACTCCACCAAGAGTTTTCAGGAAAATAATTATTCTGCTAAGATTTGTGAGCTTTAGGGGTCAATAAACACTTTTTTGCCCTCTTAATACCGGCTTGAAACCAATAGGTCAAACAAATAACATACAAAGGGAATATTTCTGCACCAGAATGTCTGCAATTGTATTTTTTGTGTTACTTCTTTCAGCACAAGTCACAAGACTCTGCAGAGTGTTAATGACACACCCTGGGGTGGCCAGCTTCATTCTGCTGTTTCCTGCTTTTCTGTCTTTTATGCTCCCCTGGAAGCATGATAGGCCTTTCCACACTAGTGTGGGAGAAGAATAGGCAGGGGGAAGTCTGTATTCTTTCCTTCAGTGTCAGATATCAACTCTTCATCTCTTTCCCGATAAAATGCCAGAACACTCCTTTTGTTTCTGCTGAGGTAAGCAGATCCCAAGCAAAGAGTGAGCAAATGAGGCTGTGCTGAGGTGTAGGATCTGGCAGTACAGAAGGAGTGGAGGAGACGAGAAGTGATGCTTTATGAAGCCTCCACAGTCAAATCCTTCTGCAGAGGTCCCAGACTCTTCTGCAGCACTTCCCAGTAAGATCAAATTCTTTGAAGCAGGAGACTTGTGAAGAAAAAGCCCCATACCCTTCTGCAGATACCCAAGTCGTTTTGCACTTGCTGTTTTTGCAAGGATCACAATAGTTGGCATTATCATGAGACAGACATATTTTGTGTCAGTAACCCTGAGGATTCCAGCAGCGTCACCTCTGTCACAGCCATTATCACTGAGGCAGTCACCCAGCCTTCCCAGACAAACTTGGCTCACTCTTCAGGGCTGTGGGGGGAGGTGAGGAAGCAGAGCTGGGGTTTGACAGCCTGCACCTGGGAGAGTACATGCACCCTTTTATACCTTATCACATGGCTACACCAGCCAAATCCTTTGGGTGTCAGGAAAAGGTGCTGTGACAGGAGCTGGCTGCCAGTATTTAGTGAGAGTGGATCAGGAAGAAAATAGAATGGTTAGTTGAAGCTAAGATGTTAAAAGATGTATTTCTGTGACTCTGGTATTTGAAGTGACTATGATGAAAGAATCAGTGACCTTTGCAGTAATGGGTCACAGTCAGGTCTCTGGCAAAGTGTTACAAAGCCAAGGCTGTAGTGCTTCTTACACTAAAGAGATTTTTGAAGATTAATGTTTTGAGGGGAGAAAATTATAGGAATATTTTATTAGATCTCAGACAGCTTTGAAAGACTCAATGTAACAACTGAAGGGTTTTGTTTTTGAACTGTCACCAATGATGTCTGACTAGGTAAAGGACCCTGCAGGCCTTTAGTCTCCTTTTTTGTGCTCATTGATGGCCAGGACATCTTGCTCTTACCAAGACTTGTATAGTTTGAGATGGCTTAGGGCTGCTTCAGTTATGAGCTTCACAAACAAGTTAGCCTCCATGGTAGAAAATAAACACACCTACACTTAAAATCCAGTGAAAGTCAGGCAAAGTCTTTCTAGGGTTTTTAGTTTTATTGCTACAGCCCTGCTCAGCTAGGGAGCCTAGAGAACAGCTAAAGAGTAGAAGAGAGAGTCCTGCCTGCCTTTCATGTAGAAAAACCTGGCTTCTTCATCCTTTCAAGGCAACAGAATGTCAAGTCAGGTTGTGTTGCCTAAGGCTGCTATGCAGTAAGGGGATTTAAATGTAACCTCTGCATACAGAAAAAGGAAGTCCCTTAATTCATTCAATATTTTATTAGAAATCTCTTAATGCTGGTCTTATTCCTGAAGGTAAACATCTCGGAGGCTTTTCAAAGCCTGTATTTCATTATTTAATAATCTGTTTTCACTAACACAATTCCCTAGGTCTGAGCCTGTAACTAAGTCCACAAGCTGGAAATATCAGCAGTCCAGGAACTGTTAAATAATTAAGCCATTGGTGCCTGTAAGTGTTAGGGCTTGAATCACTCACATTTTATTTTCACAAACTGCTGGGAAAAAAGGTGTCATTGCAAAAAGATTACTTACTAGCTCTTTTTAAGGACAAGATGACTTTTCCTTCAGTGGTATGGCTTGCACTGGATGAATTTTCATTTAGAAAGTAGGATTTGTAGGATAACACTTAATAGCAAGCCTGTACAGACCCAGTTCTTTGTGTAGAACAGTCCCATCTTCTGGACTCACTGGAAATCCCTACCTTCATTTGGAGGTTTTTTATAGGACTGGTACATGGAAACCTTTTTTTTTGAAGGATTTTGTGTGAATTGCCCTGGAATGGAAAACACAGGGCAGTGTTTTGGCTGTGGAACAGCAAAGCCCTACAGGGCATGTGGGCACAAGTGCTTGTTCTGTTCTTGGGTGTGGGCACATGTCTCCACAAGGACACTTTTGCACATGTCCTCTCTCTCAGGTGGGGCAAATGTCTCTGAAGTAACTGAAGGCCAGATATTTGGGCTACTCATTTTGGCATCTCAGACACTGAGTGGGCTCATCTTGAACACGTAAGATATGACACAGACTGCTCTCTGATTTCAAGTTGGAGGCAGGTCAGTCCACTGAGGGAGTTTCTCATCCATGAATGAAAGATGTCATGATTTTTCCTCATCAGAGAAAATGAGATTGGTTTTATCATAGCACTATATATATATACCCTGGAGGAGGAATAAGTAGTACAATCATGGATATGCTGTAAGAGAAGAGGAGTTGAATAAGGGATAACAGAGAGAGCACTAATAACCTGCACTCCCTAATTTAGTCCAGACNCCTAATTTAGTCCAGACCGAAGACATTTGAGTGCCATAATTTGTTATGGCACCAGATTGCTTTCTTTTGTAGACAATTTGAATTCAGTTGCTATGTGCAGTGAGATGGCTGGATGAGGGGCTGGTCAGGGAAGGGGAACAAAATGAGAGTTTGATAACATGTTGTAGGACCTTATTTTCCTTGTATTGCTAAATGGAATTCTGCGCTTAGCAATGCAAATCCCAAATTAGTACAAGGCAGGAAATACACATGGACTGTCTTGAGTACTGGGGTTTCTTTTGTTCTGTTGCATGATGATATGACTGTTACCTTTCTGTTTCCATCTTGAAACATACTCAAACAAAAATCTAGAAATAGATGGTTAGAACTAATTTTTTTTATTAACTCTATTTGTTTACTTTGGCTTTTTGAAATATCTTGTGACTCTTGTGATCTGTAATGGGAAATCTGTCTGCATTCCCTTCTGAGTTTATTTGCTGTGTTTACAAACTTAGACAGTATTGACATAGTTACTAAGAAGGAACTGTCTTTTGGTGATGCAGGAAGCTTTAGGGACTTTAAATATACAGGAAAAATTTAAACACACAAATATTAACGTAAAAAACCCTTTTTAATTATTTGATTTAAAATCACTCATAAATTATGTAATACTAGTATCAAGCTCACTTCTACAATCTCTGTTAGACCCATCTGCATTCTGTATGTTTGTTATAAAACAGTTGGCAATTTTGGGGTTTAGAGTGCAGGAATCTTATTTTTTTTCTTTATCTGATACAATGACAGTATATCTTTTAGTTCTTTAGATGACCTCTCTGAGTTTAAAGTGTATATTTTAAAATACCAACTAGGCAAAAGACAGGATGGAATTTTATGACTGATTTGATTTGAGAATGGTGCTCTTTAAAGAATACAAACATTTTGTTGTGGTTTTTTTATAATTGCCAAAAAATGTCTCCAACCATCTCACAAAAATAAGTCATACCAGTTCCTTGTATGTCCTATATTATAACCACAGCAGATGACTTATTTTAAAGATATTTTATCCTCTTTTTGAGAGGAGCAGAAGCATTAGTGTGAAGGATGACAGATCATTGAAAATAAGAATAAGATACTTCTTCAGTTCCAGGTAAGCAACCTCAGATTACCTCAGATTTGCTTGCAACAGGGGAAGCACATGTACAGACAACTTAGCACAGAGCTGCTGAAAAGAGCTATCTTGTCAAATTTTCTGCCATGTTCTTGCTAAATGCAACTTGCCTCCCTTTTTGTCTTCACTCTGAGGATATAAGGACATAACAGCAACATAAGAGGCTTCTGACAGTGTGGTTGGTTTTTTTTCCCCTCAGTAGGTAAGTTTAAGATCCCTGGGGCATGTATGCCACTGAAGAACAGAAGGAAGAAATAAATAGCTCATCTTGAACGAGTGTTCTTACAATAAACACTTCTGTAAATAGGAATGATGTAATATGCACATTATTCTTTAGAATTAAGATTTCCCGTTGGAGTTAGCAGGCAATTAAGTGTCAAATTTGAGGCAAAATTGAACCAAGATGCTAATAGATTCCCCCCCCCTCTGTTGCAACAACTCTCATTTCCTTTTTAAAAATCAGGCTTATTAAGCTGTTTCAGATGTCACAAAGGGGCCTGGACAAATAGCTGTTAGGCCCTTGCATTAATCTTGATAACTTTGTGGTTTACAGCAAGCCAACAATACCAAAGAGTCATAATGTTGTGTGTCTGTCCACATGATTAATCTTGACACCAAACTGCAGCTGGCTTTAGAGGCCTCTCTGAACAAAAGTAAGTTTAAAGAATCCATTGGTTGCACCTGGAATTTCACTGTATCTCTAAAGAAATGGGAACGGAAGTCAAATGCATCTTTTAATACTTGTTGAATTCAAAACTTACTGGATTTCATTACTTAGGCCCTTGTTGTTTTAAACCACTTATTAATGAATCAATTATTTTAGGATTAATTATAGTATTTAATTATTCAATTGTTTTAATGAATCTTGTATAATTATAATTTTATGTCAATTAATTACCAATTAATATTAAGTATCCCTTACATGTAAATTATTCAGCTTTTGATCATTAACTTTCAACATACTATGAATTTCCAACAACAGCTGTGCTTTTTCAGAGTTCTCTACTTTATTGGTAACAGATCTGGCATTTTCTTCAATAATGTGTTTTTATACCACTTGGGATTTTTTTTATTGTTTATTCAGAACAATGTTTCCCTACTGTACAAATTATAAAGTTTTTCTCTACATCAGTTTCAATGCTTTAGCTCTTGCTGGCATAGAAGCTATGATATTACCTTTCCTCTGAAACCTCAGTGATGCTTTTAGGAAAGCTTTACTCCTGCAATAACTTCCTCAGAATAAATATATCTTGGGAAAGGCCATTAAGAAATGAAAAATTTGCTTGTATATGAATCTCTTAAAGCTTTTGCTTTTACAGCTTTATTATGGAGCAGAGTTCACATTCAACTTACTATTTAAATGGCAGACCATTGAAAGATGATTCACAGAGATCTAATGAAATTATCCCTCATAAAAACATCTTTATGGAAAATATGCCCTTTCTGGTTTTATGCTATGGATGAACAAATTTCATTTTAAGATTTCAGTGAAGCACAGAACTATTGTCTGTTTTCTAGGTCTAGCCAGGCCAATAGATTCCACTTTTTAAGCTTTTGTTCATTTTTTTGCTTGCTGTCTGGAATAACCAGTAAGCAGCTAGAACATATTTGAATGAATGGTATTGGAAAATGGGAGGGAAAAGTCATGGATTTATGACTTAGCTGAACTCCACACAGCTTCTTGCTCACTCCCAGTCCTCTAGTGGGATGGGGAGAAGAATCAGAAAAAAAGGTGAAACTTGTGGGTTGAGATAAGAACAGTTTCATAATTTTAAATAAAATAAAATATAATATTTGTGGGGAAAAGGGACATAAAAGGAGAGAGGAATAAAAGAAAACAGGTGATGCACAATAAAATTGCTTACCACCCACTGACCGATGCTCAGCCCATCCCTGAACAGCAATTGGCACCTCCCTGGTTCATGTACTGGGCATGACACTCTATGGTATGGAATAACCCTCTGACCAATTTGGATCAGCTGTCCTGGCCACACTCCCTCCCAGTTTCCTGTGCACGTCCTCACTGACTGAGCATGAAAAATTCTTGACTTTGGGTGAGCACTACTTAGCAACTACCAAAACATCAGCACACAGTCAGCATTATTCTCATACTAAATCTAAACCCACATCACTACAGCAGCTACTAAGAAGAAAATTAACCCTATCCCAGCTGTAAGCAGGAAAGAGATTAGCTGATGATAGAAAGAGGAAAGAAAGAGGAAGTAGGAGGTTTAGTGTATCTGATGTTGCAGGCACAGACTATTGGGCAGCAATAGGACAGCCATAGTGTGGACTTTGTTACTGAATGCTGAAGAGCTGAATCTCAGCTCTTCAAGGAGAGGTGTCCCTGGCCATAATCTCTCCTCACATGGGCTTGTGCAGAGAGCCTTTGCTGGGATGGCTCAGGTGGGAAGTACAGCACTTTTGAAAGTTCTTAACCATTTTATCATGCCTATGCTGGAAATTTAAAGCTCATTAATGTGGACATTTGACCCAAGTATTGAAATTTAGACTAATACCCTCTCCTCTGAACATAATAGAGCTGTGAGGAGAGAAACTGCTTTGGGCAAGTGATCTGATTCAGGTACTGCAAGAAGTTTGCCAGTGTAGGTGGTAAGAAGGTGTTTTTTGTCTCAAATGGGGTACGTTGTCCTAACCTTAGTGCAAGTATATGATGAACTTTATTCTCCATTTGCCATGTTTGGAGCCTATCCTAATTGGACCTAAGCAATCTAATAGGATTATTGTGCTAGAAATGTGGCATTGGAGATTTTATTTTTTTTATTAGGCTTTTTAGCTCTGTTACCCTATACCAGTACAAACACAAATACTGTCAACCTCTCTGTGGCCCATCTACTTCTGTTCAGTTGACATGTTTGCATATTCTGCAAAAGAACCCAAATTGTAAATGACAGACCACAGCATTCCCTTTTGGATTAGCTTCAGTGAACTGAGTAGGTTATAGAACTGTGTTTTCCTCTGGCTTTTGGGTTGAGAGAAAATTATTGGATTTGCCATGTCCTTGACTTCTTTTGTATGAGGCAAAGGGTTTCTGCAAATCCATGTGACCTCAGGGAGAGTTTAAAAAACTCACCAGTTCCTAGAGGGTCTGTTGCTGGACCAGCCCAATGGTAGACATAACAGGAATGCAAATTGCTTCTATTATACAATTTTAATAAATATGATTTCAAGACAACTGTTCCTGCAGCTTGTCCAACAGAAAAAAAGAGCCAAGGCCAACTGCTGAACAAAAATGCCAGTAGCTGTGATGAATTATAATTCATTTTGGACATGAAACAATGCATATATGACCTAAAGGAAAACTTTAGGCAATGTAATTAGGGGGGAAAATCCCAGTAGTAGTATGAACTATGGGTTGAGCAGGAAACTCTCAAGTGTTAGAAATGAGGTTCTGAATCTTCAGTTTTTCAAAATCAACATAGCAATGCATACAGGAAGGATGCAGCAAGTCTTGCAAAGGGTGAGAGTCTCCAGTAAGTGACAATTTCTGTGATTCTAAATGTTCATCCAGAGAAAATTCAGAAAAAGCACTTCATGTACAGCCTTATCAGTAGTCACTACCCTATTACACTAGTGTTCTTGCCTACAGAAGATGGCTAAACAGATTTCTGCTTTCCCTTGCTTGAAGAACCTCTTCAGTTTGAGAGCTCTTAATATGTTCTTCTGGGCCAAAGCCCAAGCTCAGTGTGATTTTCATAGACTTCTGCCTTTTCCTGTATCACTTCTGCTCTCTTCTCTGTGGCTTTTCTAATGTAGTTCCTCTTCTTGTTTTCCTTCTTACAAGATATTTCTTACCCTCTTAGTCCATGTGAAACAGTCCCTTTTATTCTCTTCACTGCCTTATTTCCGCTATAGGAGAGATGCTGTGTCTGGCATGAAACTTCCTGTCGTAAAGTTCAAATCTTAGATCACCCATCAGTTTCTACATATCCATTCATTGAGCCATTCCTTCTTCAATGCCACTATATGCTTTCATTTTTTTCCCCCTCCCTGTTCAGACCATGCTACTTCGACAGGATTAAGATTTCTTCTGGGTCACTGTTTTAGGGCCTCAATTTATAGCTGCAGTGCCATGCAAGGCAGCATAGGGTTCTTGGCAGTACTCTGCCAGCCTCAGATTGTAGGATGAAAAAAAGATCCCTGAATGTCTGAGGTAACAATGCTTTAAAAGCTAATTTTGTCATTCACCATTTCTCTATTTCTAATCTCATAAGGTTGTTGATCTTCCATAATTAAAAAGAAATCATATTATCACTGGATTCCAGTAAAATTAATACTATGTGTTAGATTCAAACCAACCTTAACTGTTCCCTGGCAATGAGACCTACCTCTATTGATGTGCATTATTTAATATTTAAAGCAGTAACAGACTCAATGATGTGGTCTGTCACAGTTTCAGATGTACACAGGCTGCAATTTGAAGTTTTTGGGTTGATTTTACTGTATGTTCCTCAGGTTACAGTATAAAGATTGCTGAAATTCAGAGGGGACAGGCAGTAATAAACATTATGTGTTATATACTGTTCTAGGGTTTTGGGTTTGTCTCTAACTGGTGACTAAGATGAAATGTGCAGAATCTGGGAGTTGCAAAAGCTATTATCAATGTGTGGGAGTGGGGTTGTGTTGCTGTGCCCAGATACATAGCAACAAACAGCACACAGAATATTAGACCAGAATGAAAGTAGAGGAGTGACCTTGGCTCTGTTGGCTGCCAAGCCCAAGCTCTTGTGGACTGATGAAAGGAATGTGCTCTAGAGGTGAGGCCATATTGCTGAGATAGCTCCTTCATGGTGCTTAGAAAGTTACAGTGAGCATGTACAGTCTCCATTTGATGTTTGCTCCTGGAACTGTTAAATGGAAGTCTGCGCCTAGGAACCGAGGTTGTGTCTGTGGGTTTGCACGATCCTGCTTGACACCAGTGTACACCAGGAGTCATTTTCATCACTTATCAATTGTACTACAAAATAAGTACAGTTGAAGTGTGGAGTGACAGTAGAAGTGAGTGTAATGTTTGAGGGGAATTCATTGCTGTCAGTGCCAGGCTGAGCCAAACAATCCTATATGGGCAGTCCATGAGTGGCTTTTCGTGTGTCCATTAATTGTTATCCAACTCCTGCTGGTCTTGTTCCTTCCTTAGCCAAGACCATCCTGGTAAGTGCAGAACACTCTGCTGGACAACTGTGTTCCTGCTTTTGTGAGGGTGGCAGGAGGATTCCATTACTTGCTCTGCCCTCTCCAGTGTCTAGCCCAGAAACTCAGTTAGAGGTGACTACTGGTGTCTGCTGAGTCTGATACTCAGACTAGTGAAAAATAAAAAAAAGTGGCATCTGAAGTTCCAACTATATGATTCCAGAACTAAAAACTCTCTGTTTTGATCCAGTCAGAAGAAGGGACTTTGTATTTAAATGTTGAATGTTAGATTAAATATTAAGGACCTGATTCTTCATTGCATTGCACTGGTGTTATTCCAGGATCAGTATTCTGACTGAATCTTTAAATATTGAATTTCTTCTGACAGGATGGAAGCTGATATACAATCTCTGACATTAGATTCCCATGCTGTTTCTTATGTCACAAGTGATGACAATTGCCAGAAACAGTGACTAGCAGCAGCAAGAGACTCTGCAATATTCACCTTAATTGTATTCCATATTTTCAGGCATAATTTACAGTATTCAAGTGTTGAAAAATGAGTGTCCTGACATGAGTGCTCAGTATCCTGTATCAAGCCTCTGGGAACAGCAAAGTTTTTCTTTCAAGCTTCAACAAAAGCAGTCCCTTACTGTGTGACAGAAACAAGCTGCACCAAACCTGCCAATGATTCAGCATGTTTTTCTTAATTCAAACCGGGCTGCAGCCTAAAGTTTGCAATAGAGATTTGAACGCTGTAGGGAAACACCAGAGGCTCAAGCCTTTCTCCCAGCATCCATCATGGTGCCAGGTAGGGAACCAAATGAGTAGCAAAACACCCTCTGTACTAAAATAGCATAACAAATGGCTCCAGGGCACACAGAGAGAGGCCAATACACAGCATTAATTATCCTAGAAGTAATTAGCAAAATATTGCTCAAAAATCTTCAGTGGCACAATTGAGAGCTGGATGAGTTTTTGAACTCAGGAATATTAAAATCCTTGTGCAGTAGCTATGAATTTGATGCACATTGGGAGGTTTCAGTGTCATGCAGACTAGTTTTGACTGGAAGAGAGAAATGCAGTGTAAAAAATAACTTGCTGTGGAAATTAAAGGTTTTGAATGAAATGTAAACTTTTCCAGCAAATTCTGACCTAAGCAAGACAGGGAAGAAACAGGCATTACTCATTACTAGAATTAGTCACATTAATTGCAGTGAACATTTTTCTGAATTTAGCTGCGCTTTGCTAGATGGAAACTTTCTTGAAGTGAATAACTTTCAAACATGTTCATTATTCAAAAGTTTTGAACAAATATTTATTATATTAGATTTCAGCATATGGATCATGCATGAACAGCCTATTCTTAGTTTTACTTACTGCATTCAATACTTAGTATGACATCCTTCAGCTGTGTGATCCATCTTATAAATCTTAAATTTTAAAATGTTCCCATTTTTTGCTGTACTTCTGCTCTTGACCAGCCGGAAATGAAGAAGATGTTTATCATACTTCACTAAACACAGGAGTCTGTTTAGTCTTCTCTATTTAGTCTGAGCACTGAATAGAAATTACATGTGCCAGAAATTAAACGATGTTGAAAACAGCGGAAGAGCTTGGAGTGGGATACATTTGAATGCCATAAAAATGCCTAGGCAGCATGTAAAAGAATTTGTCATAAATTATATGAATGGAAATTCAATTACAGGGATTTTGTAGACATACATAGTTGGCTTATGTTGACATCAATCATGGCAAAAGATCTTTAAGAGGGAGACAGTACGTGAGTTTCAGGATGGACCCAGACAAACAGTATCCAGTGGAGATTCCTAATCTACCTCCTGGGAGTTCTGGTGAACAGAGCTTTCTGCTGAGCCAGCCTTGTCAGGAGCCTCAGTACTGGATAGGGGTCTAGGGAGTGTTCAGTTCAGAGGGGTTTCAGTAAGTTACATGGGCTGGCTTCCTTTGGGTCTGCTGTATCACACAGACCTGCCACTTCTGGAACACCTTTATCCATTAATTTATGAATCAATATGCCTTTTACCACAAAATAATGTATTTACATAAAAACTAATGAAACAGTCTTCTAACCCCCTAATAGCAGCCACTTTTCTCAAATGTTCCTATTGTCATAGAAGTAGTGATATACCTCAATCCAAGCAATAGAAGTGGTTGGTAATGGTTGTCCAATATTGATGGGTCTTACTGAAAGCAATTTTATTTACAGATTTTTCCTTTTCTGGGAAGTAGCAGAATTCCTCAAGGAGCAACTGGCTCCTTTCTATGCAAAATACGGAAAGCTATGAGGTACTCAAGTGCTTTGATTTTTGTTACATGTTATAAATGCTCAAACTATGAGATATAAAACTGTATTTACATTGGAACATACTGAGAGACAGGATATTTAGATTCAAGAGCTTCATTTTATTTCTGTTAAAAACTAGAGAGGAACAGCTATTTATACAGTTTGTGTGTAGGGTAACATTTGGATTTGAATTACCTTCATTATTTGTACATTGACTTTTCAGTTTACATTTAATCCTAAAAACAAGTCCAACTAAATATTTCTCTGTGCAAATGTAATTTATTTGCACATGAAATTTATCAAATCTTTTGTGACAATGGTAGAGCAAATTTTTTTGCTACTTGGTAATTAAGTAGCATGATTTAAAATATACAGGTCAGTATTTGTGTCTGATTTTAAGCCTCAGGTAACATTTTTGAATGAAAAAAAGCCTATAAGGTATTGTCCATTCAAACATGCAAAGCACCTACGTAATTCTACCACTGCCTGGCACCTTTGAGCTACAAACATTTGCTGAATAAGATACAATGAAAAAATGCAGACACAAACAACATAGTTGACTTTGACAAAAGTTGTTGGTTTTGGTTTTTTTCCCCCAAGACTGTAAACCCTTCACAAAAAAGACTCTTCACAAAAACTGCTGGAAAAGCTTAACCTCAAAGCATCTCTCCTTCAGCTGCTGTGAGTAGAGGTGTTTTTCCATTTGAAAAACATTGGGTGGATCTGTTGAATTACTGTAAAAGGGAACAGATTGTATTAATTGGTGTTGATTAATGCCTTTTGCCTCCACAAACTCTCCATGTCCCTAGGAAAAAGGCTACTGGGATGCAGCTGCAGAGTGGCTACTGTCCTTATGAAGAGGGTAGAGATAGAATCCTCCATGGCATAGCATTGTGCCCTAAGTGCTGTTTATGTCCTAAATACATTGACAGTAGCTGTGTCTGAACCAGGGTGGTCCAGTGTACAGAGATTAAATGTGGGAGTGAGGAAAACTTGCTTCCATTCCCAAACCTTTCACGGGCTTCTTCCTGGACATAAGTGTCTCTCTATGTCTCTGTCACTTAGCATTGTCCTTCTCTGTAGCTGGTTTATACAGAATGTTGTTGATTAAGACCTTGGTTTGAACTCTCACAGAGGTCAGTGCTAACAGTTTCTAATCCCCCCAGCTGCTTTGAGCATTGCACCCCACTGCAGCTGGTCTTGACCTACAATCAACTTTATCTGGATTCATTACCATTTAAGCAGAATAAAGCAATCTGTGTCTGGGTGTGGTATCCTTAATATGAGTTAATAAACAGAGTAATATAGAGTCCTGTAGCCCATCAGCATAGGTTACTGACACTGCAGAGATACATGTGTCTGTTCTCTGCTCTGAATTCACCCATGGACTCGGTGACCAAAGTTCAAAGCTTTATTCTTCCTTATCAAGGCATTCAGTGTTCTGATCCCAGTGGCATCCAAAATCAAACCCACATGTCTTCTAAAGACCTGAGAGGAAGATGAGAGTTGCTCATTCTGCTCCTTCTTCTGTATGACTGTCTTATTTTTGGGATAAGATTCTTTCTGCTTTCTCTAGACAGCTCAAGTATCAAAAAATTCAACCTCTGATCCTGGAATTGGGGAGGGCAGAGGGATTAAGTTATGTGATCATTAGGAGTGAGGATGCCAAAAACATTGTCTGCTCAGAACTTCTTCATGTGGATTTACGCATGACTTTACTTAAGGTTTAGTCCATGCTAATACCTGAGGAGAGACAAAGCTTAGGGCTGCAAATAGACTCAGTCTTACTGTAACAGGCTGCCAAAGAAGGGGAGAAGCTACCAAAAAAAGGTATTCCTGAGAACTTCTCCATGCCAGACTATGTTGTGTAACTTAAGCCGAGGCTCAGCGCCTGCATGGGCCTAAGGCTGGGATGGGGCAGGAGACTGAGTGTGGAGCTGTAAGTGAAGTGAGGCTGTAAAGGTGCTACCAAAGAAAGTGGCAGTCTGTAAGTAGACTTTCCCCTTCAGAAGTTCTTCTTGTGTGGGAGCGCTGTGGGGCTTCCTGGACTGACTTCTCAGTCAGTGCCTAGGATTGGGGTTGATAGAGAGGCAGAGCCTGGAGCTGGAAAGGCACTGTCAATGGAAGGAGCAAGCACTGGAGAAGGATTTCTCTTGCAAGAACTTCATTTGCATTTTACATCTAGAGTTTCATTCTAAACTATATTATTCTATGATTATGTATTGACTCTGGGAAACAATGTGAAATGAAATGAAAAAAAAAAACCAACAAAACCCCAAAACTCTCTGTGGCTGCAGTTCAAGTTCAAAAACCAGAAAATTCAGAATGACTCTCCCATGGTCTCTTCAACATGAAAGAGTCTGCATTGGCTACTATCCAGTCTAGTTGGGAGGTAAATTGTAATCTTCCTCCTGGAATCCAGCCTTCACCGCCAATACCCCCAGCCCCTCTTCTCCTGAGAACTGAAGTCAGCTAAGTGGAACCACAAGCCCTGAAAGAGACTGACATTCAATAACCAGTCCTCCCACTTTTCTACCTCAACATTTCCCTCTTGTTTGCTGAATTTCCTTCTTGGCACAGACAACTCCAGGCTAGGCAAGTCTTTGCTGTGGCAAACCATCCAACCCCTTTGGGCATGGCGAAGACAAAATGTATTTCCTGGCTCCAGCTCGCAAGCAGCTGAGACTTCATCATACCAAAAATTCAGCTGTTGATGCTAAACATGTGATGCTTCCAGCACATATGGGAGAGAATGCCTGGGAACTGGGAATGCCATGTTTTGAATGGCTGAGCTGTCCCTTCTTGGGAAGACCCTTTGGGAACCAGTTGACAGGTAATTTTGTGGGGCCATTCAAGTAGCCAGTCTGGCATGTCAGGTCTATCAGCTAAATTTAATGCTTTCTTTCTACAAGAATCCCATGTTGGCCCTTAGAAAACGTCATCTCTCATAAGTTTACAGCTCTCTGTATAAATCAAGAGGTTTGCAGAGATAAGGGCCAAACCATATAATAAAATATTTCATTAAGTACCAAGTGCTGAATTTTAAAACATTGACCATTTCAAGGGCCAATTTAAACAAGACAGGATTAAGTTGAGCTGTTTACCTTCCTAATGCTGCTCACTATAGCATAATAAATGATGGGGCCATAAGCCAAGGAAGGCGACTGGAAGAATGTTTTGTTTAGGCTACTACAATAGCCAATTCAACATCATGATAGGAATGCAGTGTGTTAGGAGGGATCTGAATTAGCAGAGCTACCATAAGAGCAATGAGTTACCAAAATGTCTGAAGACGTTGAATTTATGCTTTGGATTTCCCCAAACATCCCTATAGTATTTAAAGATTTTGGAAGTGGATGTTAGATGTTATCTTGTAAAAGGGAGTGAGAGGGGAAGAGTTTATCTTTGTCTCTATTTTGCTCTGGGGTTTCTTACTATACTTGTTCTGCATGAGTATTTACTTCATGCTGTTTCTAGTTTTACCACTAGCTAAGTGCTTTTTGAGAAGTCACTTCATCCTCCATACCACTGTTTTTCTTTCTGTAAAACAGCAACAGTGCTTCCTTTTTTCTCTCTGGAGCCTCCAGTTCTCTAAAGTCTCTAGAGAGCTTTCATTATATATATATATTTTTTTTTTATTGGCAGCAGGGCCAGCAACTTCAGAACTGCACAGAGCACAAAGCAAATTTAGCCTATGAAAGCACTTGTATCCAATTCAGTCAGAAACAATCTCCGAGAAGTGTTTTCCTGCAGGCCTAAGGAGGCCTGTGACTAGGGGGGTAGGATGAGAAAAGAAAAAGCAGTGTTGTGCTGCACAGAGCAGTGTGCCCTTCTCCCAGAACTTCCTACCTTTTTATCATGTCAGAAGGCTACTCTCATACTCTTTTCCAGCTCTTTATTGCTCCTTTGATATTATTAACAACTGTTGACAAAACTGAATTTTGTTCCTATTTCTGATACTCTGGTATCCGGCTGTTTCTTTTCCTACCTTTAGCTCCTACTCTGAAAGCAGGAATGAGGGGAAACAATAGAATTATACAAATTCTGTGAGATTTGATATAATTCTGCATGTTAAAAACTGGGAGTATTTGGTCATAACTTGTAAAAACCCATATCCTAGTTCAAACAACCTATGTCCACAAGAAGGCTAGGGTGAAGAAATTGCTTCTGAAATATTAAGATGTTTTGCAAATTTACCAAGATGTATGAGGAAGGACTTTATCCTCTCAATTTTTGCTACAAATTGCTATTAAGTATAAACTTCTCCCAAGTTGTGTCTTTATACCTGTATGTGTTCATCACTATCTTCACTAATCTTGGTTTAGATCAAACGAATATAAAAAGATTGCTAACGTACAAAGAGGAGTTTTGAAGGCCAAAGTAGTTGAGGTGTAATCCTTAAAAATCTATTCTTTCTTTACTAGGATATCACTGGCATTTCAGCCAAATATACTGAGATTTTTTTTTTTTCAGGGAAAAATATCAGAAGTACTTAAGACTTTCGATGAGAATAAGATTCTGAAGAAAATAAAGTCCATGTAGTTAAAAATATTTGGTATTTTCCATTAATTTCTCTGAGAATGTGGGCTGGATGAATTTTTGAAATTGAGATACAAGGACAACAAAAAGTTTTATTTGTGATGCCAGAATCTTTCATTGAACTTTTTTTTTGGGGTCACAGCAGAATTATAGAAGAGAAAAACAGTGAATTCACAAATCTCTAGTGAAAAATCCACAGTGTAAATAAAATGTACTAATGAGTTCTCATTGAATATTCTCACTGGTGATACTGCAGAAGAGACCAGTGGTAATTTTAGTTCTTGCTTAACTTAGGATTTTTTATAAAGCTTGTTTTCAATCCTGCCTAAAAATGGAAAATAGTTATTGTGGTTAAAGGTCTACTTAGAAGTTAAAAAGTTATTTTAGTGGTATTTAAGGATTTTGGTACATTTTTCCTCATGTCTTGCTTTTTCACCACAGATTTAACCAATTTACCCCTTTTCCATTTCTCAGACTAAAACCCAACCAACCCCCTAAAAAATCTTATCTCAGTTGTTTATTGTACTAAAACCCACCTTTAAACCGTGTCACTGAGTACTACCATGTAGTACACTACCTAATATAGACATGTTAGTGTTTGTTAAGTAACATAAAATTATAATAACCTTTCCTATGACTGTTATTTATGCCCACGGAAACAATGGGGCCATGAGGAGTTTCACCCTTGTCTGAAAGCTTGATCCTTTCAATGTGCCATTTGCTGTCTTTGCGAGGATGTGTGAGTTGATAGGTGTCTGAGAAGGTCAGAGCAGCGACATATTGGATGTGCATTTTTATAGTGCCTTAAATGTTTAAAAAATGAAACAAATTTTCACATTTAGAAGTATTTTTTAAAAAAATTCTGCTGTGATCTCTTTGTTGTGGCTAAATTCTAAGCTTCCTTTTTTGTTTTGTTATTAGAAGACTTTCTATACAGCAGTAATTGTCATCCAACTTCTTAAAATGGTCCAGTTTTTCTTCTATACTCGTGACATTCTTCTACCAGAAGAGCTCTGACATTTCATACAAAACTGGGCTAATAAGCAGCTTTTGAAGCTATTAGACAAAGCAGAACCACTGCAAGAGCTGCACAATTTGAAATTGTGAATCAAATCAGCTTTCTCTGGGTCCTTTGAAATGAAAAAGCAGAGTGTTTGAGCAGGTCTCATAAGGAATTTTTTGTCTTTGTCATAAGTATTGATCTGTATTATCTCTGCCTTTTGGATTTTTTTTCTAAGCTGCATTGTTTGAAGAGCTTTTAAATCATGTTTAGTGTTTTAATGAAGGATACTCCTGCTAGGTTCAGACTCGGTTGTGCTGCTGCTCTACAAACCCGTTGGAGCAGTGGGAGTCATTGCAAAGAAGAGGTCACAGTTTAAATAAGTAAGAATAAGATAGAAGAAAAATAAAGGTGACTATGTGGGGACAGTAATTTGGTTAATCTCCAGCAGACACAGCTGGGAATACAACTCAGGCCAGTATTTGTTCTGACACAAGGCCATGTGTGTCTGAATAATAAGGATCTGAAGTTAAGAAGGAGCACCATAGTTCTGTGGTACAAGTCTTGAGTTAGTCCATTAGTCTGAGTGGATGTACATGACTACTTCCATTCAGGCTATTCCTCTTGGTGTAGAGACTGAAGTATTACATCAGGACCTTTTTTTTTTCTTTTTCTTTTTTTTGTGCAACAGTGCCATGACATAACACCATGTTCAAAGCAGTTCTTTTCTGCCTTTAGTGTTGAAGTACTTAGGGTTTCAGAAGCTTAGCAAGTGTTAGATTAACTTGTGTCTAATTCTAGTCTTGATCTTATTTTGAAAACCATAGAACAGATAGTGCTTTTGAACTTCACGTATGACTCTGATAAGAATCTTGTTTCCCTTTTTTATTTCTTAAATGTGTCATCTTTAAATACAAGAAGTGATTCTTTTTTTTTTAATTTAGAAGGCAAAAAGTTCAATTAGTGAAGGTTGATGCTTTCTCAAAGCCTGAAGTCATGTTATGTTCTTCTATCCTAAAATTATTGTCCCAGTCATTCAGTCTTCTGGTGTCTGTTGAAAAGACTCAGCCAACACAATTTATTTGTGGAAATAGTAAGGAGCATCCCCACGTATTAGTGTCTTTGCTACTTTGAGGGGCCTTGTGACTCTAGGGGATGGTCCTGTGCAGGGCTCAGGGTTGGACTCGATGGTCATTATGGGTCCCTTCCAAATCAGCATATTCTGTGAAATTTCTCAAAGGCCCCTCAAAGTAGCAAAGGCATTAATTTAAAATTGCTTACTTGTGTAGCACTTGTATATAATGCAAAGAAAATATTACAGCCCTATTTTTCTTAGCTAGTGGATTAATATCACTTAGGAATACTTCATCCTAGAATAGCCTTTTCCCTATGGGCTGCAGCTGAACTGACTGAATAGGCTGGGACTGCTTCAGCTTGGAGTGGTAACTTTGCCCACTGAAGAATTTAAAACACAGGAGACAAGCTGCACCATTTAACCGAGAGCTGGAATCTGTGCCAAAGTGTACAGAAAGTTTTCATTCTATGAAGGTCTCTAAATTTGGACGTGTCAATTGGTAGTGTTCATTTATGTCCTGTTAGCCAGCACACTGGTGTGGAATCATCAGAGACCAAGCATATAGCAATCCACAGTCTTACTTGGCAAGAGCAGAAGTACTTTAACTCTAAGAGAAAGTGCAAATGTTGTGGAAGATCTTTACACAGCATCAATGATTCTAAGCTTGCAGCCTAAGGTCCAAATGGCATGCCAAGCTCTGATCCTGCTCCTGGTTATTGCTCTATTACAAGTCAGGCACAAATATGGATTTTATTTCAAAATGAAGAAAACGGGACAGAGAAGGCATTGTTCAGGAAAGAGTTCCAAACAAAAGCAGGCACGGCTTATACAAACACATTTGCATTTCAATTAATTATTTCTTGGGTAAAGATGTTTTTCTTATGGCCAAGATCTAGAAGACCTGGAAGTTTTTGCTATTTAAGTGCCAGTTCCTGAGGATGACTGTAGGCTGTGTGAACTTGTTCATCTAATTTTTGGTAAAAGTCTCTTTGTTCTCATAAATCCATACAGTTTGTTCATTTTGTGCATCTTATTCCCTTTTTATTTCATTATCTTGTGGTTTTCTCATTTACCACCCATGACTTTCACGATTCGGCAGTTTTTAGTGTGTGACATTAAGATAAATAATACATGGAGTTTTTAGTTGATTCCTGCTTCTACTGCAGCTGCATCTGGTTCTATGCTGTGCTTACATGCTTTTGATATGGTTATCCAAATCACAGCTGTGACAACTACAACCTTGCAGAAGTGTAACATCTTTACCCCTCCTCATGAAAGTCTTCAGTTTGTCTTATTTTTGCTTGCCTTCTGGTTTCAAACTTCAGCTTGCTGAAGAGAACTTTCATTTCAAATGAAAGAGGACCTTCCTGGGTATGCATTTGACTGCAAAAACTGTGGTGTTTGTGGGAATAATTTTATAAACCTGCATGGAAACATGAGAGTTTTTACAGGCAAAAAGGGTTTCTGAAAGACTCCCTAAAGGACCAAATACTGGTGATCTGTGTCTCCACTCCCTCTACTTTTCTTTTGCTTTTCTGAAACTGTCTAAACACTGTAAGAAACTGCCATGGGACAAATAAACTATAGGTTCAGTGAATTATGGTGGAAAATTGATTTGGAATTCACAAGTCAAAATACTAGTGTATTTCTATGACAAACCTGGCTGTAAGAGTTAGGAATTTAATAAGTAAATCATAACAGCATGTGGTTTTCTTCAATCCAACCAATGTAGCATAAATTTGAAAGCTTCTTGTTCATTTGTTGATAAATTATAAATCGTGTGTTGGTACACATCATTGTGAAAGTAATTGTTACAGAATTAAGAAAATCAGTAGTGGTTTATGCTATTCACAGGATAAAAGTCTGTGTTTGCTGAATCAATTACTGTATGACATTTGCTATTCTCTAGCATGACAGTATTTTAAAGAACAAGTGCTTAATACAACAAAAGCATCTATGTCCACTGGCCATATTTACTTCATTAACATTAAGAGAGCTGGAAAGTCACATAAGCTAGAGCTGATTTCTGAATTTGTGGGGATATTTCCAGTGATCCCCAAAATCAGTTGGATAATAGAAAGCAAAATTCTCCATTTTATGGTAAGAGATGACTGGGATTTATCTCCATTTCCTTTTAGGCCTGTTTCCTTTCACATCAACTATGAACATGGACACTGCACCTGTTATACCCTTCTCTTATTTCCTTCCTACCTGCTGGTCCACACCCCAGAACTTAACTCATTGGTTGCTTTTTTTACCATCCACTCACGTTTTTCTTCGTAATAGTAGTTCTTTGGTTCAATGCTTTTATAAATTAATTAGAAATTGATTCATTGTTGATTTCAAATAACTTTTATTTTACAGTATGATGCTCCCCTTGACATAGGAGAAAGCAGAATGCATTGCAGGAAACAAAGGTGTTTTGTGGAATAAACTGGAAGGTATTTCTAGGATGGGGTACAAATGCTGAAAACTGTAAGTCTTCATGAATATGCAATCTCATGAAGCACCTGAAATTACACCAAACATTGCCAAATGGGAGAACACAATTAATGCTTTTTTTTTTGGTTGTTTGTCCTGGTGTAAGAATGATGAGAAAATGATTTGATATTGCTCTGGTGAAAAAAAGAAAAGGCCCCTTTCCCAGGGCAGGGAATTCGCTCCTTCCAGATGGTGGAATCATGGGGTAGCAATTTATATTTCTGTATGATATTATGTGATTTATACCTTTGAAATTTCCATTAAAATCCAGCTGCATTATCGGTTTGCCATGAACACTGTAGTCTTTCTACCTTATTCATGCTGAGTGAAATACCAGAAGTTTCTGAGATAGATTTTCACTTGACACTTTCTATGCCTGACATCAACTGCAATGTCCAGTCTTCAGAAATATTAAGCAAATTATGCTCAGCTGTTTTGAAGGCAAAAGTTGAGGCAAAGATATGACTTCGTGTACTCCAAATGACACCTCTGTGCTTTCATAACTCACACAGCTGCTCTTATAAATCTTGAAGTGGGATCATCTCATTGTTTCAAAAGGGAGTGAAAAACAAGCTGAAATTCAGAAATATGGGTTCATTATTTCAAAACTGACATTTGCAAGTGCACAATAGAATGTCCTTTTTCTGGTTTTTTTTCTGGTTAACAGAATAATTTAAGATCTTACACATCAACAAATAGTGTATTAATTAAGACCATCTGAGGTATACAGGCGAATTCGAGTAGAGATGTCTCAAGACTTTAATTCAACATTCTTAAAGCGTGTGCTTTAACTTGGGGTATGTTAATTGGACATGTGTTATTCAAAGGACAGTTTATTTTAAAAATCACATGCTTCATTTTAAACTAAAAATCTTTTTTCAGTGTTAGAACTCAGGAAAACAAGATGTGATGAAAGGGATGAACACTGTGACACTGAAGCACAGTGTACACATTCAGAAATAATAGCTTTATTCAGTTTATCCTAATAAAATTCCTCAATGAATTAGGATAAACATGTATGTGCCAGGCTGTTTAAAGTGTTTCTACAAAGCTATTTTAGAAGTTTATTGAGATAGTTTTCCTGAGTGCATATATAGAAAAATATCATAATTTGAAATTAATTAGATAACTATATGGAGCAAGTGACCTGTTCTGCATTTTCATTGTTTTCTCTATGTGGTCACATGAAGTTTAATTGGTGTATCTGCTTCTGTGTGTAGCCCTATTGTTTTTCTTGGTAGTGTGTATCTTACCAGTATCAGTAGAAGAAAATGTTGCTAAAACTACAAAAATCAGAAAAGAGCCCATGTATATATTTCACCCCAAAAAAGTGTCTCATCTTTCATTATAGATAAAATTTACATTGTTTTTGTGTCTTCAGGTTTTATTTCTCAAATAGCTTAGGAGTACAAAGATATTTTGTGCCGTCTTGCATTTGTCTTAAAAGTTAGAGAACATAACTTTTAAAACTTTTTTTGCAAGATTGAGCCAATAGATAAAAACCCTAGAATCAGGATTGTCTATCAGTAAAGGTTTCTGACATCTACCACTATATATATTTTTGTATATTCAATTTCCCTAAAAAGTCTGAGCCTTAGTTGTTTTTAGATACTTAAAAAATAACATGAAATTTGGTAATACTAATTTTCCTGTTTTCCATATAGGAGGAGGCACTATAATATTTGGAATTCCCCTTGAGTCCAGGGTTTGACACTTTTCTTGACTTTAATGTTTTGTTTCAGGACAGTAAGATTAAAAAACAGAAGCCAAGGCCAGTAATAGCATCCCTCCAGACCTCTTTTCAAACTGATTGCATTTTGGATTATTTTTCTTTCATAAATATGTTTCACAATGATTTTTCCTTCTCCTGTGGCACTCTGTAAGCATGCCCATGATACATGCCAGTCTTCTGCTGTGAAAAAATTAAAATCTGAGGTAGATCAGGTGTTGTATAAGGAGTCTATTTTTTCCTGTTAAGTTTAGCACTATCACTAGGAAAGGCAATATCATTATGGAGACAGCTGCAGGGAAAGCTGACACCAAGAAAGCATTGATTGCTCTTAGGTTTGGGAGTACTCTAGGTAAAAAAAAAAAAAAGTTAGTTAGTTGTTTCATGAGGAAACAAGCAGTGAGCCTGGCTAAAGTGATAGTTACAGTTCCCAAAAAACCAAAAAGGTACACTCAAAAGAATCCAAGCCCAGAGTTCATCCAGGTTCCAGGACTAGGTCTGAATGGGACTGGGAGGGCCAGGAGCTGCAGCCTTCACCAAACCCAAGGAAGGCTGCCTTGGCTGAGTTCATCTTCTGTTTCCATGGTGCTCTCTTAGAGATGGATCTTGACTGACTAAAAGCATTGTGCAATTTTTACTGAGTTCCTGTTTTAAATAAGCAATGAAAGCAAATTCTGTGCATGGTGGTGTACAACTTCTGAATGTTGCCTGTTTAAGCAGTTAACTGGAG
>VYXB01009662.1:0-25995 GCA_013397135.1 Pachyramphus minor
TGCCCTCCAGAAGTCCAGTGTAGCGGTGAGATAGACTGGAGCCTTGCATCATATTGCTATCCTCATCATCTGCTTGTATCACCTAAGAGCCCTGGAATCTCCATTCTAGGTTAATCAATGTGTAAAAACCAGATGTTCCCTGCCTCAAGAGGATGGATGCAGACAGGACACTATAAAGACAGAAGAAAATAGTGTTCAGCAGGAGACATGATGGTATCAGCACAACAGCACCAGATGAATGTCATATCAGTAAAAGAACTTGGAGGAGGACAATAAACCAGAAATGGCTGTGCAGAACAGTCTCCAAAGTCAAAGGGGGAATACATGGACTAAGCTACAGGTGGAAAGCATTGTGTGCAGAAGTTGTGCCAAATATAAAGGAAAAATAGAGTCCAGAAAAAAGTCAAAACATATTCTACTAAGTTTATGAGGCTCAGTAGTGTTCCTATATAAATTTAGAATGGAGTTCAGCACTTCTTGTTTTACTCAAATACTGCCAATTCTGATCATCATCAATACTGGGATACTCAGTAATAGGAGATCACAGAATGACAGAAAGGACTGTGGAGCTTATCTAGTCTGACATCCTTGCTCAAGCAAGTTTTATTCTCAAGTATACCAGAAATATATCATTGCATTCATCTCCTGAGAAAGGAACATAGACAGCATATTAAAGGGTCAAGTGGATTATCCTTCCTGACACATTTTTGAAATAATAACTGCCTTTCACACTTCTCTGGCCACAGATTTTAAAAGTAAAACTAGTAGTTATTAGGGCATGAATTAATATAAACTGTTAGCTTTTATAGATTTTTATACATTGCCATATTTCTGCAAAATATTTCAAAATTTAATATGTTCAGTTGTAAATGCTGATCCTCTGTTTAGTCAGGATGATTAAGTGACGGTCATTGTAGCATGACTCATTGCTTCTGAATAGGAACATTTACACAGTGTTATCTTTGTTATGAAGTACAGTTATGATTCACATCATTCCAAGCCTTCTGCAAGTGAGGATAGCTATGATTACATTTGGAATACTTCATGCTATTTGGTGATTTACTGGTAAGTGAGCTCAGTACTTTTGCTGATACTTCCTAAAAGAGGAAAACAAAAGAGAGGTTGACTGCTTTTCTTAAAGATTGGTGCTGCCAAAACCATATCTTCTCATTAGATGAAAATGAACCTCCTTAAGAGAAAATTCTTCAAAAGTTCTTTATTAGGACCTTTGCTCAAAGAACAGGAGGTTGCTGACTCATTTGGTCTTGTACAAGATACTGACAGAGACATAAGTTAAAGTCATAGGTGGAGATTCACTCTTCAGTGAAGCTTTGATTTTACATATGCTACTAGCTCTGCAGGGAGATTGCAATAAAAGAGTTACTATAAAACGTGTTCCTGTTAAGCTGACCTATCTGAGCTGGTATTTGAAATAAAACAGTTGAGCCCAGCTTGTGTACTAACATTGGTATACAATGTGGGATTGTACCCTTGCATCTGTGTGTGACCTAACCTAGCCTTTTGCTCTGTAGACCTTGCACACTACGTACAGTGTTTCAAAGGTGGCTCAATATCTGACCAAACATGGCTATTTTTATCTCCTCAACATGATGTTCTAATAGTAAAGAGAACTAAACTAAGCTATATGTTTTAGACAAACTTAAATAGATTTGTTTTGATTAGTCTCTTGAAGTAAGAGGTATATGTAAACATACTATCAGTTTTAAAGCATACAAATCTACATTCTTATTTTTTCTTGCAAACTAAGAATGTGAATCTTGAAACAGTCAAAACATTCCAGGTGTGCTTGAAAAGGAAAGGGTTTGACCTTACCAAGAAGCAGGATTTCATCTTTCTCTTCCTCAAAACAAACAGGCACATTGACAGGCATCAGAGAAACTGCTGAATTTTAAAGATGTCATATTCTCTGAGAGAAAAATAATGTTTGTGACTACAATTTTTTGACCACATGTCTTAATGTGCACTTTTAAAAGTGCTTGCCTTATGCAGGGCATGCCTAATATGTGAGTTAGCTATGCATTAGTTCTGCCTTCCACATAATGAGTCAATCAAGTAGGAGTAGCATTTGTCATTTATATAAGTCTCAGAAGGTGTGAGCATGAACTGAACTATGTTTCACAGAATCATGTTCACCTTCTCTTCATTCCACTTTCATGTCAGATTGGCTGTAAAAATTAATCTTTGCAAACTATTTCACACTGGGTACATCTTGCTTAACCTAAGTCAAGTAATAAGGAGGTACTTAATCAGCTTAGCTGCCTCAGACTTCTATGGGAGTGAAAAGATTATATTTCTTCAGTTTTTCCTTTAATTAAAATAAAAAATAAAAATTAATATCTTGCCCCAGAACACACAGAAAGAGACCTAGTTGTAGTGTTGAAGCTATCAAGAAATGCTATTGCAATGCCCTTTGACAGCAGAAAGTCCATAGCTCTTTTAATAGCATTCAATCTACAGAAAATATTTCATCTATGTAGGGCAATAAATACAACTGCACCTGCAGCAGCTCTGGACATCTCATTACAGGCTGACAGAGACGGATTGGAATAAATCCAGGGTTTCAAAACAGAAGAGATAATTCATTTGCAAAACAGACTTATGGAAATACTGGAAGAGCTAAATACATACCTGTTAAGCCAAGGAGTAAGTAAATGGAGACAGAATTCCACTGCTACTTGAATAATGCAGAGAGAAGAGATAGAAACAGGTCTGTTTTGTTTGCATGGTCTTAACCTTGACATCACCACACTGAGTTTATGGTCACAAATGAAATATTTAGAACAATGCCAGGAAAAGGTCTTCAGCTGTATCACTCAAAGCACCAGTCTGTACTAATCTGTGTATGCCACATCTAGGTGTATGGCAAAAAAAACCCCCCACACTCCAAGGTAAACAACCAACCCCCTATCCTTCAAAAAACCACAGCAAGCCAAAAGCAAATCAAAGAACAGCCAGAGTACACCTACTTAGCTGCACAACAGTACCAATTTCTTGCTCACACAAATTAATTTCTAGCATCTGAGCTTTTAATGTAGCTATTCTCTTAATACATTGCTGCAAGGATAGTAAGACATGGTAGCGATTCCCTGTTGACTGAATAAAGCTCCTTTCTCAGGAGGGATAGACAATAAAATAGCAAATAATTTCTTGTTTTCTGGAGAGCCCTCCACTCTCATGCACAAAGTGTTGGACTTCGCATACTGGACAATGAAACGTTGGAAAGCAGTGCCATGGAAAGGGACCTGGGGGTCCTGATTTATGGTGAGTTGAATTATTAGTCAGCAGCCCTGGCAGCCAGGAGGGTCAACAGTGTCTTGGGTGCATCAGGCAAAGCATCACCAGCTGGGCAAGGGAGGGGATTGTCCTGCTTTGCTCTGCGTTGGGGCGGCCTCATCTGGAATATTGTGTGCAGTTTTGGGTGCTACATTATAATAAAAATGTAAAGCTATTAGAGAGTGTCCAAAGGAAAACAACAAAGATGGTGCAGGGCCTTGAGGGGAAGCCTGTGAGGAGTAGCTGAGGTCACTTGGTCTGTTCAGCCTGGAGAAAAAGAGGTTGAGAGGAGACCTCATTGCAGTCCACAGTTTTCTTGTGAAGGGAAGAGGAGGGGCAGGTAGTGATCTCCTCACTCTTGTGACCAGTGACAGGACCTGAGGGAATGGCCTGAAGTTGTGTCAGTCACAACACCTATTGAATATTAGACAAGGGTTTTTCACCCAGAGCATTGTTGGGCACCGGCACAGGCTCCCCAGGGAAGTGGTCACAACACCGCTGCTGAACAGATTTCAAGAAGCATTTGGATGATACTCTCAGGCACATAGTGTGACCCTTGGGGATCATCCTGTGCAGGGCCAGAAGTTGGACTTGATGATCCTTGTGGGTCCCTTTCAATTCAACATATTCTATTATTCTCTGATATTGGAAGGATGGACTAGAGAGGAAAAAACCCCACATTGTTGGGACATATGGAAATAACAGAGCAAATATCACTGCATCCCTGAAAATTTATCCCTTCATGTCCAAAAGTTTATCACTTCCAGTCCTAATGCTAACTGCACTGAAAAATTTGTCTTAGCACAGAGATCCTGAGAAAAGTTTCATAATAGGGAGATTATAAAGCTACACACTATTCCCTATGCACAATTTATCTAGGGGTCTTTCTGGATCCAGAGAGATCCAGAATCTTCTCCAGGTTCATCTCCAGAGTTCTGGAAAGGTATAATATTCAAAATTTTGTCATATAGAAAGTATTTTCTCAAGTATATTCAGTACAACATCAGTAAGAAGTCTTTTTTTCTAAAAGATGTTTTAAAATATTTTCTAGTAGCAGCCGCTACTTGACAAGGATTCTATTGTCATGAGGACATGAATAATTCCTTCTATGGGAATTAATTCTTCAGGGAAAAATTCATAATTTCCTATTTCTATTCAGGGACCCAAAAAGAAAAAGAGCTAAATGCTTTCGGTCTTTTTGCAGTCGTGGGACCAGATGCACCAGGAGCATGACAATCTGATCAGTAGTAGTGCTGACTTCTTTTTCTGCAAGTGCTCTCGTTTGAGAGATCTACCGAAGATAATCAATGAACATTACAGTGATCCTAGATTGGTTTTAGTATGAATATAATTAAAACAATACCCAAATCCAAACAGCAATTTGCAGTGACATTATTCAAAGTATACAGGAATGTGACTCAGTTCTCATTGATGGGAAGTCCTGCCATTATTATTGATGGTTACTACAATATAACAGGAAATTTAACTTAAAGCAAACATATAAATTAAAGCACAAATATTTAAGGCAGATAAGAATTTTTGCTGCTTGTTTAAGAATACAAGATGCCAAAATTTAAGGCCAGAAAATGTTTTATCCAAAGACTACAAAAAAACTTGTTAGTGGCTCATATATAAGGAAAGAGAGTGTTCAATTCAGAGATCTGCATAACCCAAAAGGGGGAAATTAGTACATTATACAGATAAGGAATTAGACATAACGGAATTAGACACAAACTAAGGTATTTGCTAGGTAATGTCCTTGCAAGTTTTAAAAGGGATATCATAAGATAAGAGAATTGCACTTAAAGGCAGGCAGATCAGAGAGGCTCAAGAGGGCTGCTTAGCAGGGCAGCGTACAAGTGAGTCCTGCTTGCACAGGCTGGACATCTGTGTCTGGCAGCTCAATTCTGTCTTTCCAGAAAGGAGGCCCCGAGCTAATGAAAACTGCTGCCAACAGCAGCCTACACAAACCCATTTGACTGCCAAACCGCAGCAACATCAGGCTGTGAAGTTGTTTTTCCCTATTGTTGCCAGACTTATGAATGGACCATCACTTTAGTGTCTTTTTTTAATTTTTTTTTAATTTTGATTTTTTATAATGAAAAATTAACAAATGTATTTTTCTTTTTCTTTTTTTATTTACCGTGGTAAGACCTGTGGAGTACCCCAAGTAACAACACATAGAGCTCTATATCTGCATTTTTATTTTACAGAGGAATAAAACCCAAACAAAAATAATGGTGAATACATATTTTCCTGTTATTAGCTGGGTTGGTAGTGGTTTTGTTTCCTATGACAAGCCTTCATGAACAGGCAGGAGAGACAGCTGTGGTCAGAACTGTGCACCTGTAGTGTGTCTCTTTTTTGTGCTTATTAGGGGGTAAAAAGATTTAAGAAAGAAAAAAAATATTGGCAAGGGTTTTTAATTTTGTAGAAAAATAATAGAAACATTAAACATGCTGAGCACTGTCTCACAGCTTATTAAAAAGAGTTATCAGCTTGAAAGCAATTTAGAGGTAAACACCTTATACAGTACACTCATTGACAACAAGCAATCGTACTGCCTCAAGCTGAGAAATCATAGAAGTGAAGAAAATCAGTGGAGAAGTGAAGCCAGCTAGAGCCAGGGTGAGAAAGTAGGAGAGTTAGTCATTTTATAACCCTCTTAACTAAAAATTCAACAATTCAACTGCCTTCAGTTGTGAGATGCTTTAATGCAGATGCCACAGGTTGCTGGCTTACATTCTTTTAGCATGTAACTGTCAGTATTGAACCTGTTACTGAGGATCCTGAATGTTTACAGTATCCAAAGAGACACAGTTGTGCCTGTATAGACCGACCTAGCTTTAAAATCTGTCATTATGAGGTGACTCAGGGAAGATGCATGTTAATTTTTTTTCCTTGAAGTTCTATTTTTGTGTATTTTTAAAGAGGTGTGTATTAAAAATTATCTTTCCCCTTTATAGTGCCCCAGTAGAACTACCTGTAATCTTAGCTTTCTTATGGAATAGGTAACCCATTGAAAAAGAAATTTCTCTTGCTTCAGTTAGTGGGCTGCTAACCTACACAGTTTTCTTTATGTGTTCTCAGAACTCAGATAATACTTTTAGTCTCTGGATTTCATGAGCTTGTCTTTCCTTAAAACTGCCTAATGTCTGGGTTTTCTGCGTGCTGAATATCAGACAACGTTCTTTCACTTTTTCCCTGTTAGGGGAACAAATACATTTATGACCCTGCTTGCTCCATAACTCCTTTGGGACACGTAGTTTGGCCATACATGCATTCCTCCTCTGGATTAGACCATCCTATTTTGTAGCTTTGTAGTTCTAACAATGTTAGCTTTGATGCAGCAGAGATTCATATTGCTCTGGTAATGCAAATTGTTGCTAATAGGCACAGTGGTACCCTCCAGCCCTGGTGCAATGAGGGGTGAATAAATTTATCTACATAATAAAATTTTTAGCTGTTACTTCCTGTCATCAGAGTTTTTCTGAGGACCAGTGTTGGAAAATCTTTACAGTGGAATCACACCTCTACGAGTTACTTTCAGCTGTGGCCGCTGCATAGCTGTGCACCATCTGTCATGAAGGCGGCAGAGAGGAGCATTGGAATAGCAGCCTAGACTCATTTGGGAAACACTGGCATTGGCTACATGGCAGAGCAACCAGGAGCTTCATGAGGCAGGCAACAACTTCTTGTTGTAGCCTTTTGAGAAATGACAGGTAGAGCCACTGCATGAAACAGATCTGGGCTCTCAAGAAGCTGAAATGGCAGGCAGCAGAACTAGCAAGAAATTGTGGCAGGCAATTCTCCACACTTTTCGTATGAGACCCCTAATCTGCTCTTACTAGTGAAGGCAGAGCTTATGACTTGCAGTGCTTTTTCTCCCCACATTCTCATACCCTGACATTAACAAAGATGACAATATGTGGGTAAAAAAGTATTTTGGTACAGAGAGCATGTTTGTAAGCAACAGTAGCACTCACAGCTGCTCTTATTGTTTATGGAATATAGAAAAAACCAAGTGTGCATCAAAAAGATAAATGTGAAGGATTCGTGGTAGATTTAAGCTCTATCTACTCTGAAATAAAAGAAAATAAACTGTGAATTTACAGCTAATGTCTTCCTTCATTTAGTATACTTTAGAAATCTGAGTTTGAACCTCATGTGCTGTGCTGGATGTGCACCAGGGTTCATTATCTATGCAATGCAAAATTAGTAGCAGTTACTTAGTGCCCAGCAGGAAATTTGGCAGCTGTTTGAACCAGAAGCTGATCATCAAGTTTAGAGACTTGGCTAGAAAACAGGGAAGACTAGGAAAATGCTATAGGGCCACAGTGCAAACAGAAGGCTTAGTTCAGAGCCTTGTGAAATCAGAGAGAAACGTTCAATTAATTTCACAGTGTGTTGTGCAGACCTCTAGTAAAGTATCATAAGACCTAAGTAGGAACTGACAAGGGAGAGAAGTGGATAGAACTCTAGAGAATTGTACAAAGGTCTTCTTTCAATAAAGAAGGAAATCAGTTGGAGAGGCTTTGGAGTTTTGTAGGGATTGGAGGAATAGCTGGAATCCTCTCAAGATTTAGCAGAGTACTATAACTTTACAAATAGGATTGATCTTAAAAAACTTCCTTTAATGAAAGAAAAAAAATGTACTGGCCAGTCACAGATTGTTGTTAAGGTTTTATCTATATTCATTGGAAAGACATGAGCATCCGGAAAACAATTCAGTTCCTCTACTTTCTACTAACAACAAAAGAAGATGAGATGGCTATCTGATGCTACAAGTCTTAAAGGACTAATTTTATGTACAAAAAATGCAACTCAGTTGTTATTGAGCAGTGTCACTTGAAAGACTGCTTTGAAGAATGCAAAAGATAATCCTGGGTCTACTTCTTGGAACCTGTTGAACATTGTCTCTTTAAAGATTGAATTGTGATTTGGTAATTGTATCTCTTTTAGAGAACAGTTTACTTAAAAGAACAAAATTACATTCAACCACACTTTTATTAGATAAAAGAAAAGCCATTTTCTGCAAAAGTGGCTATTTAGAAAACACTGACACTGTAATTGCCTTTGTTTTCCTTGGCAGTGCAGAGCTTGACCAGGTGGAGGCTTCCTAAAGCTAATAGCTGATGAGAATTGCTGAACACTTTAATCTAAGAAGTCTTCATACCTTGTCCCTGCTGTTCTGAGAAGATGTAGTAGGAAGAAAATCTCATAAATGTAAAGCAAGGCCTGGGTGGGGATGGTGGATTTTACTTGTAAGAAGAGGCAAGCAATGAAAGAGATTTCTTAGGGGGGGTTATTGAACTGTCAGCATTGAAGATTTTTGAAAATTACATGTTATTTACAGGTTAACTTGGGAAAATGGATGGATCTTTAAGGATCATGAGTCTTCCATCAGAAAGGAGAACATTGAACTCAGAATGGTGACATGGCTTAGAGATGTACAGCCTTGATTAATTTTCCAACTATCAGTCAAATCCATATTAGACAATTGAGTATACAGATATAGGATGTATTACACACATTGCTTGCATCATATCTAGAATTATGCTGTTATAAGTCTCAGATAAATTAAGGTTTACCTTGACTATGCAGTTTGAGACTTCTCCAGCATGCTGAGCAGGTGGTTACCTTATTAGACTCTGCTCAACATGCTCAGGTTCTCAACTACATCTCAATAGTTCCTTAAGAATCACAACAGTTTTTTAATGTCACAAGGGCAGGTGTACAAATGGGTTTGGCATTCTACTTGGAGAACAGGACAAAAATGAAAAAGTCATTCATCTTGGCCAAGAATTATGCCATCAAAAATGGTTTATGCGTTGACAGATATTTGATACTGCTTTTAGATGATCTTCTAAGTATCTTCTTGCATTTACGGTCTTGAATATGAAGGACATCTTGTGACATCTTGCAACACCTTGCTGTTAAAAAACCCTTTAACAGACATCAGTGCAAGGAGAAAAAAATTACCTTGTGTAGTGGGTTGACCCTGGCCAGATGCCAGGTACACACTAAAGCCACTCTCTCATTCCCCTCTGCAACTGGACAGAGGAGAGAAAAAAAAAACAGCTAAGGATTCATGAGTTGAGATAAGAGCTGGGAGAGGTCACTTGCTGATTACCTTCACGGGCAAAACAGACTCAAAGTGGGGAGAGTGCTTGAATTTGTCACTAACAGGATCAAAGCAAAAGAATGAGAAGTAAAATAATTTTTAAAACACTTTCCCCCCACCCCTCCTTCCATCCATGTTTTCCCTCCTCACCCTCAGCAGTGCAGGGTGACAGGCAATGGGGGTCATAGTCAGTTGTTGTTTCTGCCTCTGCTCGGGGAGAGGAGTCCTTCCCCTGCTCCCATGGGGAGACAGTCCTTGATGGACCTCTCTGGCATGAGTCCATCTCACAGGCAACAGTTCTTCACAAAACTGCTGCCACATGGGTCACTTCTCCATGGGGTGCAGTTCTTCATGGATGAGCTGTACAGATGTGGGTCCCCCACAGGGGCGACAAGTCCTACCTGGGGAAAAAAAACTGCTTCAGCGTGGGCTCCTCTCTCCATGGGCTGCAGGTCTCCAGCAGGACCCTGCTACATCTTGGGCCTCCCATGGGGTAACAACCTCCTTCAAATGTCCACCTGCTCCAGCATGAGCTACTCCATGGGTTGCAGGTGGGTCTCTGCACCCCGATGGCCCTCCATGGGCTTCAGTGGCACAGCTGCTGCACCATGGTCTGCACCACGGGCTGCAGGCACCTCAGCTCCAGTGCCTGGAACACCTTCTGCCCCTCCTTCTGCACTGACCTTGGTGTCTGCTTTGCTGTTCCCATGTTTTCACTCCTCTCTTCCCTGTCTGGAATGCTTTCAGTGCAATACCTTTCTGTTCTTACATATGTTATCACAGAGGCATTACTATTACTCCTGATTGGCTTGGCCTGGGCTGGCTGGTGTTGGTTCCACCAGACAGGGGAAGCTTCTAGCAGCTTCTAACAGAAGCCACCCCTGTAGTCCCCCCACCCACCAAAACCCAGCCGCAGAAACCCACTACACCACACCATGTTAAAAGACCTTTGCTAATCTACATGGGGAAGAAAATGGAAAATATTTTTTAAAGGTAAAAAATAAAATGGTAGTGTAGTGGTTAATAGTTAAAGCATGTTTAAAAAATCCTATGAATTCAAAATGCCTAATAAGGCTAAATGCAGAGTAGTTAAGCTACTAAGTGGTTAAATTACTAACATCAAGTAAAATATGTCTGTAGTAATAAGGGAAGGCAAGGGTTAGGAAGTAAAAATAATCTCATAAAATAGAAGCTGCTTCTACATGATATGATGATATAAGGCTCTGTGAGATACAAGGTGTTCTGATAATCCTTAAGGAGTGATTCCACTTAATCCTACTTGTATCATCTCATTAATATATTTTCTTGCTTCACCTGCTTGTAAAAAAGATTAATACTGATAAAAACCTGTTTTTGTTATGCAGTGGATCATGATCAGAAAGAAGAATACTGTATAAAGTTCCATGATCAAAATATCTTCTAGTAGATAGTACAGTTTCTTTTTCCAACATGACTTGTAGCACAGACTACACTTCTAAAATGCAAAGGTATTGAAATATGCCTTCTTCACAGGTCTTTTTAAAGATATAGTCACTGGAATGGTAAGGCTCACTTAAAATCATAGAATCATAGAATCGATTGGGTTGGAAAACACCTCAGAGATCATCGAGTCCAACCTTTGGTCCAACTCCAGTCCATTTACTAGATCAAAAAATAATATCTTCCAAGAGAAGTAAAAATGCAACATAAAATCAGCTTCAGAATTCTGAGACCAAAGTTTGACACAAAGAATAAAAACTAACAAATCAGGTCTCTTTTTACCTGTGTCACTGTTTTGGAAAAGAAGTCATATTCTTTTGACCAACATAATAAATCTTCATGCAAGTACTTTAGTGTGATGATCAGAAAATTGAGAGCAAATGTATCTGCTATAATGAAAACTGATGAGCTGACTGGACTAAGCTACCGGAAAAGTGAACAACTGCCAGTTTCTGAGCATTGTGCTTACATGTTCCTTCTCACTTTGCCTGCACTCTGGATCTTCAGTCTGTTTATTCCAGGCAACTGAGGAGAAAACTCAAACTTGACTCCTACAAAGTGTTTCAGGCAGCTGAACGTGGCTTGCTGATATCACAAGGGAATAGAAAAATGGTGCTTTTCAAACCTCTTTTGAAACAAGTAGTTTATTTTCCTTCTTTATTCTGAAGTTTAATCATTGCATCAAACCATATTGATGGATATATCTTTACAAGTTCAAAAATTTGACTTGAAGAGAGGTGGTTTTCCTTACAGAAGCATAATATCAAAATAGATGCTCTTATGCAAAGATATAAAAAAAATTAAAACCTTTTCTGCATGTGATTTTGTTGTATAGATCACGCACTGTAATTTAATCATTAAATAAAGATAGGTCGTGATCTCATCTTGAACCATGCAGAAGCATAAGTGAGGTGAGAGTACACAGGTTATCCTCTAGGTAGTATTTTTGGTAATTTAAGACATAACATAGCCCAGAAACAAAGGTGAAGTATATTAAAATCACAGTAATTGAAATGGTCTGTTTTCATCTTAGAAATGTTTACATTAAAGTTCTGGTAGAAAAGACAGGTACTATAACAGTGATACAGACCTCTCCCTCTAGGGAAATACTGATCTTTGCTTAACAGAATGTGTTACTGCAGGAGCCATTAAGAAGTTAACTTGTAACATGGCAAAAATATACATGTAATTTATCATTGACTTTTCTCCTTTACAACCAGTTAGGAGCTTTTTAGTGTGTAAACTGGCAATTACTGACATGTAATTGAATTGAAGCTTTTTAGTGTGTAAACTGGCAATTACTGACATGTAACAGAATGTCGGTCTTATGATGGGTGTCTAAATCAGCTTAGTCTGCAGAGACTCCTGTCTCTCTTCGTGTGCAAGGCACATACCGGCTGCTCTTTAAGCGCTAAAGAGAGTTGCACACGTCATATTTGGGACAGTGATCTGTTTGCTATTTATATATCAAATCGAGTCAAACTAAATGGATTTCTGAAAGCCTCTTAAGGAAGATTTAAAGGAAGAAACAAAATGCAAGAATAGAATAAACAATGCAGAAAGATGGTGGGGGGGAGTTCACCTGAACAATAGTTATGTCCCACAGTTTACATATTTGGTATTACATTGAACAAAAGAACAAAATTTAAAGATGACGAAAAGGAAGGAAAAGGAAACTATTGCCACTTAGGAGATGTTCACTTTCCTGATTCCAGCAAGGATAGCATGATTATTTTGCCATAGGCCTATGCCTCAGAGTTTTCAGCAGTCTAGACATGAATGCTAAATAAAGGAAACTGTACGTTACTTTCTAAAAAGCTCTAGCAGCTAAACACTATAGGAATAGTCTTATGGTCCCACATCAGAAACAGGATCTGAATTGTGCTAAACTTATCAAAAACAGACAAGGAAAAAAGATCTGAAAATTCGCATGGCCAGGGAGAGCATACATTTCTGTAGCCACTGCAATTTTTTTGACTGTCATATCTTCTTTCTGAACAGAATACATTTTCTGGTCACTAGGTAAATTGCTCCTGTTTATCAGAAGGTAAAGTGAGGGACAGCAGGGCTGAAACCTTAGTAAAGTGTTAGCTCCTTTTGTCAGGAGAAAGGATGCACTGAAAGTCTGAAGGAGAGTAAGATGTAGCAAATTATCTTCCCTTCAAAAGGGAACTTTGAGAGTTTAAATATTTAATGTGGCCAGCTAACTACAAATTGTCTGAGACTTGTTGAAAGGATGCACTGGCTGTCATTTTGAAGGAAAAGCTAGTGACATGCATATGTTTTCACAACCTGAGGCTTTGTTTTCTAACTGCTTAAATAAATATCAAAGCAGCATGTCTTGAAAAGTACTTCTTTGATAGAATGCTGAGAAGGAAAGTAACTTCATTTCCAAGTATGATTGCTTGATATTGTCAAGAATCCTGAATGCTGTATCTGAATTTTCTTATACTATATAGTAAATAATGTTCATATGCTGTTAAATACATTCTTATTAAAACTGTGTGATATTTAATGTATCTTGAACATTGCCTTGTTTTTACCTACATTTTTAACTTGAGTGAATATATTTAATTATCATTGTGAAGCAATTTCACAATGAGACATAAAAGAAAAAAATGATACTCAAGTAATTAACCTAAATGTACTTGAACTCTCAGGCAGAAATTCCCTAAAAATAAAGACGTCACAAGGCCACAGTACCTTATCAATCAGATACAGCAATGATGTCCTTTGTTGTCTTTAAGACTGTATATAACATTCAATGGTTAAGTTGGAAATGATCTTTTTTCATTACTTATTCCAGAAGAGTGTCTGTAAGCTTTGCTATAACCGTTGATTCCTCTGTGTCAATTCCATTTCTTAAAGAGATTCAAGTTGCCTCAGAACACTTAGCTTATTTATATGATGCTTAAATCTCATCCACCCACAAGTACCCTTTTTTTTCTAAATTCTTAGGCAATCACGATTTTAAGGGTTTTTTGATTTTTTTTTTCACTGCTCTTTTTACAGAAGTAGGCAATATACATTTAACCTTATTGTCACTTCGTCTAAGGTTTGCTGAAGCATAGCTTTTGCCTTCTGAAACATACTCAACCTTTTAAGTTCAACTACCAGCTTTTGGAGACTGATAAAGAGTGACCCTACTTAGCAACAGTTTTGCTTAACATCTCATATTCTCCCTCATTGCTTTCCCTGGCACTCCTAATCCTGAATTTCACGGAAATAGTTCTGCATATCAGTTTTTGAGATGGAATTATAACCACAGAACCAGTGTTACAGCTTCAGACAGAAAAGACGTGGGTGGTAACTTGCTTTCTTCTGTTTAGAAAGCATGAAAGTGTTGTGCATATTGTTTAACCAATCACTTATGAATACAAAAAATAAAATCAACACTCAGTCATTTCACAAGATACTTTAGCATGAAATTGTCAGCAACAACTAAAACACTAGTTCAGCAGCCACCAAACCCAATGGTCTGTCTTCCTACAGGTCAGTGCCCTGTTGCTGACTGTTGTGTTAGAAGGCATAAGAAATACGAAAGCATATGGAGGCCATTTATAAGACTCAGCATTGCTTGGTAAGCTAATATCAGCCTTTTTTTCTGGGGCTACTGTAAAGGTGTCATGGCTGCATAAGACTTGAAAAAGTTAATTAACCCTGAGAACTTTAGTCTTCTGCCAAATGTAGTTGAAACTGGCCAATAATAATAATAGTAATAATAATAATAATAATGTTGAGATTTCTTTTTCATAGAAGAACAGGTATGAAAGACAAAGCTCTGGATCACATGCAGCTTCCCTTTTTCCCCATATGTCCACCAGTGCCTTAAACCCTGTCCTGTCTGCATGATATTACACTTAATGTCAGTGATTTTAGAGCTGTTAATGGGCATGAAGATTACAGCTACTTTGAACTCATACTGTTCGATTTCCATTAACAGACTTTATCATAAGACTGTACCAAGAGAAGGCGCTGAAATCTCTGTCTGTAATTCCTCTTAATTTTGGCTGTTATGGAAACAAGAATTATTCTCCTTCTCCCAGCTGAAACAGTGCATCCTGCTAAACATGGTATTAATTTTCAGATGGCCTAAATACTTCACCTCTTCAACTTCAATGCAATTATTTGCAAGTATGCTTTGCAAGCAAGTGCTGAAGACTTTTCTACTTATTTCACTAAATGGAATGTGTTTCATCTTCACCCTCCAATACTAAAATATAATCTAACAATGTATTTACAGACCTCAAACTGACAATACATTAATTTTCATAGACATCTGAGCATATATTAAATGCTAACTTTGTGCATAGTGATTAGGATTTTTCAGCAACTTTTTTTTTTTTATGTGTAGCTTTCCTCTATCAAAGCCTGTAATGTCATGGAGGGCTGTGCTGCTACCATGTCTTTAATTGTGAAACACTACTCTTCATATGTTGTAGTCTCTGCTGGTAGTACACAACACAATGATCTGAAGCCATTTGCTTCAGATCAAAACTTACATTTCTGCCAATAAACATAGATCATATTTTTAAATAAGCCAGGAATGAAATGACAGAGGCATAGATTAGGGTCTCAGGAATCAAAAACGGAGGAAGAAATATTCCTAGAAATGTACTTACACAGACCTCAAGGAAAAGAGCCACAGCATTTGTGCAAGGTCCTTTGAAGGTAGCAGGGTGGAAAAAGGATGAGGGGACAGAGGGCTGTGAGCAGCATCAGGCCAGAGGCCAGACAGCGAGTCAGAAGGCTCTGTGCTGGAGCTCTGTACTTGCTGTATGAAGTGCTGCTCTGGCCTTGCATACGCAGGTTGATGTCACACCTTGTCCAAAAGAAGGATCTGCAGAATTTACCAGTTGTGCCTGCTGAGGTGGTGCCAGATATGGGTCAAATCCCACCTGAGCAGCTCAGCTTAGCAGTTTTACTTTCCCTTGGTCATGGGAAAAGCTCCAGATTGACTTGTAAAATGGCAATAGTTTCTGTTAGAGAGAATAAATTCCCTGACAGCAGTAGATATTAGAAGGGATCAGGTGTCTCTTTGTACAACTTCTCACTTTATCACTATTCATGTTCCCAGACTGGAAGCAGAGGTTTGTGCAGACATTGAGTACATTTCCTGTGGGCGTGTACTGGCCATACTCTGATAGTTTCCTCCTGGCTAGAAGGAGCAACTGAAGCCACCCAGTAAACGTCAGGTCCAATTTGTTGGATGGTAAAGGTGTGACTTTATGTTAGAAATCTACAGTGGAGCCACTAAGACTGAAGCTTTTTGTAGAAAATGACATATTTGTGGAAAGGCTTGAAAACAAACCAGGTGCACTCTATGTGAGGTGCTAAATGAGAGGTCAGAGGAGGAAGCTGGACAGAGTGGAGCAGGGACATTTTCCCTGTGTCGGGCAATTTTGTAATCTAGCCAACACCATGCTTTTTGTTTTAAAAGCTGGCTCAGCAAGAAAAGTGATGTTTGAGAATCTGGGATTCTCAGCTATAATAGATCTTACATAAAAACTTCATCAACAAGCTCTGATATATTCCTGACATTCTCTATTAAAAATTCTAAATTAGTTTTTCTAAAATTTTATAGCAATGTTTTGGCAAAGATGCAATGTAAGAATGACAGTTTTCCAAAGCTGATGTTATGTTGCACACCTATTAAACTGAGGTGCTCTACTCTATGATGGATCTCTTTAGTACACAACATACCCATGAAGTTGAGGAAAAGAAGAAATTAAAAAAAGCACACAATTTACTCTCAATATTTCATTAGAGTATAGCATATTTTTGTGTATGTTTCTTATTAGTCCTTAGCTAACTCATTCAAAGCTTGTTTCTGTAACAAATCAAGAATGAAAATATTGACTTACTAATTATAAGCTTGTCATGAAACAGTCCTTATGGGAGGGTCTTCAGTGTGGATTTCCTAGAAGTATATAGCTTCAGACAGTAAAGGAAAAAGATATACAGAACAAATGATCAAAACATTCTGACATATTCATCAAGTTGTAGAGGAATACCTCCCTTGTTTAACCAAGTTGTAGAGGAATATCTCCCTTGTTTGTCTTCCCCTATTTTTTCAAAGTCATCTCAAAAGAAAAAAGAAGTTAGACATTAACTGTAAAATAAATATATTTTTTAAAGATAAAACAAATATTTTTAAGAGCTCCAGCACCTGCATACCTGTGCTCTTTGACTGTTGCCTTTTATGACACATTCTACAAAGAACTTTTGAGCACCTATATTTTCAAGGACAGAAAAAGTACTTAAGTGATGTAAAGATACATAAATATATAGCCAGATAGTCTACCACTAAAACACACATATTTCTACTTAATACATCTAAAAAGTAACGTTACCTCATTCAGTCAAGTAAATTTGCAGTACTTTTTTTTCTTCTATTGAGATCAGTAAGAGATATGAATACAAACTAGCATATGCATGGCTAGAAGTTCTGGGTGAAATATCTTGAAATGGGCATCTGTCTTCTGTTCCTTTCATTTTGATATTATCATAAAAATGATAAGAAACCTATCTAAGCCTAAACAAACCCAAAATAAAGCATTAACTTGTTTTTCTTATGTGCTCCTTCTCTGGACTGACCTACAGCTCTCCATAGGTAAGTCAATTGATCCCAAAGGCTTCCTTCTCACATCATGGAATCATTAGGATAGGAAAAGACCTCTGAGATAGTCAAGTCCAACCTTTGACCAAACACCACCAAACCATAGCACTAAGTGCTATGTCCAGTTATTTCTTGAATAGTTCCAGGGATGGTAACTTTCAGGGCACCATATTTCTGGGCAGCATAAGGAGGTAAGGAATGCCAACCTCAAAGCCACAGCCTTTCACAGTCACCCTCTGTGGACAGGCATATGTGCCAAAGAGGAAGGTGGACTCTGACATCCTTAGGCTGCAGGTTTCTGAGGGTCGTTTTGGTCCTTGGATCACCAAAATTCGCGTACAAAAATTCTTCCCTATGTTTAAGGAACTTTGAACATATGGATGTAATCCTGCCAAGGAGACCTTTCCTAGTCTCCTGTAGTACAAAGCAAAATGGGTCAGCATAAACAACAACAAGAAACAGCTGGGACAAATGGTGTGCATGTGGATCCATCAAATGGACATAGTCCTCCTGCAAAGGAGCATGAACATCACTAGAGATGGATGTAACTTCTTATATATTTTCAGAAGAAGCTCTCTTTTCATCCTGTCACACCTTATAATTAAAAAAAAAAAATAAATTCAAGAGGAATGTAAATACAAGTTGCTGCTCTCATTTCTGTTGACAGAAAGTTACTTAATTTCTTTTTTTTCTCATTTCCCTTTACAAATCCTGATAGCTCATAGACTTGGAGAAGAAGTAAAAACTAGTTCACTGTAAAAATAAAATATGGTCACAGTACTGCTCTTCCTCCTACACAATGACAAGAACAGGACAAAGCTTCAAATCTATTTCCAAGGCAATGTGGATTCTAAGCAAGAGCAGGTGGGAGTTAAAAAAAAAAATCATAATAGGAAGCTGGAAGATACATATGGTTTAAACTATAGCCCTTGATAAAGACACTATCAGTACAAAAGTTTTTAATGACATTGCATTGTCTGAAATCCTTACAATACTTGGCATTGAATTTAAGTACTTGTAAATACTTTAAGGATGATTGTGTACTAGCCAGAAAAATCAAACTGTTCCTTCTCAGCTCTTGATGAATCATGTGAATGATGCAGTAGAACAGATAGTGCAAAAATGGTCAATACTTTATGGAAAGTTGTCTTGAGATGACAACTGTAATCCATAACGTGTATTACTGTTCAGAAGATTTTGGGGGAAAACAAGGGATCTCCAAAAAAACAATACCCAAACTTTACAGTCAGCCCAAGCAGATATTTCTTACTTCATGCCCAAACAACTGTGATTCTCAGTCAGATCCTCACAAATACAGAAATCAAAACAGGTAAAATAAAAGGAGGAAATAATTGGATACATGAAGAAAAATGCAGGTTAAAATCTAAGGAGATGAGGGTGCAAATAGGGTCACCTCATGAATTCACATGGGTGTTTTGCAAGTGAACTTAATGAATGATAATGAATTTAGAGCAGTTATGCCTAGATATAGCTGATTTATCAAAGTAGTGTTTAAAATACTAAAGACAATGCAGTATTAGCAATTCTATACAGTATAATAGAGGACATAACACATAATGTTATACGATGTATGACTGTTAACTTACTGTTGAGGTTTGGCTCCATTGCTTTGGGTTACTCTTGTATATCTGAGCAATAATTTCTTTTTAAACACATAATGTTAAATTTTACATTATCACATCCAAGAATATTTTATGGAGATTTCTGGTCACCAACTTGGATTAGCTGCTGCCTACCAGGGTAAGAATATTTCAAATTACATTCGTTGCTTCCATAATTATTAGAAGTGACTTCTAATCAGGATTTAAGGACCATGCCTATACTCTAATTTTTAATTACCAACTGAGGTTTGAAGGACTTAAAGTTGTCTCAAGTAGCCCTGATATACGCAGCTCATGACTCATTCATGCCAGCCCACCAATTATTCCACTGCAGTGAGGGAAGAGAAACCAACCTCTCTTTTTAAAGAGAAATTAGTCATGAAAATACAACAATCTCAAAATGGCAACATGTTGAAATCTCCATTATGTAACATTATATTTTTGGAACAAGCCAAACCAACAAATAATTTCAACTATATCTGCAAGTCAATTCATCTAATAGAGACAAGTTTTTCTGATTAAGAAAGATCATTTTAACCAAATTTACAATATAGGCTGCCTGTCAGAATTAGTCTTAAATCTCTCCAGGAGATGCGTGCTATCGACATTGAGTTTGAAAGCCATAAGACTGGGTAAATTACATATTTTCCAAGGATTAGACCATGGGCATGTGTAAATGGAAGACGACTGCTTTTTAAATACAAAATATTTCCTTCTAATCTGGGTGCAGGGAGCCAGAGCCTGTCAGGCATGCCAGAAGGTTTGGTGTGGGGAGGCATGGTCTGAGGCGAGGCCGGAGGAGGGCACAGCTTTGCCTCCATGGCTTTCCATGGCCATGCCATGGCCATGGCCATTGGCAGTCCAGAGTTCCCAAGCCCTTTGCCCAGACACTGCGTGCCACTTTCTCAGTGCTGGCAGAGGTATCTTGCCTGTCTAGGCAAAGCATGAATCTGAAGGTCAAGATGTTTAAAAGGAACACCAGTTTCTTTCAAAACAATATTTTGCACAGAAGTCAGATAATAAATTTCGAAAGTGTTTTTACTTTTTCCATCCTCCAAATATACTTTTAAAGTTATAAATTTTCTTAGACAATGATTAATCCAATAAGAAATTCTTGAGTTTGGGGGTAAACATGATAAAATCTGTGGAACTCACTCGAAGTTGTTATAAAAATGGAGTGATCTTGACTATTCTCTCACCTCATTATATAAAAAACTGAATTAGAAAGTCCCTATAAAGAAGGCAGAATTGTTCCAGGACTTGTCTGCTTGCCTGTGAGTGATTAATATGTAAAGTCAGATTAAAAACGTTTTTTTTCCTGGCAGGTGAAAACAGAGATACCAGGACCAAATTCATCTGCAGTGACAACTCATTAGACTCAATAGACTTACACTAGGACAGCTTTTAACATTGTTTCAAAAACAAGACATAGCAGAAATCTCACTGCTTTTCAATGAATAAATATTGAACAGGTATTTCTGTCTTCATTTACCTAGATTGCTTTAAAGGAAGTAATTTGAAAGGCTATGAGACACTTTCTGTTCATTCAAACAAAGAAGGCTTTTATCCTCACACAGCTGTGTTTTCTAAGCTAGGAAATTAATCAGCTATGTGCTGCTAAAGATAAAGTAGTATGTTTTTAACTAATTATGCTGAACGATCCAGCAAAGTGTCTCCGAATAAGAATGTAAAGCACTGTCCCATTTAATATGGTAATGAACAGAAGCATCATTTACTGTCACTTGCTGCAGGAAGACACTGGGATACCTCTCCTGTGAAGGGCATAAGATTGGGGATCAGGATACTGGGCTTATTTTTTGAGTTCTTTGAAGAAACTCCTCACACATCCTGATCAGATAAAACTGTCTGCTTGATCTGTTACAAAGCTTAACTAATAAGAACCTTACTTTGATAACTCAGGTCTTCTTATGAGCAAATACAAAATGTATAAAAATGTCATTTGGGTGCTTACCAGGGCTCTAAAATTAAAAATTCTTGATTATTACTCTGGCTGTGAGTTATGTAGCTTCCCACTCTTTTAGCTTAGTTATTGTTTGAAATGTAGGGAAGACAGAACTTCTAAAGGTGAATTTCTTGGTGAAATTCCCAGTCTAGTGTCTCAAATAGAGACACACCGTGGAGCTGACAAACCTCCATTATTCCCAACAGCACCCAGAGCTGATTCACACCAGAGAGATTCTTTTCAGCCATAACAGAAAAACATCCTCACTAGTTCTATGTTCTCATATAGGGTGAACATAGGATTTTATCTTCTTCTTTTTATCAAACAATTCAATAGTGCAAAGAAATCGATAGCACCTACAAGTCTCACTTTGTATAAGCCACCCTTTGCCATCTAGACATTCTAATAATACATCAAGAATTATGCAGTTTGTGTTAATCTACAGTGAGGAATTAATAAAGAAAAACTATAGCATAAAACTGTAAAACTTGAAAACTTGAGCAAAATTATACCCCTATGGCAGGCGGATTGGACTAGATGATCTTGAAAGTCCCTTCCAACCCAAACCAATCTATGATTTTATAGCATATGACAATCATACTCTCTCTAGTTCACTTTCACTTTCTGATGAATTCTCCTTAATGACAGATGGAGATTTAGGGGGTTACATTCACAGAAAACGGCTGACACTCCCTTCCATTCCTAACAGTTATGAAGCATAAAGTATTCCTCCTATTCTTGCACATGGATGCAATTAACAGGAAAAATCTCAAGAGAGTATTAGGCCTTCTGTTTTTAAATGGGCTCTTCTCGGATGGTAGGGTATGAGAAGGTAAGGAAAGCACAGATCTGAGGGGTGGCTGAGAAGGGAATTCTGCTGTATCCTTCCCTAGTCTCTGAGTCTTGGTGTTCTTTTAATCCTTTTTCTTGTTTCAAGGTGACCATTCACACAGATGGCTAATCACACAGGTTACAAACCAAAATAAAAACCTAACGTGTTAAAGGAGAATAATAAAGAGAGACTTTTTATTTTCTTTTCCTTAAAAAAATTATTTAAAAGGAAATAGTAGAAAGTTGCAAGAAAAGTTGAAATATTAGAATTCCGCTAGTGAAGACAGAGTTGTACAAGTTCTCATGCCAATATAATGCTATAAAGAATCAGCACATTTCTGCACCTTGACTTTCACAACATGATTCAGCACACATATATACAGCCTACTAAAATGGTTATCTTGGTGAAACTTAGCATGCTGGAAAACTATAGGGTATCTAAACCCAAAAGCATTGCTATGTGCTACGTGCACTTCTGTGGTGTTGTCGGGATACAGTAGGTCACTTCAAGAGTTCTAAGGATGCAGTAGAGGAAGAAAATCCAACAGACCAAGCGTTTGTATTTGTACCAATCTTTTTAGCACAGTCAGTTTTCTTATTGCCACCACACTAAACTTAAAATTTTAAACCTATTTCTTTTCTAAGCTATGGATATTTCCCCTCATTTTTAACAATACTGGTCAAAACTGTGTTCTTATTTATATGCAGATTCTCCATTGCTGGGAAAGTGGGGAAAGCAGCAAGCAAACTTATTTTCCTACTTAACTTCTGGAAATATTGAGTATATTTGACGTTCATATTATTATAAACCAATGAAAAGGTGCCTCTTAGAACTAAAAAAAAGAAATGAAATTTGAAGCTGCTCCCAGCCGTGTTAGTTGTAGAATATATGATTTTAGTAGCAACTGCATCAGGCCCAGAGAGTCAATTTTGATCCTTTTCCGTTCAGTCTGTAATTAGAAGAAAGAGTTTTTGTTGTTGTTGCTGGTGGTAGTTTGGTTGCTTGTTTTCCTGTCTGCTCTCACTTAGCTGAACAATTCCCCCTAGCAGTGAGATGAACTTCTCTGAGGTCATACCATCCACTAGCTTGAAGCTGAGATACAGCAAGATGGATTTAACTGCATGTTCTGTTTCTTCTATTTTTTAGGAATAACTCAGCTCAGAAGGACACTTATTTCAATTAGGATTCTATACTAGGAGTCTTGTTTAGAGCCCTTCCAGCAGTGTTCCTTATGAAAACAAGCTGCATCCCAAAGATAACTGGTTGCCACACAGAAATCAAGTTCTTAAGATAATTTCTCTTTTTTTCTTTTTTTTTTTTTTCCAAATTTTATGAGTGTGTGTATATGTCTCAGTTATATTTCTAATGCTGTGGCTAGGAAGTGGGGAGAAAGACACAAATTATTCCATTTCTTTTTCTGAATATGTATTCCCCTTTTCAGTCATTTGGAAGACAAAAAATGCCCCTAGATTTTTATCACCAGTTATTTTTTCCAGAGTTTTGCAGACTCTCTAATCTGATGATACTCTTTCCTACACTACACCAGACTCTAGAATTTGGTTTTGAGCACCACTTTCTTTGATGTGAGAATTTTAATGTCTTTGTATACCACTTCCTAATCCTTGGTATTTGTATTTCACCACTTTACTCCTTACAGTGACAGTCAGACCCCCTTCAAGCACTGTCCAGTAATTTTTCCTACTCTTCAAATACATGTCTACAGCATTAGTTAAACCTAAACCTATCTTAAGACCTGCCTAATTGCAGTCCTAAGACTCCTATCATCACCAATAACCTTCTCTTCTCAAGTTATACATAGGGTCTCTTGAAAAATTCAGAAAGTGAACTAATCTAGAGAAATTTCCCCAGTCAAAAGGGTGGTCTTATGAAGAACTGCCACCATTTGAATAATTGATCTGGGCAAAAGGCAATGTCCATATATATTAACTATCCCATGGTGGTTTTGGTCTGTATGTTTCTAGTTCCAAAACATGGACTTTACCTTAATCATGCAATTATAAATAACTTATGTGTGTTCTCTATTATGAGTTAATAACATAAAATACACAAAACCAAAAAGAGTAAAGCTATCTGAAGACTACAGCTTAAAAATAAGAGAAATTCAGAGTAGATATATTACCAAAAAATAATACAGCTACAGCTTTTCTGTATAGGTCCTAGCACAGTACTTCCTTCAGTGCCAAATCCTTCTGGAAGATCATGAGCAGAAATGTAGTGAAACTCTTCCCCTCTAAGCACTTTCTGTTCTCTACATTCTTTCATTTTCTCCCACTCCAAATCTTACAAGTCTGCTTCAATATTCATCTGTATTTATGATACTGGCCCTGCTAAGTGTTTAATTAATTGGTTTGGTGTGTTTCAACAGTGATTGACTCAAGTCCCAGCTTCCATTAATCTTCCCTGTTGACCATGACAAAGAGCTCATAAATTTGTCCCGTTCGAGCCCCCCCCCGCCCAAAAGGCAGATAATTTTTCAACTTTTTCGTGTTACTTGTGCAGGAGAAGCTTCTTGTTCCCTTGATCAAGGGTGGCACTTGTTAAACATCAAGACAGCATTTAGAAAGCAAGTGAATGCTTTGGCTTTTGTTAGATCAGGTAGCCTCCAAAATAACTTGATAGAGAGCAAAGCCTGAACTGACTACCAAAAAGAATACAGTTTTGGAACAATTGCAGAACCGTATTTCTCTCTTGCAGAGATTTCTTTGTTATTAGCTGCAACACTAAAGCAAGTTTGTGGAGGGTTTATAGACGTTTTTCTTCTGTATTGAAAACAAGAAGGGAGCTGTTCAAGGCCACACAATGGACAATTCCAAAAGGAGTTCTTAGAGAGCCTGCCAGCTGAATTCCCTGATAAACATGATTTCACAATAACATTACCTAACAGTGTTTTGAGGTCTGCAGAACTGAGTGGTGTGACCCACGGTAAACACATTTTCTGCTGGTTCATTCAGAGGAAACTGTTTCTTCTCCTCCCTTACAGCTTTAGGAAGCTGAAGAGAGGACAGAACAGACAGATATATTCATCAACATGGCAGAAAGAAGTTTGAAGGTAAACGCCAGACCACTGTATGCCTTGGGATGAAGGAACAGTGAAATCCATAAGGCAGCTTTTAGAAGAGTGTGGAGACTTTTCAGAATAGCAAATGGTATTATTGCTTCATTAACTTCATCTTTGTAAAACTGCTTTTGTGTAGACAAATTTCATGCTGTCATAAGAAGACAGAACACAACAGTGGAGACATGGTTAGGATAATTAGACTTATGATCTGTCATTATCTAAGATATGTAGATACCTAGTCCTAATATGCAAGATACTTCTTTAATAGAGAAAAGGACAAGAATTAATAGTCCGTGCCTATTAAATGAAGTATAAATGATCAAATTTCCAGCTCCACTTTTCTGCTCAAGTCACTGTTTTCCCCACAACACAAATCCTTGCAGATGATCATCAGCAGAAGGTGTTGTGAAACTCTTTAGCTATCATTAGCTTCCACTTGGATAGTTAGTACTAACTGTATGCAGGATATTTCCTTTTTAATAATATGACAAGAATAAACAGTCTATGGCCATTACATTAGATATCCACTATCAACTTTCAGTTTCTCCCTGGGAATTTTTGCTCTCATCACACCCTGTGAAAGTCTAGACAGCTCTGGAATAATCATCCTTTTGGGAAACTGTATCAGATCATAGACAGGTTGAACGAACACTAGTGCTCAGGCTCGCACTGAACAACATCACTATTTTATTATACAAAATAAACTGTTTCTGATAGAATTAAAAAGGGAAAAATAGTTTTCTGTGGCATAGGTGGAATTTATCACTTAACCAGAAAGTTTCATTCAGGTGACTATGAAAACCTATCCAGTTTTTGGAAGTGATATGCTGTTAAAACTTATATAGCTTGATTTTATTCCATTTTACCTTGGGGAAAAAAGAAGGGAAAGGGAAAGAGGGAAAGGGAAAGAGGGAAAGGGAAAGAGGGAAAGGGAAAGAGGGAAGGGAAGGGAAGGGCAGGGAAGGGAAGGGAAGGGAAGGGCA
>VYXB01009662.1:26019-50086 GCA_013397135.1 Pachyramphus minor
GAAGGGAAGGGAAGGGAAGGGAAGGGAAGGGAAGGGAAGGGAAGGGAAGGTCCAATCATACATCATCATACAAATTGAGATGCTCTCAATTTCATTGCTTAGCTCCAAAGACATGCTAGGCAGGGTAAAATTTTGGGAAGCCTGATTCTCTCTGCCTAACCTGTTTTAGGGTAGTATTTAAGGCAATGCATGTTAGACAAAGGAAGATTTTGCTGTGTGGGAATGTTCAGCACCCTGGGAAGAAAACGCAATTTGATTTCAGAAGGAAAATACTTTTCCTTCCCCACATCAGCTAGAATTTAGAAGGTAATCCTTAAGCTTTTTACTAAGTGTTACCTTGTCTACACTGATGTTTCTTCACTCCCACTGATAAAACCACTTCATTAAAAACTGGATGCTTTTCTTCTCTTTACTGGTCAGATAGTATCTCCATAATCCTTAGTACCATCTGTATTGTATACAGCTGTACTGATGGTAGCAGAACTGACTGACTTTCTGCATCATATGCCTTTTGATTACACTACACAGGAACTTCAGATGTGATGATGGGAGGAAGGGAGAGAGACATAGTCCAAATGAAAATTAATTTATCTTGTCCAAGCCCAGTCTTTCCCTGAGGCAGAGCAGCAGTATAATACAGAGACAAGGTAACTCCCTTTCCCAGAACCACACAAAGCACAAATAGAAAAAACTCTATGAAGTCATGTGGTTCTCTGACTTAGCACTATAGATTTGTCCTTTACAGTATATTGTATGCTGCAGCTTTTACTTACACAACCACTGAAACAACTTTGGGTGTTTCGCTCATACTATGCTCAGGGCAACTGTGAGAGCTATCAAGACTGCTGTTAATTCCCTCTGACAGCCACAGAATCCAGCCGTGGAGTGCTCCTAACGTTTGGGTGCTCCATCTGAAATGAGCCTAAATGTTGAAAATACTCCGACTTAAGTACAACCATCTCCACTCCAAGTGTAGCTGCTACTGCAACAGTTAGAGTGAAGTGTGTATGGTTCTCCTGAAATACAAAGCACATGTCGCAGGTCAGTCTATGGGAGCCAAGGGGATGAAAGCACTGACTATCAGTGCAAACTGCTGGTTTAACACTGGATAGACCAATACCCCAGACTCCACAGACTGATCCCAGTCCACTTATGGGGTTTTGTAGCCTCATGGTTGGAAACAACATCTAAGACCAAAATTCACAAACTTTTTGACTCACAAACTCCCAGTGGAACCTATTTCCCATTGCATGAAGTAAACACTATTGGTTGAACTAGAGAAATAGAAAAAGCTTTAAACTTAATAAATGGGCATTTATGTGTGGACATGCAATTATGGGTAATAGGTACAAAACCAGGAGATCTAAGTTCTGATACTACTGTCACTGAATGTTTTAAGTAGTTGGAATGTTTAAGTTAGTTGGAATGGACCAAAAACCGTGGAAATCACTCAGATTTTTTAGCCAAAGAATGCCATTCATTAAAGTCATTACAGTACCCTACCTGGTTTAATAATTTAAGCTACATTTCCCACACTTAAGTGCATCTTCTAGAGACTAGAATTCTGGGAAAGTACTGATGGCAGTGCCTTTGCTGGTGTGTTGTGCAAAGCTTAATCTAATAGGTAGGCTCTGAAACAGCTACCTAATAAAAAAAGACAGGGAAAAAATATGGCAATTTGTGAATCCTCACAACATTTAGTTGTAAGATACATAGGTAGTTATTCAGCACCGTCAAGATTTATGATACTTAGCAAGAATAGGGAAATCACTATCACAGGCATCGATGTCTGGGGACTAAGGGTGAGGTCCACCATCAAGGTGTGGAAAAGAGTCAGAATTCGATATGGTGTTAATGTTGACTCTAGTCTGTCCCACCACATCTAGACCTATTAAAGGTTTTTTGTAACCAATAAATTTTTGTTTATGCCATCATGGTGTTTCCTGTTTTCTTGGAATCAAATTCTCTTAACCATCCCAATCGCATATGTGAGAGCTCTCACCCAGATCAGAACTGGACCAAATTTTGGCTTCTCATGTAGATATGTTAATTTTTGGCCTGAGAACTGCTACTGTCTATCACAGACAGCAAAAGCACAGTGTATCAAACCTATATCAATGCAGAGCACTGAGAGTGTGTATCTGGTGTTGGAGGTCTTGATAGGAATTGAGACCTTCTTGGGTCTTTGATCAGGTGCAATCATATCTAAAGGAGATCATTCTTGTCTAAATAGAGAATACTGGCATGGGTAGCATATGTTGCAAATTCATGGACACCTGGCCTATAATGGAAAGAATAATACGGCAAAATGCCCTGGATCTCAGGTCCAGTGCCAGGTTCTATAGAAGAGTGTGCTTTACTGGGAACAGACTTTGATGCTTTATTCCCCACCTGCTCCAAGCTTGATTCTGTGTGCCTATGCTGCTCAACCTGCCGCTGGTCTTCTCCTGGTTGCTCCTAAGACACATCTCCTCACTTCATTAGTCACAGAAATACTCTAATTTCTCATCCTACTTCTGGTCATTTTGCATAACCAACCCTCTTCTACCTGTGTACACTGCTGCTCACTGCCACACTGCCTTGTCTCTCATCTGGTAGTCTTCTTCGGTAGTCTTATTCAATAGTCTGATTTTCCCGTTCTGGTAGCTTGATTTATTTTCCTTGTCTTCCACCCTAGGTATCCAGTTGTCTTCTAAACTCTGTATCAGTTTCAGTTATCTCCTTCAGCTTCATCCCCACTGTTACTGTCTAAGAAGTTGGTGTTCTCCTGCTGGCACTGAAGTTTCTTTTGAGACCCTATTCTTCTTTTTTCCAATTTTACCAGTTCCTAGATCACTCTCCTAAATCACTCTTCAAGCTGATTGGGACATCAAGCACATTGATTGTTCTCAGGGGTTTCTGGTCTTGCCTTGAAACATTTAAATGTCTGACAAAAACTCCATGCCAAACTCCCAATTTTGCTCCCCATTCTGACTCACAGTCTAAGTTCCTCTGTTTGCCACCCAGCTTTTCAGTGTTTCTATCTCAACTCTGCATTGTCCCCTGTGCATATGATCTGGTTAGCTTAATCTTGCAAACTGCTGGATCATGGGTCAGGAAGAAAACTTGAGAAACACACAACCCATCCAGTGTGGGCATATAGACCGTGCACAATCACAGCAGCCCAGAGCTACAATGGCAGGAAGAAATCCCCCTCCACTCCACATTCAGAGAAAATGACACTTTCAGGGCATTTATACTCTGGAATTTCAAGATGCGTGAGCTGCCTTCATTGACTTATCAGTGTGTGTGGGTTTTCATATATATAATGAGTTGCTTCTCACTAAATGACAAATTTGACTCCAAGCCAAGAACTGCTGAAGTTTCTAAGCAAAAAGATAGTTCTTTCCAAACTTTCTCTATCCTGATCTCCTTCTTTAAAAAAGAGAAGTTAGTGGTTTATAAGAGCCTAACATTCTTTTAAGCATTCTGCCAAAATCATCTACAACAGAAAAAAGGAAGTTACAGGGAAAAAAATTCCAACAGTCTGTTAATGCTTCCCACAGAAAACAATTATCCAAGGATTAGAACTTAAAGATCAAACTAGAGAACAAGATATAAGAAAACCATCCCCTAATATGCTCCAGGACTAACCTCTTATCAGTTTAATGGGCCACCTGGTGGTATGGGTATATGATGAATGCTCAAATTAATGAAAACCAATCCAAAGCTCAAACACTGGAAAAGTAAAAATCAATCAGTTATTGTCTTTGATTTGTTTTACCCCATTCATATAAATTTAACACACAATAGCAAATACTAGTTGAATAGAAAGAACTGTGTGCAGAAGGCCACATGTGCAATTTTTTAAATCCACAGACATGTTTATCCAACAGTTTTTCTCCCTCTGTAAGGTATATACCAGGCTACTTTAAAACAGTAATTTTGGTGGTTTCCTGTGTAACTGTTTTTATTTTCTGCAAATTTTAATTAAATATAACAAGAAAAATAGTAATTGGGTTAAATAGCATGCTGTGAGCATAAAACTACCCAGGAGTCAAAAATAAATAATAATGTAAGACCAAAAATGCTAATGACACACTATGAATGTAACGATGAGCTGATTAGCCATTTAATTTCTCATTTGAAATCAAATTTGCATACCTAACTTATCAATTTTGATGTGACAGTAACATTAAAATTAAATATGTGTTTTGGTATTTCAGTAAATGACAGCCATTGGTTAAATGGCAATAATACTAGCCTTTGGGAAAAACATGTAGAGCACATTGCCTAATTCATTTCATTTTTAAATGAACAAAGCCTGACTCTGAATGCCCTGCTTTGCTACAAATATGCCTGGAAGTGTTTAACTCTGGTGGCTGCAAAAATAAGACCTATTTATAATGTCAAAACCCAACTTCTGAAGCAGAAGAGTGCTGTTCAGAGAGCACAGTAGCTCCCCAGAGAGGATAGGTGTTTCAGATGTGGTTTGTACAGAGCTCCTCCCAAGACATGTTAGGCCTTCATGCAACCGCCTTTATAGCAACTAATATCTTGTAGCATTACACTCTCAAGAAGGAAATATGAGGTTTCTAAGGCTTTTAAAATGAAAAAAAAACCAAAAACCAAAAACCACACCAAACAACAAAAAAACAACTACCCCAACAATTAATGGCCTGTGTAATATTTAATTATTTATGTTCAGAAAAATGACCACCATAGATCATACATCCATGAAATTTAGGTTAATATCTGTTTTACTACTGAGACTGTTGAATGACTTCAGGGACATCAAGAGTAAAATTTCATGAAAAAAGAAAGATATCTCTTCTGATGCATTTTTCAGTACTGCTAATTAATGCATTGTTGATTAGGAAGATGTGTCTGAGATAATTATACTTTTAACAACTTTTTCATTATAAATTCCTATTTATAAATCTGGGAACAGAAAGACGTTACAATCCATCACGGATAGATTATCACTGCTTTTTTAAATGTGGTTGAAAAATAATAAGGACAAGTAAAAAAAAATAAATATTTATTTTGATCAAGTGACTAGTATTGGACTTCCCCACATACAGGTTACCCTTTCTTACATTTTCTTTTTGTGGCAAAGATACTTGACATTTGTGAAATGTTATTTCATAACATTCATAACATTCATTGTGAATGTTATTTCACAAAGGATAGAGAAGAGAAAAAGAAGAACCTGGCAGATTGGAACTCTATCTGCTACTGCACATTTGGAATGATGGAAACACAGCCTAAGGAGATGTAGAAACAAACCATAGTGCAAGCTGCATGGCAAAACCTGCATGCAGAAATTATGTAACTATAAAGATTGTCATATTGGGCTGTGGGTTATAGCGTGATTATCTTTGCTAACAGCCTGTGTATATATATATGTATGTATATATGTCCAGGTATATGCAAGGATGGAGAAAATATTTTTTGTCCTGTGATATTTAAGGCTTTTTGTCACTTCTATTGCTACTTATCATGGCTATTTTTCCCATCTGCAGAGCAATATGCTGTGTGTCAATTTGTGAAAGCTATAGGAGATCACCACCTACACAAATGAGAACATAAATGGGAACATTTATGGATTGGAAAAAAGGGACTGAAATGCTACATTAATTTTGCCTTTATTCCTTACTGAACTTCACATACTTTTTTTTCCCAATATTTACTGTTTTTCAGCATAAAGCACTTTCTGTGTTGCCAGAAGCAGCCTGCAGTTTCAGAGACAAGGTTTGTTATAGGCTTATTTACTTTCACTTCTTAAGTTCTTGAAAAAACCCAACAACTTTTCTATCTGTCAAACATTGCCATACCATAAAAATTAGTCTGGTGGATGTGGGCATTAAAGTGCTTCAATTTTTCTAACATACATTTATCTCTAAATGGTGTATATACATTCCATTTGCAGTAAAGGAAAAAACTTGGCTTTGCACAGGCTTAGAGGACTAAAGGATACATTTCAGAATAGAAAGGGAGGATACTCAAAACTCACAGAGTACCCTGCCTTCTTTTAATAGCAGACCTCTGCTTTTGGAAGCAATTAGGAGGATAATTTATTAAAGAAAAGTGCTGTCAGAAAACTGTAAGACTGATGTTTTTTGAACTAGGTGTTGTTCTTGGAGAATATTACACAGGACACAGGTTGACTCTCCCTCTGAATAAAGCATTGTTGAAAGAATTCCTACTCTGACCAACAGCTCCTCACCTAACAGCCCCGAAGGGAGTCAATTAGCAAATCTGAACGTTACAGTGACAGAGTGAATGTTGGTGGCACACATTTCATGACAAAAGAGAGTTAAATTTGGCATCTAGTTTGTCATTTCATTGAATAGTAAAGGGGAAGAATGTGCTTTGTTTTTCAGGAATATTCAAATTTTGAAAGTTTATGGTCACCGACCCTGTTGTTTAATCAAAACTCAGTGAGTGCATTCAAACTCTGACAGCCAGATAATGAGCCTCAGTTTCCAATTTTTGCTGGCTTAATAAGCAACCAACTTGTTGCAGCGTCATAAAAGAGTCAGAGTTACTCCTGTGCCAGTTCTCCAAACCTAAGCTACCAGACACTCCATTCATCTTCTCTCCAGCAGCCCTAATACCACTTCTGGAACAGGCAGGCAACAGGAGTGACAACAGCCCTGAAGCTACTTTAATGTGTTTCGCAGACACAGGCTGGCATTTGTCACCTGAGGTTCAGGGGTATGCTTCAGTGTCTAAATCCCTCTTCCTTCTACTTCAAATTTGCTTTAAGCACTGCTCTGCTATCCCAAAAAGTCAAGGCCAAACGGCAAGCTATTAGTTACTGCCTGGAGTAGAAACTAGCCACAAGCAGTGAGTAGGAAGAGCTTAGTTAGGATTATTTGCCACAACTCTGTATTCAATTAATTTTTGCACCAAAATGTTTTTTTCCCCCCACTATTTGTTAAGAGCCCTTGTTTGAAAACAAGTCCTGAGACCCAAGGAAACTTGTGTTTCTTACAATGACAAAAAAAAGACACCTTCATATTTTATTAGTAACCCAGGTAACATCATTATTCCCAGACAATGCTATCAGATGATGTGCAGAGAGATAAACATTATTGTTGATGAATTCTCACAACAAACAGAGTATCCAGAACATGTCTGATTTCTTTAAGGTAGTGTAATGAATCAATGTCACTGCTTTGTTAGGTTTCTGAATCCCTGGTAGCCAGGCTTAGAACTGAGAAACACAGGCACACTGTAATCATTACCTTTTATTCTACAGCAAGATAAGAAGTGCTGCAGTAAACATGGGTTGAAGGACAGAACAGTTTCTTGGTATATTAACTGAGAAACAGAGGATAGCTACATCCTTTCATAATGCCTGGGATCTTCACACATCCTAGGACAGCCATATTTGTAACAGTTAAGCTCCTCATCAAAGTCATAGCAGTATCCAACCACCCATTGGTTTATTTATTGATTTTATATCTTCATTCAACAGCAGGGAGGATAATAATTTCTTTCTGGGTTATTGATTTTTTACCCATATATCTCTATGACCACAACATTCATATGTTCATATTTCCTCTTCTAACCCTATTGCCTTTTATTTTGATAGCATTCAGCTGGCTGCTCAATTTTTAATTTGTCCTGGGGTTTTGGCAATTCTTGTCTGTCTTGTGTTGACACCTCTCATTGCTGATATCTCACAGACCATGGGGCAGGATGGAGACAGAGGTATGTCTCAGACTCAGTGCAAGTGGTCAGTGTTGCATTTCTTCATCTCTTTAATTTCTGAAGTGAGATTATGGTACTGACAGAAATGACTTGCAAAGTGATTTCCATGTTTTTTTGCAATGTAACTACCTCTGCTGCAGGCTCACAGGAGAAGGAAACAGCTCGGGAGATAATGCTGATGGATTAGTGGAATGAGAAACTTGTTCCAAAGGCAGCTTTGCTGCTGATCCTGTTTGTCTCACTTGAATGAAAAGAAGGTGGGAAAACATTATCCTTCATCACAGCTGCTACAGGTGGGCAAATCATACACTAGGGGTGGGGGTTGTAATAAACTGGTCCCTAATCAAATTTCACTATAATTCTCTTATCAGTATCAGTATACTTCTCAGTTTCTGTTTCTTCATTTTGCCTAATCCATCTTATTTTTGTATTTTCTCATAGTTCAGCCCCAGCTCCTCTTTCTAATTTTCAGCCTTTCTCTTTACTGTTTAAATGGTGTATCAAATGCAAGACTGCAGGAAGAGTGAGGAGCCAAAATGTGAGAGAACCACTGCTCTCCCCATGCCTGTAGCACTCTGCCACTCCCCAGGTTGGTGGCAGTGCCTACAATACTTGCCTGTGACTCATGATTTCTTTTGCAAAGCCACAATAAGCAGCACCCAATCAGAGCCATCAGTTCAGCAATGGCAGCAGCAAACAATATCTTTTTTCTTATGTATTATTGTATTTTTGGACAAAAAAGGAAACCAAAACAACCCAAACCCCCAAAACACTACATGAGACAGGCTTAGTCATTCAGGGTTGTGTTTTCAAGGATTATTTAAATTCATTTTTCATATGAATTCTCTAACATAGCTTATTGAGGGGATAGGAAACATTCTTAGAGTTTGCAAACCTATTTGGTTTTAAGCAGCTACTGAGAATTCACAGATTTTAGGGAATTACATTTATTGTAACCTGCTAATGGCAGATTTATGCAGAATAAGAAAGACTTAATGTCATAATAGCTAGATAACTGCATTTCTTCTATGTCAAACCCTTTACTGCCTTCCCTAGCATACAACTGCGATTGCTGATTTGAAAACTCTTGTCTAAGTCTTTTGGTTTTCTAACTATAGCACATATATGAAACTATTGCATAAAGACCATGAACTCTCAGTGACCAAACTATTGTCTTCTCGAATTGAAGGAAGATATTTTCTTACTCTCTACTGAAGGCTCATATGTGAAAGCTAAAGGTCTAGGTCACAGTTTTGTGAACACTTTGCTGTATGCGCTTGAAATCAGCACAGTAAGTAAAGGAGAACTTTATCTTCAGGAGTAGCTCAGATACATGGGGCAAAGCTTTTAAGAAATTGGCTTTTCAATTATTTTTTGCTATTTTGCTTTAACTTCTAAGCAACCTCATGTAGAGAAGTAAAATTGTATGATAAAGCGCCTAAAATATAGCATAGACAGCATGCATTGCTCCACTTGACTATTTCTTTGAAAATTAAAATCAATTTTCTTTTCTATTAAAAAAAAATAATAATGAGATGCATTTATTCCCTGGACTGAATAAGATACCAAAGGTTCCAGCTTAATTTACTTGATAATAAATTTTAGCAGGGCCACAGTATGTATGCTCAAAAAGGAAATTAGCATGTCACTTACTGAATAAGATAATATTCACTAGATGTGTGGGTATCTTTTGTATTCTTCTCATTTCTTGGCTTTTTGACCTTTATTCTCAGCCCTTTTTACCAAGAGGGAAACATAAAAACTTATCTGCAAACACACCTTTGTAGCTCTCATTTCCCATATAAATCAACAACTTGTAACAAGTGACAAGACCCGGCAATATTTTCACGATCCATGCCCTTAATTAACACCATTCCAGTGGCATCCATGCTAGAATGGATCTCTTCTTATGTTTCTCTTAATTACATCCAGAGTCACAAACGCTCATTGTACAAAGTCTTGTAATGCTTTCTCACAGCTTTCACTTGGTCTTTCAGTAACACTCTCCAAAAATCTCTATTAGCATTTTGTGTTTGTTGTCACTCGTAGCAGTATACTCCAAGAGGCAGAAGAAAATCCTTAAGGTTGCAGCTCAGAAACAACTAAATCTATGGGGAGAAGATTCCTGAGTTTGCTCTGTCAGTGTTCACAGTCTTGAAATGTAGCTTTTTCACAACCCAGCCTACTGCTTCTTGTGCTCTCTGGGTAGATATTCCCCTGCATTGCAGGAAGCCTCTCGTGGACCAAAAGTTTTTCACAAAGTACTAGATGCAAATCTAAAGACCACTGAGTCACTTCCAAGTCCAACTACCTCTAAAAGAACAACCTTCAAATGTTTTCCTAAAAAAAAATCTTTTAAAAGGCTCATTCAGTTTCAAAACTTTATGGCTCAATGATTGTTTTCAAATAGAGAGTTGATTACTTTGGATGAAATTTGAATTATATTCTTTGCATTATCATCCAGAAATAATTAGCAAAAGCATCCTTAGTGTGTGACCTCACTTGTGGAATGGTTTTGCTGGCTTGGTGATTGCTGTTTTCGATAGACAAACATTTTTTCTTAAGAGAGCCTTATCTGCAGAGGTCATGTGCTGATCCACGTAGATGAGGGAACAGAATTATGTTCTTTCTTATTCCCAAGGACCTCTGAAACATTTTCAGACTAACTAGCAATTAATTTGTTGAACTGAAATTCATTAAGTGCTCAAATTGCAAACATGCAGCTGAGTATTAACAGTACATGAATCATATTTTTATGTTTTATGCAATGAACTAAATTTCCAGTTGAACTCAGTAGGACGAGTCACACTGCCTAAGGGAGCAATTTCTTAATTTGGGGGACTGAGTCAGATTCCTTTATAACTGATATACCCCCAAGAGGGCAAAACACAGAATGAAGTTGAGCTAAAATGTTGATTAAACTGAGAGTTCTGGATTATTTACTGGAGGAATTACTATATATGTGGTGACCTCTCCTCCTAATTCAGGTATTTATGGGAGAAGCCAAAACCGGTATGACTGTACACAAATTATGCAGTCAGCTGGGATATATACCTGTGCACATATAGGCATGGCCTGGAATGAGATTCACACTATCTCCTCCAAATCTTCAAGGAGCAGCAAGAGTTCACAGTGATCATGAAAGCCATGATCATGGCTTTCCCAGGTTCAGACCTTCTGTCAGGGCAACCCAGTTCCAGGATACCTTTCACAGAGAAAACACATTTCCCTGGATGGTTTGAACAGTGGTGCTGGGTGCCATTTCTAAAAAAGGCTGGAGGAAGAGTCCAGGGACTTACATATCAGGCAAGCTCATCTCAGATCTTGGAAAAATCCTGCAGACCTCGGAAAAATCCTGCATATTAGGGATGCATTTCCAAACATGTGAAGACCAAAAACTTTACAGTTGTAATCAACATGGATTTACCAGGGACAAATGATGTTCAGCAGACACAAGTGTCTCCTACAAAAAAATTGACAAGGTGAGGCCCGTGGATGTCATATACCTCAGCTTTAAGAAAGCTTTTGACTCCATACCTCACCATATTTTCATCTGGTAGCTGAGGAAAGGTAGACTGGAAGAAATGATGGTTAGATGGACTAAAAATTGTCTGTACCTCAGGGCTTGAAGAGTCCAATTAATATCTCAGCATCTGCTTGGTGGCCAGTAGTGAGCAGAGAACTCTAAGGACTGAACTCTTTCTCACTGTTTGATTTCTTAATCAATGACCTATGTGATGACCTAGGATGTACCACCTGCAAATTTTTTATTGATGCTAAATTAGAGGGAGTGACTTGCACAACTTGAATTCACGGGGACTTTGTGATAACTTGATAACTGGCACAACAGAAAGTTTGTGATGTCCAACAAGGAGAAAAGCAAACTTCTGCTCTTGGATCAATGTAAGCTCATATGTGACTGAAGAATTAGTAGTAGTCCTGCTGAAGAGTAATGGCAGACTCTAGCTTGAATATTCTCTCGCTGTGAATAAGGTAAATGGAAGATCAGCCTGTGTCGAGAGGAGTTGCCCAAAAGATATGAGGATCTTGTTTTGCTCATCTGCCTGGAACTCAGAAGGCTGCACATGAAAAAGTGAATCAAGTTTTGGACCACCTACTGGGCCACAAGGAAACACTGAGAGATCTTTAGTCTGCTGAGGAGTCTTAGGCTTGGTCTAGTAGAGGTAATAATTACTTAAAGGACAGTAAAAATAAAATGACTATAGGAAAAACTTTTCACTAAGGGGAAAACCTTTGCAGTGCAGCCCTGTGTCAAGTTGTGCAGGTAAACTCTGAAATCTCCATCTTTAGAGGTTTTCAAGATGCAGTTACACACAGTCACAGCTGACCTGACCTAGTGTTGGCAACAGTCCTGCCTTTTTGGGAGAGAAGTTTAACTAAATGACCTCCAAAGGCCTTTATGAAATTCTTCTGTGATGAGCAGTTTTATGTTTACCCTCAATTGTTCTACACTGCTTAGGGGTTTCTGCATCTACACCAGAACTCCTGGCTACTCCACAGGTTTGAAGATTAATAGCTTGGAAAATACCTTTTTCATGATCATCTGGAAATCCTTAGCTCTGTCTCCTTTGCGTGTAGAATGACCTGATACTAAGACCTGATTCCTGTGGTGAAAGCTTTATATACTGTAGCTGTCCATAAAATTTGAATGCAAATTAAGATTACATGGGCAACTTAATTAGTGGAACATCCTATATTGCAGAAGTTTGGCCTTTCAATTGAAGTGTGGTGTACATTTCCATAGCAAACTGAGCATTTACTATCAGGAGTGTTTGGACTACAGACATCCAGAACAGAGATCTTGCAGCATGCTTGCTCATAAGCAGCTGAGAAAGTTGCTTTATCTGTTGCTCTAAGGGATGGTGCAGAAGAATCAAGTCCAACAAACAGTCATTTTGGGCGTTTCCTGCACTTAACAGCCAAATACAGAGAAGAAGAGAGGAACTTGGAAATTCCGCATGATGACTTTCATCATCACCTCACCGCAGGAGGGAGACTGGTCCTAGCTGTAATTCCAGAGAGCTTTGTATACTTTTCTCCACCCAGCAGATGTAGGGAGTCTGAGGGGTAACCCAGAGGAAATGAGATAGTGGCACTGCTGATTTATTTTGAGTCCACAGAGATAATAGGACACAGTAGGTGATGCAACTGGTGCTAGAGATACTGATCAAGTTAGTGAGCAAATCTCTGTGGAGCATTTCTAAAGAGTCATTAACACACTGCAGAATCTTCCCAGTAAATACGGGTTGCTGAAGGCAATTAGTTATTGTAAATAATTCTCACATCAGTCAAAACTGAATGCAATTTCACTGTTAAAGAATAAAATTATATCCCTACCTAAGGATTTCTTACTTTAAAGTTCTAAAAGCCCCAGGGAAGGGAAAAATCGTGAAATAAACAAGCCCAAAAATTCCTTTCCTGATTCATGTTGTAAACTGATAAAGCAAAACAACATATGTGATAGAGAAATGCCTTACTCTTAGAAGGTTTTATTTTTAAGACAAGAATTTGCAGATTTTTTAATTAGATGCAGTATTCCCTTTTTGTGTTAATGCCAGAAAAATTGCAGAATTTGGCACAAAACCAACATAAATATAGTCAAAGAGAAAATATGTTTTAATTATTGTACCACCTTGAAAACTGTATTTCTAAGCCACTCCAAGAAGGTCTACTTACAAATTTTTTGCTTTTCTTTCACTTGCCTTCACCTATTCTGCTTGATTATTCTTGTTCTTTAGACCTACACCTAAGAAGTAGGAAATTACCTGCCTCTATGTTGGTGGGTGTTCACAAGGTCTATGCAATTCATTTCATACAACTTCTCTCAGTGTTGTGAATATCATCTTAGAAGTACCTCTTCAGACTGCAAACTAAAGCGCAAAAAAAGTTGGAGGAAAAATAGCACTGATAATTTAACTAGAGAATCTGTCAGGCTATGTGCGCAAGCAGTAAAGGCAACAAGGAAAGGTGAGGGGTTTGAAAGGCCACAGGTATTAGCCCAGCATGCCTTACTCTTTCACTCTTTCTTCTCCCAGGCCTGTGATGGACTAAAACCTTTGTAATGTCTTAAACAAAGTCACAGAAAGACTTTTTGTCAAACTACAAGGAAGCAACTGCCTGTCTTTGACCACTAAAACCTAACTGCAATTTGGACTGTGACTGGGGAATTGAGATAAGACTATTGTCTAATCATCTCAAGTCTGAGAAGAAGTAGACAAGGCTCACAGAAGAAGGATGTATCTATGTCAAGAATCAGCCCTAACTGGGCTCAGGGGGTGGTGGAGGAGAAGGGTTTTGGGTGTGTGATGGTGAAATCTCTCCACACCAAATGGAAGAAGTAAACCCTCACCCCCTGCTCTGGGAAGCCACGCACAGAAAGGACATTCATGTGAGAGACAGCTGAGAAGGAGTCATCAACCATCAAAAATACCCAAAGCACTCCCCCCAGCTCATTCCTGAAGCCTTCTACTGCTAAAGGACTGCACGGGATCCAAGTGAGGCAAAAAATCCAGAGCCTGTTGCAAGAGACTGAAAAGCTTCACCCACCCCCAGGAGAGGTGCCTGGCATCTCCTGAACGTGTCCACTGGACTCTATGTTTTGCGGGACCCTCACTACCAAGAAGACCAGAAAAACAGGATCAACAGGATGTCGCCGGATTCCACAGTGGTGATACATTTTCTATTTTATCATCTCTCACTGTCACTTTCTTCTTCCTCTTGTTCCTTTTCCTATTTCTTTGTATCTCTTTCTCTGCCTCACATTTACCATTAAATAAAACCTATACTATTGACTCTGGTATCTGGTCTTGTTTATACCTTTATTCAGGCAGAGGCACTTTTAATAATTTTAATAACTGGATCCTAACAAAGCCCCGTGTCTCCATGTCTACCTCTAGACTGCTGATCACATCTCCTATTCTCTCCCCCAGTTCACCTTCTTTGTTAGTCTCTTTGCCTGTGTCATGTAGCAGAGAACATATGTCTAAAGTATTGATACTTGTAGATGAAGTCACATGCAACTGGCTGTTACCAGCTTGGAGTTTTGGATTATGGTTCATCTAAAGCCACTTTTCTAGTTTCCCTGGTTTGTGCTCACCCTGTGGGCTATGGGTGCAGAGCTGTGCAGGATGGTGGCTTCACTCCTCATTATCAGCTAAGACATGGGCAGAGGAACAGACACCTCTCCATCTCTTGCGCTGTCTGTTCTTCCATATGTCCTTGACACTTCCTCAGATCTCAGTTTACCCCAATTCCCACCTCCCCAATGTCATGCTTTATCTTATGAACAGGTAAAGAGGTTTATTCGCTGTACTCAGGTGAATCTCTGTGGTTTCTTTTACCTACCCTAAGGCCCTTGAAGGCTCCAGACCACCTTTAAAATATTGTTTGTCTGGGGAAGGTACAGGACTTGTCTCATACCCTCCATGATTTTAATTCCTAACACAAATCCTCAAAGATACTGGAAGATGACAAGCAGAAGAATGGCTGGGATAACAGCTTCATGAGAGCTGATATCACAGTGTAACTACTGCCAGTTATTTATACATATTCAATCCATATTGTTTGAGAACTAGTTTGAACTTTAAAATTCACATCCCTCAAAACATTTGGCTTAAATAGATATTTCATTTCCCCAAGTAATAGGCAAGCTGAGGCTTGATTGCTATGTCCTGCTCTCTTCAATAAATCCTACAGCATGAATTATGAATCTTCACTCTCTTTTCTCCTGAACAAAGCTGTTGCAATGTCATTTATAGAGTGGGGCTCTGAATAGAACTATGGTTAATAGATTATATGTTCTCAGCTCCCCACACAATTGTGTCATACTCCTCAGGGATGAAATTTCCACTTTTTGATGCCTTTCAGAAGAACTGGGTTTTCTTTTGCTGCAAAAATTACAAGCCTAATTTCACTGCTAGTCACTATAACCATGAACTTTCTATATACAACCATATTGTCCTGGCAATTGCACCAGCATCCTCCTCTAACTCATTCTCCGAATTGTCATAGTACCAGTCAGAATGGTTGAAATCTTAATTTGGTGCTTTCTAAGGAAAACATATACAGGGACATAATGAATATATAGTCCTTTCCAAGCATGCATTTTTTAAACTTCTTTACAGCTGGCACATGTAGAGCTCAAACAATTCTGCTGGGCAGTGTTCTAGCTCTCCTCTACAATTTCCATTAACAGCTGGACTCTGCCCTTTCCTACCTTATAAATGCAAGAGCTTAGGAAAATCTGTCGTGTTCTTTGACATGCAGTTAGGATGTTTTAATTCTTCATCACAGTTGAAAAGCTGCTACTGAGGAATGAATTTTCTCATCATTAAAATCAAGCAAGTCAAGGAGTCCATTATATTAATAGCATCTTTCATTGTTTTAAAATTCCAAAGGGACAATATATGATGCCAGTTAAGAAAAATGGAGCAGGAATAAGCCCAATATCCAAGGCAGTGAATGACATACATGCTGTACAGAACCCAGTTTCAATCCTTGAGAAAGGATCCCTATGTCTGAAAGTACTGCCACAATGGAAAATTCATTGCCTTAGAAGGTAAAGACTTTTTCTTGTCCATAACTGACAGTATCTGCCCAACAAAAGAAATGACAGAATCTGGGGGTATCTACTTATGATTATTTTATCAGAGTTGTGTCACTGCAGAGTTTTGCTTAAATTATCCAGGCATCAGAAAGAAATGATTTGGAGGAATTCTTAAGGAGAAAAAAGTCAGGGGACATTATTAGGAGACCTCTCCTCTCTATAAACAAATGCACTTGACAGCAGTGATAATGTCTTTCAGTAAGGTAAGATACATCTGTCAGAGACCAAACTGTGTTCGTAATGGCTGTAATAAATCAGTGAATACCACTTGAAATGAATCATAGAAACTGTAATAATTTAAATTTTATCTAGATTGTGTAAACATATAGTAGTAGCAAAAAATCTCAAACTTGAAAATATATACAGAAAAATCCCAAAACTGTCAGTGGTTTTCCACTGCACTAGAAACTTTGAGGAATCTGTCTATGCAATCTTAATTAATTTTTTTTTTATTTTATGAACCCTATTTATTACTATCACCTCTGGTTTGCTTTAAAACTTCCTTTTTATGGTAGAAAAAGGCAGTATCTTTGAATCTGAAACGGGAACCTCAAAGGCTGTCATCAAAGAGACAGGCTTTTCAAGAACAAAAAGAGACGAATCACCAAGTACATCAGATGGCTGAACTGAACAAGTGAAAGACTGGAAAATCATGTTTTCCCTAAGGATGCTGAAAGGTATCTCAGCAATGATGATGATACAAGATGGAGGAATTTGCTGTCAGATATTGTTTTTTGTACACATCTGTAAATTTCCTCAGTTGTCTGCAAGCAAAACTAATGCAAATTTAAGAAAGGCTTTAGCAAAGCAGACTAGTTTACACCTTTTATTCGGTCAAAGAATTAATCAAGACCCTACTTTAGGAACTTCAGTAGTGCATGCAAGGGGTTTGAAATTACCCCACAGTAGTGTCAGGTCCAGCACTAATATTGAGAGTTTGAGAAGTGGCTTGTAGCCTTCCAGAAAGGGGTCACTGGAAAGTAACATCATTTTTCCCCTTGAAGTTGTGCCTTGCATGCCAAAACTAGGTGTGTTATCTATGCCTCTGCTCTTTTCATATAGCATTCACAATGTCCCAGTTGTCCCTTGGCAAAACAAAATCATATTCCATATCCAGACATTCTGATTTCAGAGTTCTCCTACCTGTCACAACAAGAAAACTAGGTTTTGCTTTCTATCAAAACTTAAAGCATTTCATATGCCAGCAGATGACTATCACTTTCAATCTTTACTGGACTGGGCTCAATTATGACCAACAATACCGTTCAGAAAAGGCTCCAAAGTCCTGCACCCATTCCAACGGACCTCCCCCTCCTTTGATCTTTCTATTTCAGCTTCTATTTTTTAAAAAAATTTTCTAATAACTATAGTTTCACTTTTCTCCCCTTAGATAGCTGCCCAGATTTAATATAAGCCATTCATTGCAATATAAAAAAAATGGCCAAACCTGATAATATCTGACAAAAACAGTTGATGCTGTCATTTCCTAAAACCTGCGTTCATATCTTAGCTGTCTTGCCAAGTTTTTAACAAAGCTTTGCTTATGAAAGTTTGAAGGGGAGAAAAAAACCTTAAAATCTAAGAGATGAATTTCTCCTGAGCTGTATTAAGAGTTGCCATTTCAGGAGGTTTAGTTATACTGGTGTTTGTCTTCCTAGTTCTTGAATCTTGCCTACCTCCTTTCTTTATTTCTCTTCACTGCCTGCCTACCTCTGTCATTGTGCCTAAAGATGCCTCTCATTCTCTATTGTGACTAAACAGAAGCTTGCTTATTTTTCAAGTTGCTTTCAAGTAACTCCCTGATCTCATTTTCTTTCCTTACAAATCCGTCTCAAATTAAATGTTCCCGGTTCTAGCTCCCACCATGGTCCTTGGCTCTATCTTCTCCTCTGTACATGTCCTACCTCCAGTTCCTCACCCTGCTGAGTCTTGGTCCAACTTCTTCCCATTGATGAGAAAAAAGATGTTTTCTAGAATAGTTTAGAGCTTTCCAGGGGACAACAGATGAAAGGTGTTCCTCAGGCAAGGGGACAGACTGTCAAGCCCAGGCCATTGGTGGAACAGGTCAGGAGGATATGAGAATTTTGTTACCAAATGTATAAGTTACTACTTATACATATACATGTGGAGTCTCCAAAACAACAGCTGGTGAGGCAGCAGTGACTGAGGTAAGTCCAGGGGGGAGGGTTAGATGAGGATGTACAGGGGAGTTCCCAAGCTCAGGAATACTCAAGCAGCAGCCCCTGAGCCTAGTTAGGACCTGGAAGCCCTCAGCAGCCAACAAGGCGAGCAGGGAGTGGTGCTGGGAGCATCCAAGGGAGATTTAAACACCTCTAGAGAGTGTGAGCGACCTGGAGCACAGTGAGCAAGAGTGGGCAAGGAGGGACGTGGTATGACAGTGAGGTCATGGTGCAGCAGTTCACACAGCAGTTCACGCAGACTGAGTGAGCAGAAAGGGGTCCTCTCTGACCATCTGCAAGCAGCCAAAAGAGACAGCAAACAGACTCAGTAGCTGGTAAGAAAGAGCATGAAGTGATCCTTTCAGCCCCAGTCTTAATAGCATACTAGTTTAAGCTTCCTAAATTATGGTGTTGACATGCCGTAAAGCTCAATCCCCTGTAGCTGTGGAAGTCACTGAACCAGCCATACCAGAGGCCTCCATCCAGACAGACCTGCTTATGGCAGATGCAGCTCCCCAGGTCACAGGTTGCCAGCAGTGTCTGATGCCTCTTTGTGAGGCTGGGGCTGATGAACAGTTCTTTTGCAGAGGGTGTGCTGTGGTTGAAGAGCTGTGTCACCGGGTGGAGCAGGAGGAAGTGAACAGACTTTGTAGTATTAGAGCAAATGAGCAATGGAGAGACCAATTCTTTTCAGAGATGCTACAGTCTCAAGACTCTCAGGACTCTCGAACCTCCATTGTGGTGGAGAAGCAGGTGGACTCAGAACCCTACAGGGTAATTAGTCAAAGGACTGTTCATCAAGGCTCTGTTGAAGATGAAGACTGGAAGCAGGTCACTGCACACAGCAGGAGGAAGGTTCCTCCACCTTCTCAGAATTTTACAGGTAGGACTAGCACCTTCTACAATAGGTAGGAGGCTCTGGAACTAGAAGTCCAGACAACTGATGAGGTGGGCAAGGGTTCTTCTGGGATAGAGGGGCCTCCTAAAGCAACACCAGCAGTACTCCACATGACAACGTCCTCTATCATGAGAAAAAGAAGGGTAATTGTAATAGGAGACTCCCTTCTGGGGGGAATGGAGAGCCTGATGTGCAGGCTGGACCCAACTCACAGGGAAGCTTGCTGTTTCTCAGGGGCTTGGGTAAGGGACATTACTTAGGTACATTACTTAAGGGACAGTCTAGTAAGGCAATAAAATGGACTTCAGGGTCCTGGGATGATTGGTAGAGGGATCAGGAGCACAGGTAATAATTTCCTTGATTCTTCTGGAAACAATGAATAATATCGTGAAGAATAGGAAGATCTATCAGGTCAATGAGTGATGTCGAGGTTGGTGTAATCAGAAGAGTTTGGGGTTTTTGACCATGGGATGATCTACTCAACCTGGTCTACTGATGCCTGATGGGATGCACTGGAGGGGGAAAAGAGATCTAGCACAGGAGCTAGCGGAGCTTGTTGATAGAGCTTGAAACAATTTTCTAGAAGGGCAAGAAGAGAAGCCCAGAAACTCCAGACCTGTCAGTCTCACTTCAGTGCCTGGTAGTTATGGACAAGATTACTCTGGGAAGTATTGAAAAACACCAGAAAGACAATGCAGTCATTGGTCACAGACAGCACGGCTTCATGAGAGGAAAATTCTGCTTATCCAACCTGATTTCCTTGTATGACAAGGTAATCCACCCAGTTGATCAAGGGAAGCCAGCTGATGTCATCTTTTCAGATTTCAGTAAAGCTTTTGATACTGTCTCTCACAGGGTCCTTCTGCACAAGATGTGCAGAAGGATAAACACATCATGTGGTGGGTGAGCAATTGGCTCAGGGGTCAAACACAGAGAGTAATAGTGAATGGGGTAACATCAGACTGGTGACCTGTCACTAGTGGGGTTGCATGGGGCTCTGTCTTAGGCCTTGTGCTCTTCAACATCTTCATAAATGCCTTGGATACAGGACTGGAAGGAATACTAGGCAGGTTTGCAGGTGACACAAGACACAGGGAGGAGCTGTTGACTCCTTGAAAGGCAGGGAGGCCCCAGAGAGAGACCTCGACAAATGAGAGGACTGGGCAATCACCAACCATAGAAGTTCAACAAGGGACAGTGACGGATTCTGCACCTGGGATGGGGCAACCCTGGATGTATGTACACACTGGGGAATGAGATGCTGGAAAGCAGTGCCATGGAAAGGGATCTGGGAGTCCTGGTCAGTGGCCAGTTGAATGTGAGTCAGCAATGCCCTGGCAGCCAGGAGGGCCAACCATGTCCTGGGGGGTGTCAGGCAAAGCATGGCCAGCCAGTTGAGGGAAATAATTGTCCTGCTCTGCTCTGCACTGGTGCAGCCTCACCTTGAATATTGTGTGCAGTTTTGGGCACCGCAATCTAAGAAAGATATTAAGGTATTGGAGGGTAATGAAGATGTTGAAGGGCCTTGAGGGGTAGCTGTATGAGGACCAGCGGCAGTCACTTAGTCTATTCAGCCTGGAGAACAGGAGACTGAGGGGAGACCTCTTTTCTATCTACAATGTCCTCGTGAAGGGAAGAAGATGGGCATCTCTGTGATGACCTGCGACAGGATCCTTGGGAATGGCCTGAAGTTGTGTCAGGGGAGGTTTAGGTTGGATATTAGAAAAAGGTTCTTCACCCAGAGAGTGGTTGGGTGCTGGAACAGGCTCCCCAGGGAATTGATCACAGCACCAAGCCTGACAGAGTTCAAAGAGTGTTTTGACAGTGCTTTCAGGCACACGGTGTGACTCTGGGATGTCAGGGCCAGGAGTTGGGCTTGATGATCCTTGTGGGTCCCTTTCAACTCAGCATATTCTGTGAACCTGTAATATAATACCCTGTTAAGCTACAACTTTTGCTTCCAAGGCTCGGAAGCAACACAGAGTTTTTCAATTAAACAGCTTATCTTTTAATATGGAAAAAATATTCTTCTATTAGCAATCTCAATTCTGGAAACACTCTAAACTTTCAAAAACAAATAGATGATGCACCTGAACGGAAAAAAAAAAATCACTATTCTGAACTATTCAATTTGTTAAATGTTAAAGGCAGTATCTCACAGTAGTGTATGCCAGGTCTTCTTAGTCCTATAGGTGCATCTCTTACCATAGCAATGATTGGCCAGTATAGCAAGGAGTTGAATATAATCCTTGTAAATTTAGTACAATATTTCAAATGTGTTTCCTGAAAACACAAGCCCTAGGTGGTTGTAGGCTGTACATCTCACCACTTGGTGTTCTCATCATGTCAAATCCTTCAAGTGAAGTGACATTACACTCTGCACTAAACCGTGCTGTTGATTCACTAGACTGCAGTCCGCCTTTTAAGTCTGTATGAGCCAACACTCTGACAGGGGTTTATTAAAGAGCACCCTGATGATGCAGGTCTAATTCTTTGATGGGACCTACTGTTGGGATGTGACCCCTTTCTGATAATATAACACTCCATAACAATTATTCTGAAAGCCACGGTTTGCCTCTTAACCTGGATATCTTGGATAAATTCCAGCTCAGGAGCAACATGCTGAAAACTCAAATCCCTGGATAGTTTCAGTGATAGAAACAAGTTACTGCTTAAACTATTTATTATTGATGAATACTTTAAACAATGGTGGTCCTCTACACCAGACGTAATCACCTCTGGTGATTCCATCCTTTGCTGAGTACTAACTGCACAGCTGTTCTCTGCATAAGGAATGCTATGAAAAATAATTATTTCAGTCATTGTGAAGGCACTGCAGACTTTTATGCAAGAGCTGCCATGTAAATGTTAAATATTACTGTATTGCTTATAATGTTATTATTACTTTTTTTTTTCCCCCGGTAGTCTCCATCTAGCTCACAAAATTTTAAAAATGCAGTTCAGAGACACCTAGAAAGTAATTCTTTGCACAGGCTTGGAAAACAGGGTGTTAAAATATTTTAATTTAAAACCCTGGCATATAAATTCATAATCACTTGACTAACTAGAAAGCAGAACCAAAAGAAGCTTGTTACATTTCTGATTTTGTATGAAATATACACTAACTATAAGTCATACTTAGAAAATGGTGTTGTGAAACATCTTTTGGGGAAAAAAAACCCAAAAACCCCAGAATTTTCTAGAATCTTTAAAGGAGACCAGTCTTCCAGAATGAGAATGAGCCATATATAATCACATATCACATCTAAGCAGTTCTCTGTCAGGTGTACAGTTTTAATTTCCTGAGGAATTTTTAATTCTGCCAGATAACATGGGGTTGGGGGGAAGGAAATTGTTTGAGCCATAAGAATTTTTTTTACTGTCCTCCTTTCCCTTCTCCTTCTTTAAAACTGTCATTTGTATGCCTCAAATTTTCATCTGTTACAATGTCAAACAATGAGAAGCAACTAACATTTCCAGCAATCACATTTTTACAGTATTTAACTTTTCTTCTGCTGGAATTCTAACAGAATTTATTTTTTTTCCGTTACCCTAAAAAGCAATGGAACAAGTCATCTGCCAGGGATCCAGTGTAAGCCATATGTCTGCTAGGGCTTTGGGCCACTTTAAATCTCCAAAACAGAGTGCAGGGAACAACAGCAAACAAGTGGGTGACTGCAGAAATGGGATGCTTCCTCAGCTGTTAGAAAGGCATGGTGGAGACATAAGTTTGGAGAGACTCTGGTTAAAGTTTTTCCACACAAACAACTTCAGAAAAGGAAAGAAAGGTGAGTTCTCTTCCTTCTTCATGCTGAAGTAAAACACATTTGTTAATAAGTGTTATATAACTCTAGAAGTTTTGCAACCTTTACTTAAGAACAATAACCTCTCTAAAAAAAAAGGAATAAAATCAGGCATTTGTGTTGCTAATAAAGCTTCCTTTGATCCCGAAAAGATTTAGAATTTTCTCAATTGTCAGAAATGACTGACTGAATGAAGCGCTGGTATTTCAACCACTCAGCCCTTGATCATGACTGGAGTTTTCCATATTCTGTGTCTGAATCTGTATCTGCTGGGACAGCCCTGAAAAACGAATATTTTCCATGTAACAACCTTTTCAGTGACTTCAATTATGATCTACAAAAAGGGGTATTTCTGAATTGCTCCACGTTCTTTGCCCTTAATGTAAGTATTATAGCTACAAAAGTGATGGCTGGAATCTGGATCTGTCTCTCACAATGCACAAATGAAGAAACACTCAACAGCCCTCATGGATTTGAATAATTTCTAAATACTCTTAAGGCATTCATCTTCCCTCTACGTACCCGAACAGGTGTCTCCCAGAACATTAGGCTGTATAAGCCTCTGGTAAGTGCTAAGTAGGCTGCTATTTTTCCAAACAGAAAGGGCTATTCTTTTCCCTCCCCTGCTTTGTCCTCCTAGAAACGTGGTTTTCATAAAAGCAAAATGGAGACTCTATTTCACGTCACTATAAAAGCACACACAGAGAATGAAAAAAAAAAATCAATATGAGCCCCTTGGTAGCTGAAATTAGATGTTTCATAATGCTGTGCCAATCTCACTGAGCATCATATACCTTTCCTTCAGTCCCTTTTCACTTCTTTTTTTCCCTCTACCTATGGCAATAAAATACAGTCCTAG
>VYXB01009662.1:50119-161185 GCA_013397135.1 Pachyramphus minor
GGGTTGGTGATTTTTTTTTGGGGGGGGGAGGTGGGGTTTTTTGTGTGGTTTTTTTTTTTCCTTTGCTGTCAACTTTTCATATGTCTTAGGATTTTTTATTAATTTTCAAAAAATGGTTACATGCCAGATCAGGGGTTGATGTCATTATTTAACAAAATACTCCCATGTCAGATGTTACAAGTTCAATTAAGTTGCCAGGGAACATGTTTTGGTCATATCTTATCAGATAGCTTAATCAGTAGCTTTCATGAAAATTGCTTGCTAAGGAAGATGCACAGAGCAGGTAGAAACTGGAGGTGTGATAGGGTGCACTGAGACTGACTGAGGGAAAATGATTTTGAGATATTCCTGAATATATTAACATTGTACAGGAGAAATCCCTCCAAAAGGAATATTGAGTTTGCAGTGGCTGTGTCAAAGCACTTTTGGATGGAAAAAACATTGTCAAGCACAACTTGGGACAGATTTCTATGCCAAGAGGGTGGTCAAATGCTAGAACAGGCTTCCTAGAGAAGTTGTTGATTCCCCAAGCCTGTCAGTGTTAGAGATATTTGGATAATATCCTTAAAACCATGCTTTAACTGTTGCTCAGCCCTGAGATGGCCAGACAGTTGGACTAGATGATTGTTGTACATTCCTTCTGACTGAAATAGTAATTCTATTCTATTCTATTCTATTCTATTCTATTCTATTCTATTCTATTCTATTCTATTCCTTAAAATATGCTGTTTAAAACATCCTATGTAGCAATTCTTCAGAGGTGCAAGTAAAGTGCAATTTTTTTTACTAGTGATAACCATTAAAAGGCAATACTGCTGAACATTCCTATGAGAGATGTGAGTTTTAGTGATTATCAATGCCCTGTATTGACCTTCCTAACCCTGATTAAGTCAAGAGGCCAATTGCTCCATCTTGTTCATCGTCTGAATCAGCATGAAGAAGCAGGAGACACACACTGAGGAATATCCCAAGGTTTTTCTTCTAGCCTGGGGAGAAAGGCAGGGAAACTTGGCTCAGCCCTTCGGTAGCAGAGCAGCTTCTGCTGGACAAGGCAGGGGAAGTGGTTAAAGCTGGGCAGTCTCCTCACTCTAATATTAATATGCAGAAAAAGTATCTTCTGAATGAAGAAAAAATTAACCCTTTTACGTACAGAAACACCTGATCATTGCCATAACTTACTTTCTGTGTTCTCTTTCTTAAAGATGAGAATATGAACAGATTCAGTAAAGGATGTAGCACTTCTGGTTACTAGAGCTAACAAAGAAAACCTGTATAGAAGTTGATTCTAGCTTCTTCACATTTTTTGTTTATTAAACTCAGCACACTGAACTGTTTAATAACATCTAAGTTTATTAACTGATGTTACCAACAGCAATACAAACTAAATTTCAATCCTTGTATTTCAATCAATTAATCGGTGACACTGTTCTGAACTGCAGGTAAGACAACAGGTGCACTCCCTGCACAGCCTGTACCCTGCCAAGGGTTACAAAATGTTGAATTCTGCATCTGTGACCTTTATATAACGAAGAAGGTCATTTTAATGCTAGGACATCTGCACTAAGCCATATGGTGAGCTAGAAATGGTGTGATCACCACTCAAAATGTGTTGCAGAGATATTATCCTGGTGCCACATGCCCTCTGGTATCTTCAGGCAGTCTTATTTATCACACAGTAAAAGCATAATCATTTGAAGAAAAATGATCTGGAGTACTTAAAAAAATATTAAGTACTTAAACGGAAATATTCGCTCCTGGATCTGAAGATCATCTCCTGGACATTGCTCTTACATGCCCTCGCCTTTGGCTTGGGATGCACACTGCATTTGCAGCAATCCATCACAGGACCAGTGAAGCCAGGAGCTCTCATAAGTAATGAATTAATGAGGCTAATTAGAAAACTGTGGGTTATTTCTGCTTCTGTTTATATGGCATCATGATTTAAGCCGGCAATATGTCCCAGTTGCCAGCCAACTGGATGAGAAGACCCCAAGTGGTGAGCACCCAGAAGAGGAAACTTCCTTCAAATGGTTGCTGTTCTGTACACTGACCATCGTACAAACGTAGAAGGAACTGGCCTAGGTCTTAGATTTGTCCATAAATGTCCCTCTCTCTCCATACAACTTCGTGATGCAATGTAAGAATCTCCCCTACACGGATGGAGTTGTTTTTCAGGTGAAATGAGTATTGGAAAAGGTATTCAAATACCAAATAAATAATGCTTGTGTAAGAATGCAGCACAAAATAACCAGGAGAACCAGTCAGCTTGGTCTCAAAAGCTGCCCTACTCTTGTTAATCGTATTAAGATTAGAATCAGGATGTGCTGAACACAAGTGAAACACCTGTGATAAATGCTCTGAAAATAACTCAGCAGTACAGAACTCTTACTGGGTCACAAATTACTTGACTAAAGCTGGAAAAGCCAAGGTTTGTTTTTTTTTCTTTATCAAAGCCATGACAATCTTTCTTCCAGCAAACGATGTTTTAATGTTGGGTTTTAATGGGATTCTTATAATTCAGATGCAGAATATAGCATTTTAGTGATTGTCCTGGTTTTTTTTTCCTAACATTGTTATTCCATTGCTGCATTTGCAAAGCTTGATGAATGGATAAAAGAAAAAAAGAGAAGTATCTCACAGAAAAAAAGAAACTCATTTGCCAGAGGATTCTTTGATTTTGGGAAAAGTTGCCCTTTCTTGTTATAAAAACAGCAACTTTGGGTTGAACTGCAAAGTTTCCTCAGATTCGGAGATTGACAGCTTTATCTCAGTAATGTAATTTAAAATCAACTCTGAAATGGCCTGCTATACTACCACACCTTTGTTTGAAAGAATCAGATATAATGATGGAGATTACAATAAAGAGAAATCTGGGCTTGACAAACAAAAATTCTGGTTTCAGCATTATAATGGAAGATCACAAATTCTTTAGAGGAATAGCTTAGAAATACGAGTAATAAACTACCAAAACATCTACTCTACTAATAAGATTCCCACTGTACTCTCCAGAAGTTTACCTCTTGACTAGGAACATGGTTTTGTCCCAAGCACTTGCACGTCTGACTGTAATAGCAGTATCTGCAGTCTTTCTGCTTGTGTTGTCTGCCCTTACAGTGGAGGCATGAGTGCAGTAGCAACCTATGCACTCCCCAGGCAGGCAGGGTTCAAAAACTGGGTTTCAACAGTTCTGCCTGAGCCTACAAAAAACCCTCCACACCCTGTGGCTACATTTTCAACTGAAAAATCAGTCTACAATGTTCTGCAGCTACAGTGTGAGCCCAGCAGCTGCGGAAGAAAATGGGGAAGGTTGTTACTTCCACTAGCTCCTTCGTTTGCAGAGTGCTTTTTCTTAGTAAACACTAATAATCTCCTGGCAGCACATGTAGACTTTTGGACAATAAGAGTGTACTACGGGGAATCTGCAGTACGATATTTCCCCTTAATGTAAGAAACTGTAAGAAACTGCAAGAAAAGTCTCTCCACACACCAGTTTAACTATAGGATTGTATTTTCAGCATCTGTGCAGTTAGTCTCCAGTGAAATACTGTGTTTGAGACACTAATTTATTTCTGCTCTTGCCAACTGATTTACCCTGCATATTAATATTAACAATCATGTTTGTACAAATGGGTCCATTAATTCTAACTTCATTTCCTTTTCAATTGGTAATATATGTAAAGAACAATAACCAATGCAGCATAATTTTACCCATGGCTATTATAAGTGGGTACACAATATCACATTTATTTCCTTCTTAAAAGCATTGCTTTTAAATGAGCAAAGGATATTGCAACAGTGTTAGCTTTCCTCCTTCCCTCAATGCATTGCAAAGATGTGGGAACATTGGTGAAGGAGAAGCCATTTAAAACCAAAATGGAGTTTGACATTATTTGAAAGCCTGAGAGTAAGACTACTGCAAGGGGAATGTTTCCTGTCATTTTGTTAGGGTTTGGTACAGGCCCATAATGAACATTAACAAAGATGCCCCAGCAGACACAAAAAAATATTCTGGAAATCGTGCTTTTACTTTGCCACAATAAACTGTATTTAACTGAGTCATTATGGAAAAAGGAAGTAACATATCACAAAACATGACTGAAAACATACAGTGAATTTCAACACCAGGAAAATCTGAATTCTCAGTCCAAATCTCCCACGCCAAGAAAAATTAGCAAACATTCTTTCACAAGTTAAATTAAGATTATTGTTCAGAGGAGCATAGACATAGTTGCAATCATACTTCAGGTAAGGTAGTACAACAAGGAAGGCAATCAAAAAAGTAAAGCTGCCTTCAGGAAACTCAAGAAATAACAAGGAAACAGAATAGAATTGTATTAGCTTTGGTGTTTTTAAATTGTGAGATCCTCAATAGTGAGGAAAAAGGCAAAATACTAAGAGGATCAGATGATTTTGTTTCTATAGGAAAAACCAGGGTGGTTTGCTGAGAAGTTCCTGGTAGTACGATTAGAGCTTCAAAGCTCCTATAGATTCTCACACAGAATATTTCAAGAAAAAGCACTTCAGTTCAACGTCAATACTGTCATCTTGCATGGTCAATACCTGTACACCCAACTCAGCACTTACATGAGGTTTTTTTCAGTTGAATTTTCTAAATGCTGTCTTTTTAAAACTTTATGTATTTTTAAAACTTTCCAAAGATGGGCAAAAACCATGGGTTTCTAAAAACAAGTTTTACCAGTTTCTCTGGGAAGTATTTTTACTATCTCCTATCAACTCTATCCTGAGATCTTCTTACCAGAATGTGATAAAGCATCACAGAGTGTGCATCAAAATAAATTTCCCCATGGAGTAAGCATCAACTGAGTTGGCCTTTGTGAGTGGAAGTATTCAGTGCCACAAAGAGATCTCTATGATATAAGATACAGTAATAGAAATGAGCTGACTGATAGCTTTTCGGAGCAATCTACACATTTTACTTTTCCATATTGTTTAGTGGTGATTTATTAGATAATTTCTGAGGAACAGTTGTCGTGTAACTCATAAACCAACAGAATATTTGGTAGTCAGCATCAAAGTGTGACCATCTTTCAAGTTATCCTGTTTTTTTTCCCCTTTGGATTCTGCGAAATGATGGTCGAAGATTAACTCTTAATGAAGTACACTGGATAGAAGCTGATTAAGCCTATTTACTCTCATAAAACTTAAAAGTGGATACAAATACCTGCCAACATTACATGATACGAAGACCTAGGGGTCCCTGCTTCATAGGCTTGAGGCTAAAAGCTGACATGTGATTTCATGGCAGACTTTTCTATGTGTGATGGTTTCAGGTGGTTCTTTCCTCCAACAGATTTATCTCCCTCACTGACACAGGTAAACACAAGGAAAAAATATTTCAGAAAGATCTATGGGACTTACATAAGCCCTGAGTACCCTCAGTGTACTGTTAAACATTAAAAGAACATTATTAAAATGTGTCACAAGAACAGAGCAGAAGAGATCAAGGGTCTCTGCAACAGGAAGAAGTTTGTGAAGTTAAATTTCTGAACCATCTGTGGTAATGTCCCATGAAATTAGGCAAGAAAAAGAGAAATAAAACAGGCTTTAAATTTCCGCCCAATGGAAATATTCTTTTGTTCCCACAAGTGCATCAGTCTCTTTAAACCTGAGCAAACTACATTAATCAGGGCCCTGAGAAATTTTAGAAGCAGTAGGAGTACTCCTGTAATATTCCTGTAAAACAACCTGTCTGCAGCCCCCAGTGCATAAAAAGAAAAGACAGCTTCTTCTTGGTTCCTCATCCTCTATTTCCCCCCAAACAAATTATGCATCCAGAGAAAAATTTTCCATGCAGCCTTTTCTTTCTCATTCTCCTTACTTCACCTTCCTTTCCAGTACCCCTTTGTAATAATTCTTTTTGGAAATACCCTCTGTATTTTGATTTCCAGAATCAAAAATCCTCTCTGAGTGAAAACTCTCTTTAGCATAAAGTTAGCAGATTTCTCCCTTGCTGATAACAGGCATTTGGGTTAGCTGCCAACAATTATTTCAATAATAGTCACACTATCTTACTGAAAATGAATATAGGTTTAGACTAGTAATTAGGTCTTCAAAATGCCAGAATCTGGTCCAGGTTGAATATTCTGGATACTAGTTGCGAATAAATAAAATAAAAAAAAAAGTTAATGTGAATTGAGAATATCTGGCTGAAATGCAATCTGGATTGCAGTGTGATCCTGCTCCCTGTTGTGTGTGGGGGACCAGGCTGGTTCACTGTTGCGAATTCTGGGGGATGGCACCTTCCAGCTCATTCGGCCAAATCTGTGCCGTTGCTCATCAGCTGAATTGGGTACTTTTCCCATGAGTAAAGAAAACCTAATCTGTCAGTGTGGAAGACAGAGAAAGATCTCTCTGAAACACAGTGTGCCACTGCAGTGGTTCATGTTTATTAGCAGTCTTAACTAATACTGCAATTAAAATGTCTGGAATGAACCTCAAGCTCCAGCTGCATAGTAGCTGATGGCAGAAAGACAAAACCGGGAGCATCAGGGCTTCCAGTTGTGTCAAGCTATGATAGAGGACCTGAAACAAATTCCTGCTTACTCAAACGATGAAAATTGGGTAAGGGGCATCTTCTACTGCTCTTTGTCTTAATAGTATGCATATTAATAATATATGCCATGAAATCAAAATAAGTGTTCCTTATGAGTTTACCTTCCCTGGAAGGATTTGGAGAGTTAAATGTCTGCCAGTTGAGGTATACAACCTTCCTGTCCCACGTCTCTGAGTCCCTTCTGTTTTCAAAAGCACTGATTTGTCAAGAGACAGACATTTAACCGAGTTCTGCTGGCTAAGCTGTATAACAAGGCTGCCCTTTTTGACCCAGGCAGTTAGACAGAGGATTTGGTTGAAAGGAAAATCTAAGATTAGATTGACATCTCTACTATGCAACCTGTATATTTCCGAGTAAGGTTCCCCGGGCAAATAAAGAAAATAACCTGGATACGAGGAAATTCACAGCCCCCTTTTAAGTAGCCCTTTCTCTTAAAAAGCTTACTGTTTAGTTTTCTTCTAGTTACTTCTTTTTCTTAGACTCTTTAATGTTAGTCCTGCCTTATTTTTTCACACAAATGTAGAGAAATAGGCATATTTCCCTACAAAAGAAGAAACCTTGAGCCATATTGCTTTATCCACATGTGCCTTGACAATATGCCAGGGAAAACTGTATCCCTGGTACTTTGGTCTTGAGTAGAAGATAGCAAAGGTCCTTATTTTTTTTTTACATTGTTTATTAATAGTAAAGGATGTATGGATTTAATCCAACCATAGTAACAAGTTTTGCTATTGTCTTCCAATCTAATACATTGGAAATAAGAGGCAGATTCTATTTATAAGCTATGTAAAACATAACTTTTAGGTACAGACATAAAGGAAATCATAAAAAACAGTTACCAACTTTCTCTTCTTTAGAGGGAAGAAGAAGGTTATGTTTTTTTTAATTTCAGATAAAATATGTCTGTTTTCAGTAGACTTTACATATTTAACTTTCAAATGAAAAATATGTTCTACAATGAAAAATCAATTTGGCAGCAAACTTGTTCTAGAAAATGGAAGAATCTTTACTCTGAAGCAACAATAATACTGTTTTTGTGTTGATTTTCTTTTGAACTGAGGAATCTGGTTATTTAAAAATAATATTGTATTTCTGTCTGCCATATTTTGCAGGCAAAACCCATCAGACTTGCAAAGTGCTGTAATCACTGGCAATAAGAAACTGGAGTTGATAAGCTTGGCTTCCCGTATAATCATTTCAGGTGAATCGGTGACAGCTGAAATCAAATTCCGGAGATGAGCAGATGTGTCATCAAATGACTGAGTTCCTCCTCCCTCTTCTCTGTGTATGTAGATTTAAGGGGAAAAAAGATATTTTAGGGGTTTGATAGCACGGCTTTTAAAACAAATTGTCTTTTTCACCTTTACTAATATGTTTGAGAAGAAGAGGGCTTTTGACTGAGAAAACAGTGCAAAATCCAGATTCCATTTTGAAGGACAACTTCTTCCCCCTGGTTTCTAATTCTATCTCTATTGCATTTTATTTGCAGATATGTTTATTTGTTGGCTTGTGTATGTGGTGTAGTGAGAAGGGGGTCCTGGTCTTCTCAGTAGGCTATAGGGCTGAGTGGTCTTACTAGAAAAAAAATAATTAAAAAATATTGCTTATGGGTTTGATGCTAATTTTTTTTTTTTACTTTTAATGTTTTCAGATTTTTCTTCAAGATCCCTACAGCTAACAGAGAAGAATAAAGAAATTCCAGTTGAGAATGCAAAATCTGTGTTTGATATCTCTTCATTGTAGGTCAGTGAAAGAGGTGGGCATGAAGGTGAGGAGTTGAAAATCATGACTCTGGACATGAAAGGAATTTGGGGTGGGGAAGGAGTAGCCTGGAAAGGGACAATAAATATTTCCTTCCTGAAAAAAAGGAATTTTTTTCCTATGCAGAAAATCAAATGGAATAAAAGAGGAATCAGAGGGAATAAAAGGGAATAAAAAGGGAAAAAAGGAGGGATGAGAATGGAAGTTGTGACCCAAGCACTATTAGCAACACAGTAGCTGCTCTGAACTAAATCTGCATTTCTCTTATCCTATTAACTGGGAAGGCCAGGTTATATTTACTGCTTGCTCCAATTAAAGAGCCACACAGAGCAGCACCACCTCCAGAAGAGGCTGCGGATAAACCCTTTCTGGCAGACTCTCCGTGTGGTTACTGCTGTCCTCCCTTTTTCCTCCCTGCCCAACTGTGATCCAGGGAGCCCTCTTGTCCTCCTCTGACCCGGGCTTGTCAGGGGAAGGGCAATGCATATCCCAGCTCTGCTTGCATTTAATTTTTCCTCACTGGCTCTGTAAGCACGTGAATAGGAAAGGTGGAAAAAAGCCTCACCTCACTGAATTGTAAACTGCAAAATGGCTGGCCAGGGGAGAGAGTCTGAGAATTATCTTTAAGTGTGATCTACTGCACCCTGTGATCTAGGTTCTTCAGGAAGTAGCCGAAATTTTTTGAGAGGGATTGACACACACGAATATCTCCAGTGAAGGAAAGGAACAAGTCCTTTTTCTGCTAACTTTGCCTGCTAACCACAAAAAAGCTTCAATGACAGTGAAGATCCTTGAAACAGATCATACTCTCCCAACATAGAAGGACCTTTCTCACCATTTCAAAACACAAGGGAACAACATGCTGGAGCATTCAGTTGGATCTTCCATTGCTAAAAAGTATCATTTTCCTTGAGAACAGGAGTGACTCTCCTGGATCCTCTAGAGGGGCTAAAAGCTCCTTGTCACGTCTTCCATACACCACTGGAGCTGGCAGTCATCCCCATGCACCATTCCGTTACACCTTTTATTTTATATCTCAGGTAAATTAATGAAGATTAAGATTGTCCAGTAAGGGTGTGTTATTACACCCCAGTGAGGGTAGCCCAGGGTGGGATAACAGCTCAGTTCTTACTCTTACTAACTAAAGGGACCATGCAATTGTGCAGAGAAGGCACAGGGGGATCAAGCCAGTATCTCACCCTGCAAGACAGTGCAAGATTTCACAGCTTAATGTAGTACCTACAATGCTGCTCAGTGCCTGCCCTGCTGAGGATGGCAAGGTTTGTGCTGGTGAGGAAAGCAGAAGCAGGATTAGGCCAGATGCCAAAGGCTTGTGGACCAAGGGTAGCATGTGCAGTCGTCTTCTGCAGGGTCTTTAAAAGCCAAAATGGCCGTCATACTTATTTCTTTTCTAGTTCACCTGGAAGATATTAAAAACTGCACATTTAAGTAAAGTTCAGCAGAAATTCCAACTCACATTTGAAGATGTCATTTCTTATGAATAGGCTGCAACCTGGTGGGTGCCTCTAATAGAAGATGGCTGCTGTGTCAGACTTGGATGAGCAAACCCATCCTGGCTACCCCAGTCTTGTCACATGAGAATTTGTAGTGTATTTCCCTTGAAACAAAGAAACATGGCACATAAGCCAGCCAGAGACCAGCACACATTTCTCTCACAGAACTACTGAGTGTTATTATCTTGGAAGGCAGCACTGCCATCTGGGGATGGAAAAATAATATTTCAGTCACAGTTCAGCTACTGTCTCGGGAAGGGGGTGGTGGTGGAAACATGGAAAAATAAATAGAAGCCTGCAGTAACTCACAATGATTTTCTTACAGTATACATGAATCAAAAATGTCCTCTTGGATTATTGCTGTGAAATTGGGTTACACTATTTAATACAAAGGTTCTACACTTCTAGAAGTATAAGTCTTGCCTTTTTAATGTTTATATCATTTAACAACCCTACACAGTGTAAATGCTCTGCAATGAATTCCTGTAATTCCTTGAATTACAATATTATTCCCTTTTTGCTGACTTATATGAGTAAACAAGGGAAGAGGGGATTTGCTGAGCCCAGCTAATAAACTGTTCCTGAGGCCAGTTTTGAAAATTTGCGTTTGAAATATGCAACAAATAATAACGCAGACATTACCATAACCATATCTTTTGACACCTACTGAGCCTACTATTACATTCTTTACACACAGAATTTATTCTGAAACAAGTGTCTTATTCCTGGGTAAACTGCTGTCCTTTCTTCCGTTTCATCTAGGTCTGCCAGGATTTCCTTCTGTTTCAAAAATAGAGAAACTGCTGCACGTACTTACATAGCTAATTATTTCTCTGATCTTGCCTAAAATCCATGTAGAATATAGAGCTGGCAGTCTTAAAGGAAACCCACAACCTCAAAAACACTCCCCTCAACAAGAATTATTATATGGTGGTATGTAGCCAGCTGCTTCTGATGTCCTGACTTGTTTGTATGTTTTCTGTATACTCATGTTCATATTGAATGTGATGACACAGGGAGCATAAGCTGACCTGAGACCACATGAGAGCCATAAGGGTGATTGATTACTGCTCCTTAACCTTGTGCTCCCATCTTGCTATTGGCTCAGCCAAGCAAATTGACCTTGCTGAAAACATTGTGTTTGGTTTTTTATTCCTAATTTTCCCAGATGAAGGTTAGTCTTCAGCCAGATCTGATCCCTGCTAATACTGATACATGGGAAAGTTGAGATCCTGAAGTTAAAATTGCTATTTTGAGAGGTAGTACAAGACATGTATCTGCTTAAACTGAGCATTGAACCACATCCTCCCATATGCAGCCTACAAATCTAATAACTGAGTCATAGCTGAGGTAGCATGTTTAAGTCCAGAAGATTCTTGCGTGAGAATTCTTATAGTTCATGAGTTTTATCAAAATTAATTTTTTGCTTGTGCTGGTTTAAAGATAAACCAACAGGTAAAATAAACATGACAAAGGAGATTAAAGGTCAGAATGACAATTTTAATGACACTGATATAATAAATACAATTTTACAAGTGAACAGTTGATTTTAACCCACAAACCCGGCACCCTGGGGCACGAACAGAATGGTGTTTGTCAGCCCCCGCGCTGAACCCCACGAGGGCCCCTCTGACTCCAAAAAACAAAAAGAGAGGAAAAAAACCCGCCGATGTCAGCGATGGTCACAGCCCGGCTGGAAGTGGTGACTGCAGTCCAGCTGAGAGTGGTGGTCCCAGTCCGATTGAAGCTTTGGTCCTCCTCTTGATCCCACAAGTGGAACTAGCCCTCCCAAGACCCCCAAGATCAAATATCTGCAGGTTCAGGCAGGAATGCCCAGCCCCTTTCCCAGGGTGGGGAGTTCCACAATGAGTGAATGGGTGTGCTGGGTGTGAGCACAGGAACATCTTATCTCACAGGCCTCTTAACACCCAGCTCATAGCCTGAGGGGTCAGGTGTGCTCTGGGCAGCTGCTGCAGGTGGTCTATAGCTTCTGGGAAATGGCATAGAGGGTGTAGAATACACAGTTTGGGTTACACCCACACAGTGATGAACTGGCCCCAGCTGTTCTAACTAGGACATTGCTCTAAAACAAAGAGAATGAACCTTTGTTGTAAGTCCAAAATAACATAGAAATGAACAAGACTCTTAAGACCGAGTACTGAGATTTTCATTTAGATTCTTACGTTATAAATAAGCACACCCAAATGGATTACCCCAAACAATATTATTTGAACTGACTCTCTACTTATTTTTTATTTACCATTTAACTGGAAGTAGCTGTCCTCTACATGAAGCTACTTCCTTTTTATATCAGTTACTATTTTAGTGAGACCATTTTTCTTACCTCTGCTGAAAGGATTCTCATGCAGTAGATAGAAAATATTGTGAATTCTGTCTTACAAACCTTTATTTTTACACAATTTTATGGAGCAATGTTTCATAATAAATGCTGAAGACTCATCTTATGCAGATCTTCATGAAATACAACTGCTGTCAGACAGGCTTTACTTACCCACAGGATAGAAATAGTTTAGTACAGCATTTATGCTCTTGATCTATTTAGCAGTTTGTTTAAGAACCAGGAGATCAGAGGGTGGCTCTTGAGCCATATACAATTCAAGTGTGACTCCCCAGCACAGCTGGGTCCAGCTGTTCCAGCTGTAGGAGCTCCAAGCTGTAACATTGACGGAAGTGATGAAGAAGGGACAGTTAAGGTCTTCCCTCACGGCTGAAATCCAGCCTGCAAGATGACTAGGAGGAACATCCTGTCCTCTTTTCTCATCTCTTCTATAAATATGGAAGAGATTTTGTTGTTTGGGATCATGTGAAGATTTTGGAATCTGACATTAAGTCTGGACACGCTTTGTGCATGGCATTTTGAAGCAAATTATTGTATGTTTGTCATAACACAGATAACTGCTGCTACTGAAGGTTGTCAGAGTTTTATGTACTTTTATGAGTACCAAATTTTGTTCTAATGTAAGACATGGAAAGATGTTTAAACTGACAACAAAAAATATCATTCTGGTCTTCTCATCAACTAAAAACCCCAAGCCAATTAAATGTACTTGATAAGATCCTCAAGAGGTTTGTTCATTCTTAACCAAGCCAACCACATTGCCTTTCAGGTACAATTGAGCAAGCTTTGGCCACTTTACACAGAAACTAATGTTGAGCACAAGATTGCATAGCATCCTATCATCTCAGGTCAGCTTAATGGCTTTCCCTTCTGAAAGTCTCAAAGCACTTCTGAAACCAAAAAGATGCAGGTGATGCATTCAAAGCTGCCCAGGAGTTTTGGACACCCAAATCTCATTAATTATAATGGAAAAAAAACAGTCTTTCAGTCTCCAGAGGCAAGTCTGAAAATCTCAGCCAGATGGTATTGTTATTAAAGTACAAAACTGGGAGTTAAAAGCTGCTGTGAAGAGCTTCACAAAGAAAACAGTGATGTACACTAGAAAAATTAGTATTACTGGATTTACAAAAAAACCCTAACAAAACAGGTGCATGGGTACATAATTTGATATAACATGTTCTACATTTAGAAAAACCTAAAAGCATGGGCATACAAATCTGTAGAGCATTTAGTTTTCTTGTGTCCTGTAACATCCCTCTAAGAAAATTCCTTCCTGTCTTTTTTGCTTCTGCAGTAACACTCATGAAAGAGGTTGATACATGTCTGAGTTTTATATTCTAACTTTAAAAGAAGTCTAACCATAATTTTCTACTGGGGGGAATCCAAATAGAAAGAGATTATATATTTTTCCCCCACTGGTAATTTGAAGCTATTGTTTCAACTCAGTGAGTGCAACTTATTATGAAAACTCCATGTTGGAATCGCTTCAGGATGGATTACAAGTCAATGTGTGTGTATGAAGGCTTTTAAGAGCTGAGGAGAAGAAGTAAGAAAAAAACCCAAACAAACAAAAAACCCCAAGCCAAAACAGAAGAACTCAACCACCAATCTATCCAGTAACATAAAACAATGTTATGTTCTCTTCTTTATGGGAATCAAGGAATCAAAAGGAATAAAAATGCTGCATATTAAAAAAGAAAAAGCTAAGGAGGAAATTAGAACATGCTTTCAAATCTAGATTTTCCATTAAATTACACAGGCCTTCCACAAAATATGATGGAGTGACCAGCCAGACACAGATGGACCCATGTCCTAATCAGCACTGGAAGAACTGCTTGCTATAAACACAAATATTAAATTTGCTTATGACAGCATTCATTTTCATTTGACAATATTTTGGCCCTCTAACTGAAATGAAAGCTTGCTGGCAGTCAGTGATAGAACAGCTCTTGAGCTGCTGCAGTTTTGCAGAGTGGAAAGGCATTTTCTCCTGGAGACCGGGAGCAAACTCTGTGAACATCAGGGATTGTGTTATTGATAGTCCATACAACTGTTGCGCCTCTATAACCACTATAAAAGAATAACTCAAGTTATGCCTCAGGGATTGTACCTCAGAGATTTGTTATGTGTTACTTCCTTATTGTTTTATAGCAGAGAACCTGTTGTCTTTTCTCCTTTGCTCCTTATTACAGGACATTGTTGTACTTTGAAAAACCACAGCCAGTGGAAGCTATCTATTTAAAACAAATGTAGGTATTAAATTTTAGAAAACTTCTGTTTTGGGCTGTGATCAAAATGTTCATAATCTACTAGTTCTATTTGTCCTCCACACTCTCTGGTCCTTTGCTATTGCACCACAGTCTCAGCCTTGGCAAGACAGCATCTTGTAGGACACAGTGACTTCAAGGGTCTTTGAAGTGACATCTTCTTGCTGGGAGAGGCACTTTTTCTGAAAATGAGAGACCAGTGAAGGTGACAAATCATAGGTGGGATGCGATATTTCATCTGTGTTACATGCAACATTGAACTCTTTACTGGGAAAACGTAAAAGGGTAATCCTGCAGAGTTAAATGGATTATCTGGTTCTCATGGTTCACCCTTCTTAAGGAAGCTGAGTGGTTGTGGAATAGTCTCAAAACTCTCAGTGGAGTAGTGAAACCAAGTCACAGCTATAAACAGCTGCACCTATAAAGCACTCTCACTGGGCCTAGGTTTATAGCACTGCCAGATTTACACAACTGCAGTAAAGTAACTGTTAAAAGACTTCAGAAAACAGAAGCAGAAAGCATCATGGAGAAGCAAAAGAGCCTTCAGAGAAGCAGATGTCTGAAGGGGAAGTGAGAGAGAATGGAAGTCAGACTCTCGTCTGTGTCCCAGGAGTGGTGAGGAAACAGTTGGAGAGTGGAGAGCAGCAGAGCATGTAGACAAGTATCAGCATCTGACAACTGCCAGGGTCAGTGTATGGGGTTGGACAGGTCTTTGGCCAGACCCTCTACACCTGCTCTTTTGTTGTTTGTTACTGTGTCAAGATCTGCATATTTGTACTAGTTAGTGAGAGGAAAGAGGATGAATCCATGAATGTGTCTTATTTATTTCCACCTATCAGGTCTTCAAAGAATTCAGGGAGGCCAGTGCTCTGAGTAATACGGAACTTAATAAAAATACGAAATGAAGGGGTACTTCCTGAGAAACCAGGAAACGGAAGGGTTTTCTTAGAAAAGATTTATTGAGGGTTACCCTCAGGCCTGTCCGAGTAAGTATGACAGTGGAGCCATGAAAGCAGCCAGCCTTGAAGGCTAGTGAGGCCAAGCTGTTCAGATCAACTCAAGAGCTGATGAGGCCTGAGCAGTGGTCAGCCAGCAATCAGGTCAATAGTGGATATTAACCGATACCTCTGGGACATCACATAGAAGGAAATGCTACAGCTTCCATGTTTAGTTTTTCTATTTTTTTATATGGGATTTTTTTTCCAGAGCAAAAGTTTCTCCAGGTTGCCATTTATAAATTGTATGCTATTTTCTCCTGAGAAACCATATAAAATAAATCAGAGTTTTCACATGAACAATTTTACAATGGACACACTAATGCTGGCTGAACTGTAACAGGGGATAGCTATATAGAGGAAAAAACCCAGCTACCAGAGGAAAAATGCCCTCCACCTTTGTCTTGTCTTGAAAGGTAGAAAATTTTTTCCCATTTTGGTAAGCAACCTTGCCTGAGGTCATTGTTTGAGCTACACTTCAGGGGAAGAGCCTGAAGGAGCCATCACATGTCTCAGCCTGCCCTTTCTAATATGTACCCTTTTTGTTAAGGAGGCAGCTTTAATTGAAAATATGTGTGCTAGAGAAAGAACAAGGGTCATGATCTTGCTCCACAGTGGGAGCCTGCAGGAAAGAACTGGACTAGCTTTGTTAAAATACCTTTCTCCGTGAGCTGGATAATGCCTCTGCAGCGTTCAGTCCTGCTCATATCACCCTTGCACCTCCTGCTCTCACTGGCTCAATTGTTTTGTGGCTGGCCCAGCAGAAATAAGTTCAAACAGGATATCTCTTAAAGACAGCTTTCTGACCAAGGTGAGGTAAGGCATGAGGCAAGGCCTGGGGCAGGGCACAGACCCTGCATGCAGGGATGGCCATTATCCTCAGTGCACAGCCCAGTCAGTTCATCCCAAACACTCTGAACCACAACAGAACTTGAAGGTGCCCATGCCACATTTACTATTTGTAAAACTGTCCTGGTTTATGCTATCTTAGCAATTTCCAGTTACATCTTGTCATTTTGTCCAAGCAACAACAACAACAACAAAAGGTAGCAAATCACAAACAAAGAGTTAAGTCCTCCTTAGACCGTTGTCGTGGGTTTTATCAGCCCCCTGGCTGAAATGGTCAGGCCCAGGTATATTTCCGGAGAAAAAGCCAATCAAAAGTTTTAGTAACGCCTCTGCTAATGACATATTTAAGAAAATGGAAGAGAAGGTGTTGTCGCAGTAAGAAATGTGAGGAGGGAGGCAGCAGGACCCCTGAAGTGGGGGCCAGGCCCTTCTCCCTCTGGCCTTGGTCCAGGGGCAGGCATGGCATTGAAGTCTCTCCAGCCGGGATGTGCAACAGTGGAGAAACAATGTCCAGACAGAAGCCGTCCAGCTGAAACATGCTGCAAGGTTTCCAGCTCTGGCAGAGAGCAGGGAGGAAGACTTGAGATAACCAGCAGTCTCCAAGGTCAGTTCTAGCAAGAGAAGAGTTGAGACAAGGGGGGAGTACCTTTTCCCCCCTCTCTCTCCCTGCAGCAGGGAAAAAAGACTGAAAGTTGCAAACCCCTGCTACCTTTAGAAGATAACTGAGGTGGGTGCAGAGAGACCCCCAGCAGTTAATGAGAGAATTTGTCCCAGAACAGACGAGTGCCTACTGAGGCTGTGACCCTTGTGAGAGGTCTGAATTGAAGCAGAATCCTGCTAGGGACCTGTGGCCTATGGAGAGAGAGACTTATGCTGGAGCAAATTGTTCTGGTGGGATTTTTAGTCCCAGTGAGGGGTTCTTGCTGGTGCAGCTCACTTGTGATCCTAAAGGACAGCAGAGAAAGGAAGAGCTGCTGTCCTGGGTGGACCCATAAGGAGTGGTTTATTTAGGACTATCTTCAGTGGCGGTGGGACCCCCACGCAGCAGAGGAAGGATTCAAAGCCACCCTCTGTAGTTGTGGGTGAAGACTATGGTGAAAGTAAGTGTTCTACTGAGAAGGACCCCACAGAAACAGGGGAAAGGACTCAAAGCCATTATCCCCTATAACTGTGGTACAGACCATAATGGAGTAAGAGTCCCCTTATAAGCCATGGGTCCTTAAAGGAGGGGGCACACACCCAACCTTGAAGTCATCATGCAGCAGAGCCAGCTGAGAGAGAGCGAGTTAAAGGAATTTCCAGCTACGACACTTGAACATGTGCCCTCAGGTAACAGAAAGGACACTCTACAAATGCTACAGTAACTGTTTTAAAGGAAGAACCTTTCTTTCCCTTTGGACTGATACAAAAGGCGAAGAAATGCTTTTGTAAATATTTTACCAAAAGAAAACACCTTTCTCTTGGACTGAAAGAAAAAGCTAAGAGAAATGCTTTTGTTAGACCTGACACCTGGCCAACTGCCGAACTCCACGGAAGAGAGAGACTTTCTCCCCCTTACCTTGCTTTCCCGAGGCAATAAAGACTGAAACTCCGAGACGAGCCACCAAACTTGTATATAGCAACCTGACATTCTTTTTCTATAAGATAAGCTAAGTTAAGTAGTACCGTTGTAGTTAAGGTTTTTTCCACAAGATAAGCTAGTTTAAGTAGTAGTGTTGTAGTATATGTGATTTCTTAGTTTTTATCTTGCTAGTAATAAATCTTAGTATTATACCCCTTAAGTCCGGCCTCTGTTTTGTCTGTATAAAACCTCTCTCAACTGGTAGTAATTGTGTGAATGGGGGAGTTCAAGAAAAAGGGGTGATTCCCTGTTAAACCCACGACAACTTTTGAAGTTTGCAAAAGCTTGAAGGACGAAAAGAAAAATAGAATTCATGGTCCCACTACCAAATCTAATGCTAATTATTACTTAAGCCCTAACCCAACTAAACAAGCTTTTATCATGAAACCAAAGGACATATTTTCTTTCAAAAACCTAACCTTTTGCAGACCCTGAAGTGAACCACCACTTTGTTATGTGGCTACAATGCAGAGCCCCAGTGTCACTGCAGACAGATTCACCTGCCTTCAGGAGGCCTTTAATAAGAGATCTGTCCCCCTCAAGCAGCCAGGGAAAGGAGCAAGAGGATTAGTGACACCTCATTTCTCCTGTCCGCTACAATCAGCTACGGACTTGGAAAGGACAGCTTTATTCTTCTGAAGCCTAAGTTGTGTGGGGTAAATTGATTCTTTTACCCTAAATCTTTAGTGGTTAGAGCTGAACTGATTTCCTACAGGTCCCCAGGAGTATCATAATAGGTTGACTGTTTTTCCATTATGCTGCTCCTGACACCTCTTTCTGATGGCAGAGGCAGCATCATTTCCCTGTTAGGTTTTTTTCTGACAGAGAAATCACAACAAATATAAGTCAATCACTTGCCTTTGGAAGGTAGCAGCAGGAAGATAGGAACATTGCCGTTGAATTAAAGCTATTCTAAAGAATTTTGTTGTCCCCTTGGACTTATACTGGAGGGTCAGTTTGCTAACTGGTGTAAACCAGCACAGTCAAAATTTCACCTACGGTTCTAAAGAAAGGTTTTGTTGGCACTCTGAAGAGATTCCTGACCTCTGTCATGTGAGTATTTCCATGTGTCACTCTTGTAAACCATTGCCAATTGAGAGCATGGTATAAATTTTGATGATGAAAAGCATGATGTAAACAGAGTGACTGATAACCTGCCATCTGTTTTTCCCAATCAAAAGCAGGTGTGATTTATCCAGCATAACCCAAAGTTACTGTGTAATTCATTTGTTAGAACAGCAACAGAAGCAAATTAACTGACTGCTACCACCGTAGAAATAGGATAGAAGCATTTTAGTTGGAAGCAAAGTTCATGAGATTTACTTCGTGTTCTGCTTTTCCGGTTTTATTTTCTGAATCTGAGAGGTCATAATTCAACAATGAGTTCAAGTGCACTTTTAGACTTTGCTAAAGCAAACAGAACTCTTGTAAAGCCTTTGGGCTCTCAATTCATAACCCAGTAAGACAGCCTTTCAATTCAAATTCAGTGGTTATATTTACCCTGGCCTTTGAGGACCTCCCTGCTTGCCTCTAAAGATGAGGTGCAGTCTATTCTGACTGTGAATTTGCCCCCTTTAAAGCATTTGATACCCCAAGTTCCTGAGACTGTCCCAGGATTAGATGGCTTAGGATGCTATGAATGACTTTGGATGTTGCCAGAGGCTCCCACAGAGTCTGTGAGGAGATAAATGCACTCACTGAAAGCTAGGAGAGGCAGAGAGGGTGGGAGAGGCTGCCCTTAGTGGCACCCATGGAGGGCTGAACAGGGAAAACCAACTTCAGAACAGACCCCTCTCAAAAAGGTCTGGACCATAATAATTTAAGCCTGAATTAGAAAAGGGGTTATGAAATTAAATAAAGTCATAATTCTAGTTAACCTGATCTTTGGTTGGTTAAAAATCCAAGGCATTATTTTCACCCTGTAGTTTTGCAATCTAATTTGAAAGACATTTATTCCCTCCCTGCTCCACTTCACCCAACCGTGACGATCATCAAACAGAAGTTGTTCAGCCTCATTGCATGAGATGAGCTGTCTGGCTCACAGGCAATGAAACCCTCGCCTCCCTTCCAAAATATTTTTTAACTGAGCTATTGATCACCTTTTTTACTACAATATTTTAAAGGTGTAGAACAGTAAAACAGCAGCACAGAGCTGTAGCTTCTGGTGACTCTTTGTTGTGGGGGTGGGGGAAGGAGCGAGGGAAACAATAGGGGATGAGGGGACAAGATTTTGAAACGCAGATTAATCAAAATTGTTATTCTAACAGAAAAGTTCCATCTGTGCTTGTGGCTAATTATCATTTTATGACACTGTTGTTATCACTCCCTTCCTCTAGGGAAGGAGGAGTCCTGGGTTTTGATTCAGGCTTTTAATGAGAGAAGAACAGAAAAGAGATGAAAAGAGCAGAAGGTATCCATGTGGGTGAGAACGGTAGCCAGAGAGACAGTGATGTAAATTAAATGGCTATATCTAATCCTTCAAAGAAACTGGGTCTGGAAGGGCTCCTAGGTCACCACTGTGAGTAAAAACTCTAGCCACTGTTTTAGAATATCAAAACTGGTGTTGTAAAGGTAAATAAAACCTAGTGGAAGAGAAAGGTGATCCAGAGGACTAAATCTCTTCAGGAAATAAATAAATGGAGGTGAAGGTACATTATATAATCTGCATTAGTGATGTAATGAGACATGAGGTAAAATAAAGAATAACACAGACAAAGCAGATTTTTGTATGATTCACCACCATGTCATTAAGAAACCTCTGTTGAAGCATCTTTTGCCCTAGGAGAAAATGTTACAGGCTGTTGGAGGGAGATCTGGAGGGCATGGAAGTGAAAGTATCAGATCTGAGGTAGAAGCAAGAGAACCCAAATTCATCATTCTACAATGATGAGTTGCAAACAAGACAAAAACAGACAAATGTGACACAAGATCTCATAGAAACAAAATGGTGTGCTGATCCTCAAAGACTGCTACAGTATCTCTAGAACTAAAGAGATGTAAGAAAAATAATGCAAGAAAATGACAACCTATAGCTGACACAGAAACCTAAGAAGATATCCTGGTAAAAAATGAGCAGGAGAGAGATGCAGTTGGTTAGAGCATAGTGTTAAAAACTCCAAGGTCACAGGTTTGATCCATATATGGGTCATTTACTTAAGAGCTGCACTTGATGATCCTTTTGGGTCCCTTCCAACTCAGAATACTCTGTGATTATACACGCTAGTTTTTCTGTATGCTTCACATACATTTTCCTAACCGGATCTCATCTACAAGACAGATGTTTTTTGTTTCTGTGTGTTCAAGATACCTGAATCAGAATGGACATGCTACAGATCAAGCAGATGCAGTATACTTTTCCTAAACTGGCAGAGGTATTGAAAACTTGAGCTGTTGGAAGCGACTAGCAGAACCTCACTTATTAAGCTAATCTATAAGAAGAATGAGGGCGGATAAGACTCCTATCTATTACTACATAAGATGGGGGAAGAAAGAATAGATGTAGAGACACAGGACCTTTTTAAACTCAAAGGCAGTACTGGCACAAGAATAAATTATTATAAGGCAGTCATGAATATATTTAGGCTTAAAATGAGAAAAGATTTCTAGACATCACAGGAGTGAAGCAGCTTTATAATGGAAAAAGAAGAGGTCAGAACTTTAACTAGTGTTAAAGACAGAGCTTAAGAGATATTGTTTAATGAATGGAATTGAACATGACACTGATGAGAGGAGAATAAAAATATGAATGATTCCTTCTAGGTCACTTTTTGCTATAAAAATCCCTTTGATTTTTTTCTAGAGTCCTAGATAAAAAACAAATAAACACTTTTTTTTTTTTTAATTATCGCCTCTAAGTTATTTTCTATTTAGGACACTAATTAACCACTACTTAGAATGCAAATACCATGCTAATAGTCACTTTTCTCTCATATCTTTTCAGTTGCCACAGCTCACAATTGGAATATCTGAAACCAACCTAATATAATTTAATGGGAATCTATGAAAGATCTGACAGTTTTATTTGCTTAATATTAGCTGAACAGTAACACAGAATTCCAGGAGAGGATAAGTTACATTGCTTGATGAAGAAGAGATAGAACTTAATTTCAAGATATGTGCCTTGCTGTAGGGATAATTTTACTTGGATAAGAGATAAATAAGAATGAAGATGCTCCTTTCTTTTCCTTCTCCCTTTCCTTCCCTTAATGAATCACAGCACAATGAACCTTGTGGTAACAAAACAATGATGGACTGATGTCCTATATTGCTAGGATAAAACCAGGCAAAGATTTGCCTTAGGTATTCACAACTCCAGTGACACAGCTTTCTATTACCTTCTGCATGCACACACAGAGAGAAAGATATTAACCCACTTTTAGATGCCCTTCTGCATCCTTTGCCCTGTCAGTGGATTTCAAGCATCACCTGCTGTAGGAAAACACTTGTCAGAGGAATCTCCTCTTGATAGGCCCAGGCTGTTCCATGCAACCTTCTCTTCACATAACAGGTATCCTAGGGCAATGCAGAGACTTCCCTTAAAGAGATAGCATGCATACCTTGTCATAACATGCAACTTCTGAGAGACACTGCAAAATGATATATCTAAAATAAATGTTTGTTTTAGCTCTTCTCTAAGAGTGGAGTCCACCAAGAACTAATGAACATTGTTATTTTCACACAGAAATTATATGCTTAAGTAACGCTGAAATCAAGTCAAAGTCTCTGTCTTTAGAAACCCGGTTGTCTTATCTTGTTCTACACATTCAAGTAATTGTTTCTGTTATGTAGCACATTACACAATTATATGGTTATAATTGAAACACTCAGACTATTTTAAACTATATTGAGAATGTATTTATACCATTTCATGCCAAAAAGGTAACTGTATAAGATGAGGTTTTGAACAAACTCTATCAAATCCTAGGAGGCATATTAGAGAGCTAAGAGAAGAGAATAACAAAATAACATAACAAGAAAAAAATCACTTCATCTAAATGTCTATATTACTTTCAAAGTGCTTCAACAACTTTTGTTATTCCTTCTTCAGTGTATCTCAGTATTCACTAGACCATTTTTGTAACGTTTCCGTGGAACAAGTGATACAACAATTGTATCTATCATTAATAAATAAAACTGTGAGTCTAAAGCAAATGAAAAAGTCTGGAGTTAAAAAAATCAAGAAATATTAATGAGACTCCCTCCCTCTCGAAAGAAGTGTGACCTAGTCATTATGATCTCCAGGAAACTAAGAAGTCCTACACAAAACGTTATTTGAGAACGAGGAAATTTAAAGCCTTGTTTTACTTACAAAGTATGAAAGATATTCAGAAAAGAGAAAGACTTTAAAAGAGAAACATTGCAAGACCTAGAGCAGAATGACTGCTTTGGGATGACTAAGTTCTAAACAAATCAATGACTAGCCTTCTCCTTTTCTGTGCTTCCTTCATGCAGCAGAAAGTGACTGGAAGGAATGCCTGAAAGCTAGAGTTCCTGAACGATCAGTAAGCAGATGGTAGGGGAAAGCGTCAGTGGACCTAGTTGAGTAGGCAATATTATATAGCTGATGAATGAAGAAGGAATGAAGAATTAAGAAACTGTTGACTGTTGACTCCAATGGCAGCTAGAGAAGTCTCTCAGACTCCAAGTTACTGGGAAATTTTCGCTTTGAAGGTAGTGGTGAGGAGGGAAGTGAGAGGACTACTTCAGGGGAATGGCTAGAAACAAAAGAGGGCACTGTTGCAACCACCCTGGGTAGTGCCTTGGGGCATAGGTACCACAAAGATAGTTGCTGTAGCTGAGACAAGGACTTAGAATAAGTTATGCTAGGACACAGCAGTTAACAAGATTGCATCAGGCCACATTAAGCTTCCTCATCTGGACAGCAGAATGTTCGGTGCTATAGCTTTATGGAAATATTAACCTTTACTCTCATTGCCAGGGTTTTCACTGCTCCTTCACTAGTACATATAAAGGGGGTAATTGGATGAACTTGGCTTATCTGATCTGTGGACAGCACCTAATCAATTTTGTCTGTATGTTATAGCTTTGCTGCCTGTTTCCTTCTCTTTGCTTAAAGTCTTCTCAAATGATACCATTGACTATCCTCACTGCCTGAAGTGCTCATCTTTTTTCTTCATTCAGATGCTTTTTCTTTGGTTGTACCTTCCTGTTCTGCTCAAATTCATAAAATTCTTCAAAAGCAAGGCAGTGTGTTTTGCTTAATTTTTAACTTGTCTCTTTAATCCACTCCTTCAGAAAAATGCTTTGAATGAGATGCCCATTAGCTGTCTGATTGCCTTATCATACATAGAGTCACACACTCACAAGGAGTGGGTCATCTAGTCCAACCTCCCTGCTCAAGCAGGGTTGTTCTAGAGCATATGGTACACGATTGCATCTAGATGGTTCTTGAATATCTCCAGTGAGAGAGACTCCACAGCCTCTCTGGGCTATCTGTTCCAGTGTGCGGTCATCTGCACAGTAAAGAAGTTCTTTCTCATATTCAGGTACAACATTTTGTGCATCCGTTTCTGCCCATGCAGAACCTCCACTTCGATCTGTATGCAACAGATTTTCTGTATTTCTCTGGTAGAGTGGAAAAAAATCAAGCCACTCTTTTGAAGTAGATGCTGCCATGAACAGCACACTTCATGATAGAAGTGAGAACAGTCATTCAGATGACTTATGATTTGATATACAGCCAAAAGAGTTTTCCAGGACCTCCACATAAGCATGTTTGTATGATGATAGTTGAAATTACTTTATTTCTCCTGCCAAACTCCTTCTCTACTGTACAAAATCATTAACAGAAGTCCCTTTGGTACTGAAGAGACAAACTAATTCAAGTTAAACCTGAACCACAACCATGACAAAAACCTATTGCTGTCCTGAAGTAACACTTTCCAGAAATATAAATGAAAACATGCATACTACAAAGGGATAAAGAAATAAAATTAGATAGCAATTTATTGGGTTTTGCTAAGCCATTTTAGTGAAGAAAAAAAATGAACAATTCACACAAATGAAACTTTGGCAGTTCTCCTTGGACCAGTAAATTTTTTGATGAGACAAGACACAAATGAAGAGATGCATCAGAATTTTATGCAAGAAGTAGACATGATGTTTTCATTTGGCCTTCATGCTAAGTGAAATCTATTTATAATATCACACTGATGCTTTAAAAATAAGCGTTGCCTTGAGGAAAGAACCACAACCTACGAATCGCTTCACAACTGTTCAAACATTAAAAACACACAGACTTCCTGGTGACTGGTTTCTTGGGAAAAGAATCCCATTCTGTGCTAACTCCAAAGTTTTTTTTCTGTCTACCAGTGCTTACTTTCTCTGCTTTTGTGACTGTACTCCAATTCTCTAAAGTGTTGCCCTCAAACACAACCTTACAACACATTTATCATCACACAAGAATACCAGCTTGAAAACCAGAAAGTGTTTCACAAGGCAAGAGCTGTTTTTTAACAAGGTGTAGAACCAGTTAAATCTGAACCAAAGTAAATAAACCTTCCTGAAAGATGAATAAATTGGGTATGAAATATATTTTGTTGTAACTCAATAATTATTTAGATACCTTTTCGCTTAATTTATGCAGTTAGGTGGGTATCCCTTCTGCATCTACAGGAAGAAATCATCTACAATACCTTCCCATCTGTAAGAAACATGGACTGTTTACTTGTTGTATTTAGAAAGTATTCACTTTCCACATAGGAAAACAGATTCTTACTCTAAATAATAATAAAGCAGAATAAAGATATGGCCACATTCACTGTAATGACGCTTTCAGCAAAACATCCAGTTGAAATTCCATCTCTCAGGTTGATGAATAGCTATGTATGTAAAATTCTGGGTGTATCACTCTCAGTCTACCCTAGTTTGCTCAGTTACAGAAAACACAAGGCATAATTGATGCCTCTTATTAAATGAGGCAGAAACCATGAACTAGTCAGGATTTCTGCCTTCTACCTATAAAACATATCCATTTAGTATTAGATAAAGACTAGAGAGGAAGGAGCAAAAACCTCCCAGTATGAATATTCTACTTGTTAGGCTGCGGATTAGACTGGTTTTTAATTGTCTATAACTTGATTCTTAAAATTTTCAAGCTTGGTTGAAGAGCAACACAAACACATCCACTTCAATATGCAGGAACATAATTTCCCTTCTCCAGTACTTTGGAGACTCTGTCCACAGAAGAACTCACAAGACAGGAAGAGCAAATTCCCTGCATCTGTGCTGCTCTCTCATTAGGACAAGCCCCTGGGGATGATCAGGATTTGGACAGATCTGAAACAGATGTTTCAGATTCCTAGGGAAAAAGGGATATCTTCTAGATCCATGCAGTATAATAGTATTTATTGTTTACTTCAGCTGTGATATTTTAGGACTTATTCTGATGCAGTTGAAATACCCACTGAAAAAAGAAGAGCAGTATTTTTTCTGTATTTCATATGGTGTCTAAATGTCCCTAGAGAAATAGTGTTGACACAGGGGGGGTTGTCCCATCTAGTTCACTCTGAAAGTCTAAGCATGGTGGGTGAGAGATGGAGAAATAAACAAATGGGCAGGGGAGGGAAGAAGGAGGAAAGAAAGAGAACAGGTGGCAATTGGAAAGAGGATCTTGCTGCATATTAAAAAAAATATCTCACAGATAGGGAAAGGAGTCCTGTTACTCTGGTATAAACCAGCACAGAGCAAAGAGAATCATCTCTGCAGATCATGTCTGCTCAGATGAGAAATCAGACCAGTACTCCAGAGAAAGGTTCTCTGCTCCTCCCAGAGATCCAATAATTTTGATGAAGAACACTACTTTCAAACAAAAAATATTGTAGATGGAGCCTTATTTAACTGGAAATAATTTTGATGTTGACAATATGATCTTTATGGGGGATCTGGGGCACAGGACTAATATTCAAATTTTTTTCCCACCTTGGCACAGTGACAGGATGTCCTTGTGCATGTCAGTTATTTTCCCACACCTGATAGCTTAGAATTATAGATCTGCAGGAAGACACTGACTTCTCTCATTCAGCAAAGGCTTCATAGCAAGCTTCTTGCTAAAAATAATGCAATGAAATGGTGACAAGTGAGGGTGTTCAAACTCAGCACTTCCTTGTAAGAGGTTCTGTTGAATGTCTTTTGTCACAGCATTGTGATTTACAGCTTTGAGTTTTTCATCTGTACCTCCCTTTCCTGTATCTTGTTTTTCATGATATGATTATATATACCATGGAAGATTAAGTAGGAGAAGACAGTACAGTGGCTCTATTGTTTGTCCACTTATCCCTGTTTCTTTGCATGTTTGCAGATGCCTGGGGTTTGTCTTTTGAAAGTGCTACACAACACAGAGCTCTGTAAGCGTTTCCTAATTTATGCTATAAGATATTAATGATAATATTTATTTAAATTAAGCCATATGTATGCGCATAGGGGACTTTCAAACCCATTTTTTCACAAAATTGCTGCTAACATTAATTACTGCATGAATATTAATTGTTTTAATTAAATTGCAGTAATTTCAATGTTACAAGCCATGAGGAATAATACACGATGCATTCACCAGTAAACTGGGAGGGGAAATGAAGGGGAGAATCAAGACTTTGCTATAGCCAGTGGGAAGGCAATTATTCAATATGTCAAGTTCTATGTGAAGCTGTCAGATACGTGAATATCTCATGCCTTCAACAGACCATATAAGTTTAGGATCAACTTGACAAATATACACTCAGGAGTGAATACTATTATATTAGTATTTTAATGATTTAAAAGATATAAACCACAATTTCCAAACAAGCAGTGTGAAGGAGCATTCAAACCCAGAACAACAGGAAAAAATGTCCCCATTTTAAGCAGGTCATGACTCTCTGATGACAAAATGCCATAAGCAGGGCCAGCAGGCAGCTCCTGACTGGCCTCAAAGTTCCCTGAAATTCCTCAGGAGCAGTATTTTAAGCTTTGACATTTCAAAGAGATGAGTGTTTCCCTCCTCAGCCCATCCTCCTTTTCCCCAGTGTTTTCATATCTTCTTTTTAAATACTCATTACTTGGATGCTATGGTCACACAGCATCGATTTCAAAGCTTTGCTTCCATGCATAGAACTGAGGAACCATAGGAACAGGGCTTTGCAGGAACAGAAGAGACAAGCAGCTGAGTTCACACAGCTTGAAACACTGAGCCACAGAAAAGGACAAGTGAAGGGGAAACTAAAGTCTGACATCAGAACTAGCATTACTGACACTTGTTATACATTATACAACACTTACTTTTCTTCACAGAGTAAGATACAGAATCCTGCATCTTGATCCAGTCCTGAGATCCTTGGTCCAGTTGCACTTAAATCTGGTGCAAGGCTTCTCTTCAGAGAGGGGACAATGGTCAGGCAATCCCTGTTAGAGGCAGGACCCCTCAAGGCCCTTTGCCGTCTTTGTTGCCCTCATTCAGATGTTGCCTAATACATTAATATCTTTCTTAAATTGCAGAGACCAAAACTGCACCAGTGCAGAGCAGAGCAGGACAATCCCCTCACTCAACCAGCTGGTGATGTTTTGCCTGATGCCCTCCAGGACACAGTTGGCCCTCCTGGCTGCCAGGGCAGTGCTGACTCATATTCAACTTGCCATCGACCAGGACCCCCAGGTCCCTTTCCATGGCACTGCTTTCCAGCATCTCATTCCTCAGTCTGTACAAACATCCAGGGCTGCTCCATACCAGATGCAGAATCTGGCACTGTCCCTTGTTGAACTTCCTATGGTTGGTGATTGCCCACTCCTCTAATTTGTTTAGGTCTCTCTGCAGGGCCTCTCTGCCTTCGAGGGAGTCAACAGCTCCTCCCAGCTTTATGTCATCTGCAAACTTTCTTAATATCCCTTCCAGTCCTGCATCCAAATCATTTTGAAGATGTTGAAGAGCACAGGACCCGAGATGGAGCCCTGTGGAACCTCACTAGTGACAGTCACCAGTCTGATGTTACCCCATTCACTATTACCCTCTGTGCTCCACCCATGAGCCAATTGCTCACCAACCACATGATGTGTTTATCCATCTGTGTGCTGGATCTTATGCAGAAAGATCCTGTGAGAGACAGTATTGAAAGCTTTACCGAAATCCGAAAAGATGACATCACCTGGCTTCCCTTGATCAGCTAGGTGATTACCTTGCCACACAAGGAAATCTGGCTGGATAAGCAGAATTTTCCTCTCATGAAGCCGTGCTGGCTGTGACCAATGACTGTGTTGTCTTTCAGGTTTTTTATTACCTCCCAGAATAATCTTGTGCATAATTTTCCCAGGCACTGAAGTGAGACTGACAGGCTTGTAGTTTCTGGGGTCCTCCTTCTTGCCCTTCTTGAAAATTGAGACAATGTTTAGTAGCTTCCATCATGGGGCCTCTCTGTATTCCCAAGACTGTTCAAAAATCATTGAGACAGATTGTGTGATGACATCAACCAGCTCTTTGAGGAATCTGTATGAATCCCATTAGGCCCCATAGATTTGTAGGGATCCAGTTGGAGCAGTAGATCTCACACAATTTCAGGGTCAACTAGGAGCTGATCATTCTTGGTGTCATGGTCCTCCAGTTCAGGGCACTGAGACCTTGTTGGTCTGTCATCTGTGTGGAAGACAGAGGCGAAGAAAGCATTAAACAACTCTGCCTTGTTTGTGAGGTGACCATCCTGTAATGGGCTGATGATATTTCTATACTGCCTAATGCCTAAATTAATATATTTGACTTATGCCAATGATGTCAAATCTCTGTGACTGGGCCAAAGTTTTGAGCTTGTTATGTTTGTTCCTCATGCAGCTTGCACTGGTGGGAAAACATTTCAGGTGTGGTACATTGCAGCCAACAACTCATGAACAGGGTTGAGGGATCCCATTAGTGCTCGTTTCTTCAGGTTTTGGCACACCATCCCATTGCTCATCACTGGCGAGCTTGGTTTTCCCCCTTTCCAAGCTAGTTTAAAGCTCTACACTAACTCCTGCACAATAACAGTTTTTCCCTGTGAGAGGTACATCCCATCAGGTATCAGTAGACCAGGTGTNTGACTGGGCCAAAGTTTTGATCTTGTTATGTTTGTTCCTCATGCAGCTTGCACTGGTGGGAAAACATTTCAGGTGTGGTACATTGCAGCCAACAACTCATGAACAGGGTTGAGGGATCCCATTAGTGCTCGTTTCTTCAGGTTTTGGCACACCATCCCATTGCTCATCACTGGCGAGCTTGGTTTTCCCCCTTTCCAAGCTAGTTTAAAGCTCTACACTAACTCCTGCACAATAACAGTTTTTCCCTGTGAGAGGTACATCCCATCAGGTATCAGTAGACCAGGTGTTGAATAGAATCTTTCCATGGTCAAAAACCCCCCAAATTTTTCTGATTACACCAGCCTCGCAGCCACGTATTGACCTGATGGATCTGTCTATTCTTATCAATACTATTCCTTCTTACCAATAGATGGAGGAGGTTACTACCTGTTCTGCTGATCCCTCTACCAATTGCCCCAGGGCCTTGAAGTCTCTTTTGATTGCCCTTGGACTTCTCTTTGTTATTTTGTTGCTGCCAGTTTAAGCGACCAATGGCAGGTAGCAATCAGAGGTCTCAGAATAAAGAATTTTCCAGTAATGTCCCTTGTCTGAGCCCCTGGGAGACAGCAAACTTCCCTGGGAGTTGGGTCCCGATTGAATATTGGCCCTCCATTTCCCCTTAGAAGGGAGTCTCCTATTACAATTATCCTTCTTTTCCTATTAACATTTGGCCCTCAGACATTTCAGTATTTTTAAATCTTATTCAATACCAAGTTCTTCATCATGATCACACAGACACTCTATAGTTCTTATAATAACTCATTGTTCAGAAGTAAAGCAATTTTAATCAGTCTTTTTATCTGATCATCAGGGCTACCAAGATGTTTGAGGAATGGACCACTTGCTCTGTGAGGAGCAGCTGAAGGAATGGGTCTTGTTCATGACTTCAGGTGGACCTGATAACTCCCCCCGGTACCTAGGAGGTGGTTACCAGGAAGATGGAACCAAACCCTTTACAGAGGCGCATGATGACAGAATTACAACAGTGGTCATAAAATGGGAGTTTCTGACTTGAAATATAAGAAAATAAAAATTTCCATAAGAAAACTAAGCATGGGAATAAGTGGCTGAGGGCTGTTTAAAAAGCCTGCTCTGAATTCAGTGTTGACCCTGTTTCACCCAGGAAGTTTGCTCAGGAGATGTCCAGTGTAATATTCAGCCCAAATGAGTTTTTGAATCTGTGTGCATCTTCTCACCAGAGCTATGCCAAGGGAGCAAAGCCACAGGATGTGTGCACTAATGCAAATCTCAGTCTAGCTCTGGAAAAGCCCTGGAGTCTCAAGAGTGAATTTATAACTTTCCATAGCACTGTGAAATAATATGAGTGAGATAACTCAAGCTGTGTCTGTTCTGTATTCTGTATGTACTATTCTAGATTATTTTAAGGACTTGAAAAGACAAAGTCCTATCTATCCTCTAGTCAGTAACCATTTTATGGCAACATTTGTTATTCCAGAGTTTTACTGTGAGTCTTTGTTAAGAATTTTAGTTTTGCAAACATAGCTATAGCCTTCTTACTTTTATAAAATACAAAATCAGTATTTCATAACATATACAGTTCTCTAAGACACCATGATTCTGTGGATGTGTGATCCAGCTTGAATAGAGCCACAAATGACTTTTATTCATATTTAGAATGACCAGTAATCCAGAAATATTTAGAGGTTTATCTTCAGTCAACCATGTCAAAATAGTCCTCCAATGAACTTAACTTTCATCTTAAGGTCTATACTGTGCCATACTGGGATTTAAAGTGGGCTGAACAATTCATATTATTGACACTTTATGTGATGCACTCCACAGACTGTATAAGGATTTTCTCATTAGTATTATTTGGGGTCAAAACTTCTGTTCAGATTTATCGGGAGGTTTGTGACTGGTCATATTTTTTTTTCCCTACACATAATGACACTATAATATAAGAAACCAAATCCTAAGAGTTGATAAAGATATAACCACATAAGTTAATTTCACATTTTGACCTGTAGAACAAAAGTCTGTTTGGGAGCAAAGTGGATCTGGAGATTTTATGTAAATTCTGCCCTGTGGACCCAGTGTGGCACTGGTTACCCTGTGAAATACACTGATCTGCCTTCCCCATTGCTAAGAACAGCTGAATTCAAAAGGAAAGAAATGTAGAAAGGCACCAGGTCAGTCAAGAAACAGTAGGCTCTATGGAAACCAGGAGCTCAGCTCTTAAAATGTAGGTTGAGAGAAGATATGATTTTTCTCTCTAAATAGATTAGAGGGTGACAGCAGGAAGAGAGAAGGCCTATTAAAACTGAAGAACAACACTAACACAAGAACAAATGCGTATGTGGTATCACTCAGTTTAGGCTGGAAGTTAGGAATATTTACAGGAATGGCCTTTCAGTATAAGTAATGAAGGGGCAAACAACTTGTGCAGCATTAATATAAAGCTTTATTAACTGTATGACACAATTTCTTGTGATGGTACATATCCAGGAATTCCCTTCAGTCTTATGAAATGTGTTAACAAGGTGCATCTACCCAGACAATGTGCCTCCTCCATGGTTGCTATCTAAGGATAAATTTAGAATGTGGAGACATTCTTTTCCATGTGTCTAGCAGAGTAATCTTGCATCTTAGATCGAGAGAGACTGTTCTTGCTTCCTTTCTTCAGAAATGAACATCCTTTTACTTTAAAAGAAGATTATAGGAATTTTGTAACTGTTCACAGTAAAAGGCACCTGTATTTTTCACCATTTCATTATTGCAGCCAAAATATTATATTGCTAATGTTATGGCTATTCAACATTAATAAAAGCAAACACTGGGAAAGTCAAGCTGCTGAAATCTCAAGAATAACTGCTAAAGATAAAAACATTAAAACCTCTCTACTCTGTTATTCCATGCTTACTTCTTACCAACCTTTGGGGGATAAGAAAAACAAACACCAAACCAACACCCATATAATACACATTAAATCAAAAAATATCCCTGACACCAAACAATAAGCTATTAAAAAGAACTGAATTTGCTATTATGAAATAAATATGCGGATAAACACCCAGACTTCTCATAAAAGCAATTATAAACTAACATGAAATCAGATTAATAAAAACTTCACAGCAAAATGAAGGACAAAGAAATCCTTAAAGAAAAAAAAATGCAGATATACAAATGAGGCTTAAAAGACCATGAAAAGCAGAATGAATTAAAAACCTAGATATATACAGATTGTGAAGTAGCCAGAAATACTATATTGTATCTACTAAGGCTGCAGCTGCAGTGTAAAACCCCTTTGCACTCTCAAGATAATATTTTCAAATTATGGATTTGCAACCCTAAGATTTCCTGTTGCCATGACAGCATGAAACAGTTGTTGCCCATCATTATGGATCATGTGTTTTAGAAATGTGATTATACCGCTGTAGTATTTAGGTTACTTGGAAAACACCCTGCTGCTTTTCAATGTATTTCATTTTCAGGGAGATAGGGCTTATTAATTCTTTCAAAAGGCACTCTTATGAAGGGTGAAATATTAGAAATATGGTAGGTTCTGCTCCCAACAAAGTCTTTGTATGAATACAAATATTATACTGGATATTTAAACAATATAAAAGATAGTGTTATAAAATTCTGTAAATCTATAGCAGAGATAAGACTCCTTATCTGAATGATGGTTCTGTGAATAATGGGAATAAATATTTTCAGCTCATGTAACCCTTCCTATTCCTGAATTTAATAGTACTAATTACTAAGTGTACCACATTTGGTATACAACACCTATTTAAGGCAGCAGTTATGCTTGGAATGGGATGGACTTATAGGTGTATCAGGATACCTCCATGCTGCAAAAATTCTTGATTTATTTGATTTCAGCGGGTATTTTTTTCCTTCCTAACTTTTATGGTAAGCAAAGGGCAAGGAGTTGTGGGTCTTATTGAATTCCTTACTGGCTGTAAAAAATTCAGTCCTCAAAGCCCCAGGTACACCAAATCAGAAGTGACAACAGCTCTGGCAACCAGGTGGAAAGACAGAGTCTCCTCCGCTCACACTATTGGAGCCACTTTACACTTGAGCTCTTGAAATATATTTGAATATAATAAAAGCATAGGTGCTTTATTTTTGAACAAAGCAAGCAAATATACCCTCTGTTTTGAGAGGATTACCACTAGCAGCACTCACACGCAGGCAGAAACACAGTAAAGGTCCCTGCAAGGTCTCCAAGGGCAGGGGGCCACTGAAGCACTGTTGGGAGCAAAGAATCCAGATAGCTCTGCGTGGGCAGGTCTGCTCCCCTGATGTCTCCTATAAGAAAATAATATTTTTTTTTGTTTTTCCTCCATCCCATACAGCATGTCAAAACATACCACTATTTTAAGAGGCATCACAACAACGTAGTCTATATCTCATAAACCAAATTTTTGTGATTAACCATTTACCAAACATTTACCAAAATGAATATGAGACTCTCCATTAGGATACCATCAAGGGAATAATTAACTTGGGCAAATATATCATGATCTGGTGACACAGCATCAGCTAACAGGATTAACTGGTTGATTTTATCCTCTTTGCTCTTACTTCAAATTTCTACGTGTGATGATTGTAAATAGCTTAGTAAGGTTTTAAGTGGAGAGAAAAAGGTACATTTCTGTACACGTAAATCTCGATCTCTCTATCATATAGGGGACACACAAGCTTTTTTCAGCTGTACTGAAGCATAGTGGAGAAGAAAACACAAGCAACATTTGTTTCACAAATTTTTCTATCATTAAGCATGGTATGTAACTGAAAAAGTAATAAGCACGATAATGAGTTCGAAAAATTCAAGAAATTATCACTAAATTCAAGGCGAATTGTTGAATTAGCATGAAGAAGTGAACTAGAAGTATTTATATACTCTATGGCATCCAACTGCTGCTGCAAAAGGTTATAAAATATATTTATGATGTGTGAAAAGCAAAGTTAAGCCTCACATTGAAAGCAGCTGAACGTATTACCAGTAAATCAAACTATTCAAGAGCATGCAGAAAATCAGTTGTTTACATTAATAAAGTGTTATAATGCTTCCTTGCACTATTTTGGCCTGTAATAATTAGCACTATCTCCAGCAATTCTCAAGCCTGTCTTGGAAGTTGTATGCTCCAAGGAGCACTCCCATGGGCAGCAGGATCAGAGATACTTAATTTCCTAGGTCTGGGCACAGGGTGTGCTGTGCCTCCAGGCCCATGAATGTTCCTGGGTGCATGTAATTGACCTCTATATGGAGTCTACATCATCTGAGACAGGCAGGGTAAGACAGGGATGATAAATAATGATTTTGTGAAAGCAAGCTAGAAGCTTATCTCAAAAGCATTTTCTGGCTTATGTCAAGTGTTAAGTCCTAGTAACAGTTGACAGAGTTTGAATGATTTGAAGATGACTATATTCCTAAATATTTCTGCCTGTGTTTTTGCAGTTTATTATATATATATATTTACAGTTCATTTTATCTGCACAATTTAAAGAGGCCTTTGTTTTACTACCACCTTCTGTATGATTGCGTCCTGAATTCTTGTGAACACACTCAGTGACAGAATCACAATCCAGTGATATAAAAGAAACCAACCAGTAGTAAAAGTCAATTCTTTCAATGGTTTTAAACAGCATTAGCAACATTTGACAATTCCACTGCCTCGGTTTCACCTTACAACAGTTGCCAATAGCTGTATCCACATTGGCATGTAGGAAGAACACCTCTTCTGCAGGTCTGCTATGTTCAGCCATCACAACTCAAATGTCCTGTCAATCAAAAGAAGCCATATTCAAAGCCAGATGCAACACTAACCCCACCTCTGTAGGTATTCCAGCTTTCTTACCCACTTCCTTGATAATCAGTGTGTATCTTCAAGTTTACAAGTGTGCAAATATGCTTAAAAGCAAGGAGGACTTTTTAAAGGGATAAGCTAAGAGATTTTTATGTCTTGTTAAACCAGACTCTGCTTTATTTCAGCATGTTCCTTTCATTTTCTTAACACAGGGAACTGTGAATAACGATGTGAAGCTTGTATGAAGCAGACTTGCAAGAAGTTATGGAAGGAAGTAGGGAGCCTCTGCAGGTATGTGAAGAGCACAAGAATTGGTAACAAATTATAAATGGTGCTTGACCATATAATAGGTCAACATGGTTGTCTGAGAGAAGTCAAAACTACTGATGATGTTTTGCCAGGCTTCCCTGTGGACTGGCATCAGAAGCCTATCTTCTCTAGAAAACTCATTTGGATCCTGGTGGTCCACCAGAAAGCAAAGCAGAAAACATGTTATATAGTGCTTAATATCTAGAAAATCACTGTTTTGTCTGATCTGAGCCTTAACTGAGTATCTAGGGTTGGACAGCAAGATACTGGCATAGATGACTACATAACAGCCTGAGAAATATAGCCCCCTTCCTAACAAACTGAACACTAACACTAACTAACTCTGAACACTACCTAAGCCTTCTATCTTTCTTTAAATGGCCAATTTGCTAATGTTCAGAAAGCTGCATTTTCTCTTCCTCAGTCACCTATTTAATTTCAGGATGTTAACACAACTACAATCCTGTGGTCCAGTTTTGCATACTGTAGTAGCATGAGACCTTCTTTGCCTTAACAAGTCTCACGGTATTTTGCTTGAAGCAAATACATTTCTTAGCTTTCCCAGAATCCTTGATAGAGTTTACTATAAACATGAGGGGACTTGCTGACAGAAAAAAGATGTTCAGAGGGCGCGCTCAGAGCAAGTGCATGCAGCAAAACATCTAGTACATCCAAAAGGAATTATATCACAGAGGGCACCTCAGCATGCTTATCCTTTCATGGAGTGCTAGTAATTTATTTTTTCTTACTTCAGTAGTCTAATAGTTATTTGCAAGTGTGCAAGGACAAGCCAGACTTCTATTATGTGGTATATATAACTCATATAAAATGTAAAAAAAAAGAGAAAAATTAGACATAGCCTTTCCTAAAATCCTTCATTTCAATCATTTGTCAGAGCCTGTGTATGGGTTGACCAGAAAAAGGGATTTACTTACAGACATACAAGATGGTATTTATACTTTTCTTACAACATAAAAAGCAGGTCAGTCATGTTTATTCTCCCACAAATGTATTTTTGCTTTCATGATTGGAGCAAGCTAATCAAGGAACTTTTACATACCTTATTAGTGATTACCCCGAACAGCTGGTGTTAGCATGCATCAGAACAAGATGTCTCCAGGAATATAGTGGAATTTAACAACACCTGAAATGATGTGTGAAGCCTGACTCTCCCCAGTGACGGAGCTGGCAGGAGAAGATGTCTACAAACCACTTTGAGGTTAAGGTTAAGGAGACCAAGAATGTCTATGAACAAGAATGATTCACCCCCGCTTCCCAAAGAACCAAGCATTAGGTAGACCCAAAATGCTTGTCAAACAGAACATCTGAGTCAAGGCAGAAGGAGAGGTCAGGATTTGATTTGGCCTACAAGTTATTCTCATAGCTCAGAGATGTCTCTAAACTTAACAGTCTTTGCAATGAAGACCAAATAAAAAAGCCCATTCAATCAGGAGATTCTGTAAGTTTTCCAGTGAGATTCAAACTACTGAAGTTTTGTCTCTTCAAATTCATAGATGTCTGTATAAAATGTAGGAATTAAGTTTTTCCAGTCTTTCAATGTAGTCATGTAATTTTGCTTTTTTTCCTGTCCAGAGTCTTATAAATTTATCCATGTAATGAGCTCCCCAAACTCATCATATTTATTACAATATATACAAACCAAAAAACCACCATTACAACACTTGTTTTTGATAGATGCCAATCATGTCGCTAGTATCCGTCTGCTAGTAAACACAGATGCAAAACACTCAGTCTGTGGTGGAGCCCCAGTGTTTTATGCAGAATTTTAAAGGAATGTTTTCCCATCCCATCCCAGAATTGATGCCAATCCTACACCAAGGGAAATAGGTCAGCAAGAGCTGCATTGCCTGGGTTTCTTATTATCCTTCTGCTGCAGTGAAACAGAAGCTATCTTCAAAAGACAAAAAAGAAGGCAGAAAATTCCCATGAAATAGATCTATCTTTAAAAGCTAATGTGTCAGACCTTGGTACAGCACAGACATGAAGGTGATTCTCAGCTGACCTCTCTCAGTCCCAGGCTTCCCCTTACTCTGGGGATTTTGGAATCAGTGTAATTACAGACCAACACGGATAAGCACAGGCATACACAGAGAAATTTGAAGAAGTTGTCAAGGACTTCAAATAACTGGCCTGTTTCCTAGGGAATAGTAGCAGTCTTGTGCATACTGGTACTATTTTGCATTACTGTGCTATGGGCTTTTCCATCCATCTGTAAGCTTGAGTCCTGATAATTTATTTTTTTTTTTGGCTTGAATAGCAGGGGCATAAATTAAGGAGTGAGTTGCCCGACAGAGAGTATGTTGGCTTCACAAATATATGACAGTAAAATATGAGACTTTTCTTAGAAAGGTCTCAGGTATGAAAGAGGTAGGGAAGGAGCAATTCTGCTGGGGCAGTGTTCTGAGCACAAGGAGAAGATGGAAGAAGAGTTGATACCACTAGTGGGAGCAGAGAGAAAGCCAACAACATGTTGTTTGTAGCTCTGTACTGTGATTGTCAACATCCAGTTGAGAGTTTAGCTCACATAAGAGCTGAGAAAAGCTCCCTCCTTTTCTACATTCAAGTGAAACATGAAACTGCAAAACCATACTATAGGGTTTTTCTGTATAGACAGCTGAAGCTTACCTCTATGGGAAAGACTCTTTGCTTTCTCAGGGGATTTTGTTTCTGTTGGCTTTTTTTGTTTGTTTGTTTATTTTGGTCTTTTTTTTTTTCTCCCTAGCCTTTACAAAAATGTCTATAACTTGTTCTATAACTTGATTGCTTATTTATTTGTTTGTTTATTTGTTTGTTTTCTGACTTGTTCTATCATGCTTTTCTGGGATATAGTTAGGAGTAAGAGCCCGTAAATTTAATAGCTGAGCAAAGAGGTGTCTGGCTTCATAAACTCCATCCATTATTGGCCCTGCCAGTGAAGTAAATGAGAGAAGTGACATGTCACCTAGTTCAACACATTGACAAGAATTCACTACTTTAATGCCCAAAGCAGGAAAAAGTGTGCTGGTATATGTTCAGGTAGTTCTCTGTTCAAATTCAGTGGTGTCCTGTATGTGTTTTCCCATTTTTCTTTTGGTTATTGCAGAGTCCTTCTGAGAACAGAGTGGTGAGACTCTCAGCAATACTCCCCAGAACCCGTTTCTACACAGGATATGGAAACAGTGATTTCTTGGAAAAACAGCATTTCTGTCTCTCACGGACCACATCTAGTAGAACAATGCTTCCATTGATTTACAGCAACCAAGTCACTGCTTTTTCAGAGCATGTTTTCAGAGCATGACATTTACTATTATCTCTTTGCAAAGCATGGCAATCTCAGGGCAATGGAAAGAAGACTTGGCTGTCGATTAAAACAAACTTGATTCATTAAAAATACTGTTGACATTTCCTCTGATCAGTGGTATTCTTTTCCTTCACATTAAACAATATAGTCATTTGAACATCTTAAGGTCACTGTTCTATAAATGTGCTGTGTTCAAGGTACATGCCATTTAACAATTCCTTGGCCTAAAGTAATAAAAGAAAAAAGAAAAAAAATGAGTAAAAGAAAGAGAAATAAAATAGGGGTTGGGTTCCATGGCTTGCATTGCTTCCCGAGCTCCAGAGCTGAACCTCCCTCAGAGGAGGAGAAAAAGATTTACTGCTTAGACATATGCAGGTACTTCGCATGCAGATTCCCTCATTAAGTATAGTAATGGCAGGACCTCACTGTTAGGACTACTTGTTTATTCATTCTGATGTCACTTTAAAATTACCGTTGCAGAAGAGGGTCCAGTGCAACCAGCAGAAAGCACAGCCAGCATCCACACACTTTGGAACCAAACCTTAAGGCAGAGCTCCTGTGAGTCCAGCTCCTGGACACCATCAGCATCCTTATCTGCCAGCAGTTCAGCTCTCCAGCAGCATATGACTGCACCATGTTCCCTGCTGAAAGAAGGATTTTTATGATTTAACAGTACAAATCCTACAATTTCAGTGCACAGCATGAAACTGTTTAATTCACTGTTTGTTTTACAATTAAAGGGGGAGAGTATACTTCTAGAGAGTTTCCTATACCCAGTAGGGTTACTGCCTCAGGAAGAGCTAGTAACAGCCCATATGTGGCAACCTTTGCCATTAACATTACTCACACTCTAAAATGCCAAGGTGGTATCAATTGTTTGACTTCATTTCTAATGAAGTGATGCTATTCTCTCCCCAGAGGAAGACAAATACCTCCATTAGGCAGAGGTCCTGGAGAGGGAGAGAAGCCTGTCTCTCACTGGGGAAGCTGCCTTACAGCTCACAAGCCTTCTTTCAGCAAGGGCTGAAAGGCAGGTATATGCTTTTAACTACCTAATGGAAACATCTCTGAAAATTTTTGACTCTGGAAAAATCAACAGTTAAGGATTCAGTTGTCTGTAGAAGAATTGTATCATTTTATCTGACCAAAATTTTTTCAACTTTTTTGCTTTTTTATTGGGGTTATCTTTCATATAGGCTTTAATGTTTGTATCACTGAGACAACAGTGATTTAATCTTCACACATATACCTGCTTTTGTGTTGGAATTTGTTCCTGAGCTTTCATTTGACTTCTTGAGGACAACTGGATATTCTAAATCCTTTCTGAAGGTCAGGGAAAAGTTATTGAAATCCCCTGCTTTTCATTTGTCTATATATTGACTAATGTAAATCTCCTGAACATTGAGACAAAATGCTCTCAGAGAGGCCCTAACTAGGTGAGAACGATCATTCTCCAAACAAGAGGCCAGATTCCAATTTCCTCTTTAGCCTTTGCTAAATAATAAAGCTTAAAAGTCCAAGAGCATTACTTTTACACTGTGACGGGCTGATAAAAAAGCTAGAATCAGGAAGAAAAGAGAAAATCTAACCAAGATGGAATTTGTTCTGGTGACTCCAAATGATGTTTGTTTGCTAAAAACTGTATGTGATTTTTATTTGATTGTTGATCAAACCTTCATGTGCCCAAGTGTGTATTTTGGAAGCAGAATCAGTCATAAGATTTTAACATGCAATCCAGGATATTTATGAGTATATATATGACCTATCTGATAAATTGGTTCTGTGAAAACTCCAGGGAGCAACTTCAAAATTTATAGTACCTAAGCAGAAGGGGGATTGCTGCACATAGAATTTAGCAGACAGACAGGTATACCTTTCCATACAGAAAGCTCACTTTGAAACAGTCATCCAGGAGCTGATACTTGAGAAGCACATTGACACTGACGTAGCACAGAACTTATGAGGGGATGATTTTTGTTATCATTATTACCAGACCTTTTGGGGGGATAATTTTTTTGCTATTGCTGTTAAAATTATCCACTAACTCTATTCCTGGTTTTTCCAATAATAAATTCTGCTCTAACATCACTTATCAGTGGTTTTTTACTATAATCCCACTGTTGCAACCAAATAATGTGACATATTAATGCCTCTGCTTACCATCCAAGCAAGAATCAAAGCACTTGTGTCCACACAGAGTTGATAATACTGATGTTGCACATTTGAATGAACAGGTAAATAAATAAACAGAAAATTATCTATCTTTGTGAATTACTTCTGAAATAGTGATTTGATCCTCCTGGGGCATTTCAGACTGTCTGCAAGAAATACAAATAATTTGTCCAACTGCATTATATTTGGGAATATAAGTTGGGAATGGAATTGGAATTACTTTTGAAATCTGAGAGTACTCAGAGTAATTCTTTGTTTGGAGGAACTACAAGATTTTTCTTAGCATATTTCACCGAATCTGTTTCCAGGCAGGCTTCCTTCCTCTTCCCAGAAGATTAAGACCTGCTGCTGTAAGGTAATAGAGCTAGATCAAATCTGAGGTTGAGTTGTATCACAATTCCCAGAACTAAGGCAAGATTTTTTTCCTTCCTTTAAGATGAAAAACTTATCCAATCTAAGGAAACTCAAGATCTGATAATTTGATTTTAGGATTGTAGGGGGTTTTATTTATATTTGTCTTTTTCCTATGGTATGATATTGCAAAACATTTATTTTGTTTGAATTTGCTGGTATTTCTAGAAATATTCTTAGAGATTGAAGATACCTCCGAGAAAAAAGGTTGCTGAATGGAAATGTAAATGGATTATTGGCCTCTTGCTAGAAAAAAAAAGAAGTCACATTTTTAAATGCTTAAATATATAGCTGTATTTCTAAAAGTGAACACTTTGCTTATCTTGGGGCAGGACAATTAATTTCAGTTCAGAAGTATGTATGATCTTACATTCCTAAAAATACGTAAGAATGAAACAAATCTCCCTATGCACAGCTCAGGAAAGAAATCAGTTTAGTTTGTGAAACTTTTTCAAGCTGGAAATATGTGACTACTGGATTCTGTAGCATCAGATAAATATGGATTTACAGACAAAGCAAAAAAAGCCAGTAAAAATTTGGTCTTGCAGAAATTCCAGTTATGAAGATATCTGTCTGGGTGACTCAGTTATTTATGCACAAACAGCATCCTTTCTTCACTTTCTTGCTGGCATACATCTCCAGCTGTGTCAAAACTGCAAATTAAGATGCTTACTCTTTAGCCAAGAAACCTGCCTTTTCTCTGAAGCTCTAACATCAGTAGATGTTATACCCTGGTAAATAGAAATTTCATAAAGAACTCCCTGCTACCAAAGATACTGACGAGAAGCACAAGCATTTATACACAATCCTGTTAAAAAAATTTTAATGATAGAAAACCCCCAAAGATTCTGCAGAGCCATATTTTAAAAATAAATATATTGTTCACTGAAACACAGTTCAGTTTTTAATGTCCTGGTGTAAGAAGCTAATCTACCTGCAAATTGGACTAGGGTAACATTGTAAGGAAGGCCGGTTTTCAAATGTCACAGAGTCCAGCACAAGTTTGGACAGATGGTGTCAATTGTGACTGCTTGCTGAGATGCAAAAGCATGGAGCTGCAGTTAGTTTGGTGAGTTCACTCTGCTTCTTTGCCAACTTAAAACCACTTAGGCCTTAGTATTCTCATATACTGGGTACAACATTTCCTTTGTGATTTTCTGCAGATAACAGATAACAGATTCTGCATCAAACAGATAATAGCAAATATATTTTGCAATGCTAATTCTTATACTTGCTTGCCATTTCTTTCAGAACATTTCTGGACCACATACCAACCTCTTAAGACCAGAACCTCAATGATTTTGCTACTAGAAATATGCAAAGTATAAGTTTGTGAGGTTAATGATGAGGAAAATGCAGGATGGATGACTATGTGAGTGATGTTGGTTATTGATATAAATAATGGAAATAGCAGATAGGATCAGTTAAAATGAGAAGAGATTCTGGACAAATCTTCCTGAGGGTTAAAATGAGGTTATGTAGAGTCTCCTAGTAAGATTTATGAAATTAAACAGTTTGGTAAATGTAGTGTCCTACCCATTTCTTCATTATACTGTTTTTAAAGATGTACTATTTGCATTCACTAAAACCATGGAGCATTGAAACTATGGACCACTTGGCAGAAGGAGCAACTATATTTTAGTGACATACCAGTCATGGAAGATGCCTTTGAGGTTATTATGGCCTTGGACTGGCTGCTGTCAACCCATTGGCACCAGTCGGAAGGGCAAAGGATCGACTTGAGCACAATAATGGTGAGAGGACAGGCCTTGCTCTGCAGGTCCAATCCAAGCAATTGGCCTTGGCTCCCTTAATGCTGTGAAAGAGGCTGATCTTTCAAGTCACGTTTGTTCAGGCCAAATAATCCCATGTATCCCAAAGCTTTAATTAAAACAAAGCCTGAGATAAAGCATTCAAAAACAAGGAGAAAAAGGCTAGTGGGTAATACAAACACATTAGTATGCAGTGCTTTGAAATTTAAATTCTGTTCAGCCTAGCCTTACTGGAAAAGCAAATAACAGAGGTGCTATCATTGCTACTGATTGGCTTAATACACCCAGGAATTGTGCAGATAGAAATTAGAGTCTGTTTTTCATGCCTATCTAGACCTTTCCATGTCCTCCCTGTTCTTTTTTTTCCCTCAGTTGCTGCTTCTTATCTCTACAGTTTTAGGTCCTCTGCTTCAGGGACTCTCTTTTATGGCATGTCCATCCAGCACAGTTGGGTCCTGACCTAGGAATTACGGTTGTGAGAGCTAATGCCATACAAATAAGCAATAAGAGACTGTTTTCATTAATAACAAATAATAAAACTATGTTATGCCTAAGGCAATTCCTTCTATTTCGAAACCTTCCGGTAGGACTTTTACTAATTAGCAAAATTAACACTACTGAAGAAAGAGACAAAAACCCCAAACAAAAACCAAAACACAAACTAATGGACTGCGGAATTACAAAGCAAAAGCCAAAACTTTTGCTCCCACTAGAACAAATGATTTATAGGTCCTTAATCCCAGTCTTGAGTACAGCAGGATCCATTTACAGTGAACTCAGAAGACTCAAGGAGACCTCAGATTTAATTCTTAGATTTTTTGAGTTTGTGAAGCTTACCGGTGGTCAGTGGAATTATATCAATTTACACACCAGAAGGATTTCATTCTTTCATGACTATTAGCCATTAGGAGACAGCATCAATTAAAACTTAATACAATTATCATCCATTTAATCTCTCCAAGGACTTATACAGAACACTTCTACAAATGTGTTAGAGGGAACATAAGACCTTTTCTCTCTCATTCATTTTTTTTCCAACTGTTCTAGGAGGAAAATACTGTATTCCAATTTGTTCTATATATGGGAATATGGTAGGGGTGACAGATACATTAAGTCAAAAAATATCAATTAAAATACTGTTAGTCGCTCAGGGTATTAAAAGAGATTACTTTAAAAAGAGAGATGATCTTGCAGAAGACATTCTTAGAGTTTGTGTCATGAATATGCAAAACCCATGACCCATGTGGAATGGACATTCCAGTAGGTACTGTGACCTTGCAAGTGAAATTGCAAACAGGTTTCACTACCTAAAACTCTTCCAGAGAAGCTGTTACAGTAAAAGAGTAACATCTATCTAGTGACTTGCTTAAATAGTCCCTGGTCTGAAAAAAACCTGTCTGCAGCAGTTTCTGTTGCCTCTGCTGAACAGACTTGGCTTCTCCCTGGTTCAGTGGAGGTTCTGCCAATTTCCCAGGCAGTCACTTGCATCAACAGAAGCAGGAGATAGCACAATTCCCTTTGACAGAAAAATAGGATACAAACCCCAAAGTCAAACAAGGAATAAAGAAGCCAGGTACACTACTGGCAGTGCCAAGACATTGCCAAGGACAGTCCACAGTAATCAACCGCACCAGATCCTCCTCCGTGCAATTACAACACCTTGAGACTCTTCAACATGGGATGAACAGTGATCTCATGCAGTTGTGCCTTAGAAAGCTACAGGGTCCTTGTCTGCAAGAGAGAAAGTGATGTTCTGGAGAAATCTAATCAAAGAAGAAAGAGGGAGAGGTAAAAAATAAGAACTTTTAGACAGGTGTGAAGTTTTGGACCTGGCATTCAGCAAAATGTCCAAACTTACAGAAAAGGACCTTCCCCCTCCCTTGCCTTTCCAAGGTGGGGGAATAAAGACTGGAAAACCTGAAATGAACCAAACTTATAAATAACAACCTAACATTCTTTTCATAAGATAAGCAAGTTTAATTAGAACTGTTGTAGTATACATTATTCCTTAGTCTTTATCTTGTTAGTAATAAATCTTAGTATTATACCCCTTATGTCAAGCCTCTGTTTTGTCTGTATAAAACCTCTCTCAACTTATAGTAATTGTGTGGAGGGGGGAGTTTGAGAAAAAATTGACCCCTGGTAAAACCCATGACATCAGAAAAGGAAAGGATTATCCAAAATGTAGAGAGAAAAAAACCAGGCAGCATAAAGCCAGAGGCACAAGGACTTAATTAAGGTATCACTGGCATGTTGAACAATAGCATACAATAAATATTATCATATATACGCTGAGCATTTATGCCAGTGAGGTCTTTCTCCTGATGATGTCCAGCACACTTCTCCCTATGGGGCTTCTCTGTCTCCCTGTTCCGAGTGAGGTTTGTCTTCTCCAGCTTAGATGTTTCACTTTCAGGCACCAGAGTTACTCATCTCAAGCTCCCTTTGTAGTCAAGAAACAAAAATGCATGCCTCATTTGACCTACATTAGATGTCTTTCTTTGGATGAGATGGATCTCTCTCTAGAAAAACCTGTTTCTATAAAAGAAGCCAGTGGTAGCTAGCTTAATGTTAGATATCAGCTAAATCCATACAGTGGTCTTGGTGTTTTGCTGCAGGGAAGGAAATGCTGCCCTAATGCACTTTCAGGGATGGATCAGGAGACTAAGACCTGGCACCGTCAGCATCCTGTTAGGGTACCAAGCTACCAGACTTGGAGACTTTGTCATAACTGCAAAAGGTGACAAATTTGCCTCACCCTGTGGTCTTCGAAATTGTCTGCTGAGCAAACCAATTTAAACTGAGCATTATTTGCATTTAAACAAGCTTGGTGGCAAATTGATAGAGATTTGCTTTGGTATTTGGGATAGCCGATTAAAATAGTCTCATAAGAAATACTAGACTGCCTCTCTCCACTGTGTTGTGGAGTTATTGGGAGGCTATTTCAAAGAGTTGCAACTTGTTTTGCACTTTAATTTCATGTCTCAACTTGGTAAACACACTGTATGGCTTGTGCTCCTTCATTCTACATGTTTCCTATAAAACCACCCAGAGTCTTGGGAAAAAAGGTAGACTGTACTCCTCCATCACAGTTATAAGTAGCAGCAGACCAGTGAAAAGGAGAAAAAACGCTTTAGTTCCTTACTTGCCCGCATAGTCTGCTAGTCTAGAAGAAAACTACTTCACTGCATCTTCCCTTTCCTGCATTCTTAACAGAGAAATCCCATTTTAATAACAGTTAAATTAATGAGCCCTTCCCTTCCAGAAGAAAATAAATACATCTCTAGTGTAACTATTTGTGCTAGAAACTAGAAAACACATCTTGCCAACCAACTTATTTCTGAGTCCCCAAATTATGCATATCAGAAAAGACAGAATGCTAGAAGTTTCCTATTATTTTGTCTGTAATGCTCATAAAGTGGACAGTTTCTCTGCCCTAATAAGCACCAGACAATCTCCAGAAGCTATTTAGCAGTATCACTTGGCTGGAACACAGCAATTATCTAACAAAGTGGCTGCCAACACAGGAGAAAAGAAAACCTTCTTGAAAACTTCAAAAATTTGCTGTGGGAGTAAGAAGCTTCAGTCTTTAAAGACTTCCATCTTTGGTGGTGTGGTGGTAGGTCTTTGGGTTTTTGTTTGTTTGGTTTTTTTTGGTTTTCTGTGGTTTCGTTTTGGTTTTGGTTCGTTGTGGTTTTCTTNGCATGTTAGGACTTTCTTTATTACCTTCTGCACATATATTTTTGTCTACTGGAGATGGGTGGTAGCTGCAGCCTTGCAGTGCTGACAATGGCAAATACAGTCTTAGCTACGTAACCCAGGATCTCACTTAGCCCAAAATGCATCCCTGAGTCTGGGCCTGAAGCTCCATGCCTCTGGGTCTGTAATGACTGCTGAGCTCCAACAACTTCAGATTATATGAGCCATGTGGGACTTGGAGCAGTAGTTTTATATGTGTCTGGGAAGACCAGGAGAGACACAAATAATGGCATCAGCACCAGGGAGCCAACATCCTGCTTTGGCTGGCACAAACCAGCCTGGTCTCCTGGCATGAGCCAGGAGCGTCCTATACATGACGCCCTGACTTCAGTGCCTAAATACCAATCAGAAACACAAAGCAGACTTCGATTCCTGAAATTCATACTGTTTTTTTCATTTGTTCTAATATTCAGAGCCCCTTTTGGGTCAGCTGCACTTTCTATAGACTCAGACTGAAATGCAGGGACATTTGAGCTTAGAAAATAATAAATACATTTGGCTGCACCATGTCTTCCACAAGCTCCTCACATCAAGTTTAAGAGTAGTCTGCCTCATTCAATCTCTTTTTGCTTCCCTAAGAAGAAATTAATTTTATAAATATAAAAGTTCTCACATCACCTAAGAAGTACTATTATTTCAAACATATTTGTAAAACACTTACTGGTCAAATTGCAGAAGAATGTTCTCTTTAAACTAAGAATTAGAAAACTGCAATTTTAGGTAAACTGAAGGTTAGAATCTGTCAGAAATATTGCAGTCCACCTGCCAAAAAAAGGTGGACTGCAATATTTAATTTAATTTGTAATAACTTTTAATATGGACCTGCATTGTGCATAGACATTCAACCTCATGTCTTGCAAGACCTCTTTTGCCCTGAAGCACTGTGTAAATTGCAGAGTGTGACTTGTAGGCTATAAATGACACAAAATTGGAGTAATTGTTGTTGGATCAATCTTTTGAGATGAATATTGGCACCATTTGCAGCACAGGCAGTATTCAACCTTCTTCTACTCTAAACTTTTGATAGACAATATTCTCTCAGCTAGAAACTTGTCTAAATCTTTTCCTGATCAGTGCAGCTACTGAGCAGTTTCTAATATTTGTTTTTCTATTTGGAGATAAGCCTAGTGGAAAAGACAAAGTCTTTATTGCACACTTGTTTGCTGATAAATCTATTCTTTAGTACAAGGTGCTCTCTGTGTGGAAAAGATTGTTAACAGTTTGATTTGATACTCATGTGTAAAAATATTCCAAATCCTAGTTACTTAGTTTTTACTGGAATCTGAATCTACATTCAGTAATTCCAGCTAAAATTCATTTCTGTGTTACATATGACTCCTGTTCTTCAGATGAGAGTTTAAGTCATAGGCTTCAAATGGGAAAGTCTGAAGAGACTCTTGCATAAACCTTGTTTTCAATGCAATGATCTGGCATTAATCATGGCATGAAAAACAGTCAGGGTGCTGAGCTATCTTAGCTTTAAAAAAGTCATGAAAAGATGAAGTTCAGTACCAGCCCACTCTGACAAACAAGTATTTTTTTCTTTTTTTCTTTAACGAAGATGAACAGCTGTCATTAGTAGTAGTTTCCCATCAAAGACTAGAATACTATAAAGATGCATTGCTTGAAATTGGCTACTTTTGTAAGAAGACAAATACAATTCTGAACTACATGATTTCTAGAGGCTGTTTTTTAGCTTGGTCTGTTTTCACACATGCACTTCTTTGTCCCCACCTGTCTTCATCTGTGCACAAGCCAAGGTAGTCTCAGCAATAGTCTCCCTCTGTCACAGGGAAAATTGTCCGTCTACCTTTTCTTTCCCCTTCATGAAAAGTTGATGAATAAACAAATTTAATTACAGAAAACCAAAACTTAAGTGCTATAAAACATAATAGCAAAATCTAATTCCTGTTACAGTTTTCTCTTTGGGGTTATTATTCCCCAGCTACTTGCAAAGCCAGCAGTAAGGCTTCTAGTTGGATTCTTTAGAGGTGATCCTTATACTTGTATTTAAAAGCAAGCAAATTCCTTCCCTGCTGAAGGAGTATTGCTGAGTCTTTGCCAGCTCAATATGCCTCTCCAAGCTGTGGCACGCCACCAAGTAGCCTTACCTCTTCATTTCAAGGAGCTTCCTAGTGGACCTCCTTATCTGACTGCTTTAGAAAATCCCTTTCTTGCTTTCTGACCTGAAAGTCTTTCTTCTTTCTCAGTTTAGAGAAGGACCATGGCCTCACTAAGAGAGGCCATCACCTGCTGAGTTTTCTAAGACGTTGGCATCAGTCGTTCCAAGGAGTGGTTCCCTCTTAAAGGAGGCAGCCCCCAATAGTACAGCAAACAGACAGCAGCCTGGGTCATCACCAAGCCCTACCACTCCTCACTGAGGTTTGCCTCTACAGGGGCCTGGGAGTCTGGGAAGGGTCCTCCATGTCAGCAGCTCTCCCTGTCCCTCATTGCACACTTTGAGCTCTACCCTCTTTCTATCTCCCAAGTCCGGAGAAGACCAGTCTGCCATCCTCCAGGTAGCTGTGAGCCAAGGCTTGGTCACAAGCTCCAAAGCTTTACCTATGGCTAAAGCCAGGTCTGTAGAGGATCAGAGTTACTGATCAGACTGTCAGACTGTTGGTGCCACCATATGGAGTTTGGCTGTGAAGTGTTCCCCAGGGCCGATGGCTTCCCAACATTTGTGGGAATATTCCCAACCCAATTCAGGTTGGAGGTCTGCCACTAAGTCTACAGGCAAAGGCTCCAGAAGCACCAGCCAGCAGCTTTGTTCCACTAAACACTTCAATATCAGCCTAGGAATCCATAAATAGAGATTGAGTGGCACCAGAGTAGACCACTGGCTTTTTGATAAACCTTGACAAAATATGCTGCTTTCACAAAATGCACAGAAATGACCATATCCTTCAAAAAATAAAAATCTTCTCAGTTTCCAGGTTTTATCTCCTTTAATTGGGAAGAGCCTGATAGGCATTTCATGGAGATCTCGCAGTACCTATTTCTTTTTCTGAGGCATTTTTCACCCATTTAAAAAGCAGGAATATTTTCAGTTTTCGTAAGAGGTATTGAACAGATGGGTGGGCAGACAGTGAGCATAAAATAGTGCTGCAGGAAACAGCCAGGGAAGCAGCTTGCTCCCATCCATCCCTGCTTGTTTGTTAGGGGGAAGATGCTATTTGAGGTGTGGGCTATAATGGGATAGTGCCTCAAAAGCATAAGGCCTAAATTCATTGTGGTAGCTTTGCTCAATAGCACCCACTGACTTCAGTGGGAACAGGGCCACACTCAATGAACAGCACCATTTAAATGCTGCCTGATATAAAAAGGGTATTTTGTGTAATGTTCTGCCTTCCATGGCACCTGGCACACTGTAGGAGTCTGAACAGGAAAAAAAAAAAAAGCTTTTTATGTAATGGAGAGCAGCACATAGATTTTCACGATGCTGAAAACTGCAGGACAGAAAGAGAGGGGCAGACCCTCTTAGAAAGGCAATGAATTGGTACCAAACCCAAGAGTTTACATTTGGCCAACCATTTCTAGCACTGGTGCAGACTTGATTTCTGTCAACAGACTTCTCATTCAGTTGCAAGCCTCTAGCTCAGACTTGGCTCAGACACCAGCTTCATTCCTCCTTCCCCTTACAGCCTCTCTGCAGTCAGGCATATTCTTGCTGGGACAAGGTTCTCCCCTGGAATTTGATTACATCTTCAGTGAAGATCTGTCCTTTATCAGCTGCTTTGTCCTTTTCAATTTCCTAACCAGTATCTCTGCTTCTTTCTAAACGTCATTCTTCTCATTCTTCTCTTCTGTCATCTCCTTCAACATTGCCTCCTGTATGACCTTGACATGGCCAAGGGGCTTCTCTCCCTTTCTCAAAAATCAGCTTTTCCTCATTACTGTCCTCACTGCTACAATTGCTTTTCTGTTCTCTTATATCTGAAGCTATGCAGATGCATGTACCGTAAAGGACTGGACTAAAATATTACCCTAAAGAGCTATGAATATATATTTATATCTCATGAAGGATGAGGCTAAAAAATTATCCTAAAGAGTTTCTGTTTTCAAGAGTGCAAGTCCTTCAAGTACAATTTGTATGGAATACATATGAATAATTGAAGCAGAGGTTGGTTTAGAGTATTAAAATAGAACATTGGTTTTAATAGCAACATCCTTGTACTTCAAAGGGAGACCTGGCAGGAATCAGGTTTTGTGAAGAGTGTCATAAATCGAAACCCAACAACCTCCCAAGCCCCAATTAATTTATATTGCAAGTCAAAATTTTTACACTGTTGCCTGATTAATTCTGGAGTGAACATGTGTATTTTCTTCAAGTTTATCTTACTCCAGATGCCATTCTGCATTTTTAGCCTTTACTCCACAAAGACTGTTTGTAATTTTACAGCCAGGCTCTTTATCTCTGAAAAGCTGCATGTTATAAAGGTTATTAAAATTTTATGAGTGGTGGATCCTCAGAGCTAGTAAGCCTGGGTAGTCCTGTTCCACATTAGTGCTATCATGCTTTTGCAATATGAAGGAGTGCAACGGGGAGTTTAAATCCTGGCTGCTATTTACTTACCTTACATCACCTTACCTTATCCTTCCTGTAGTTCCAGTGATTTGAATGCTTAACTATACTCCATTATTTAAAAAAATATTTAAAATGTTTTTTCTTGTCTTCAGGGATTTATTCATATGCCATCAACTATATACTTATTAAGAAATCTTTTCTGTTTCATCTGATTATTAATTCTAACTTGTAATATAAAAATAAACTTATGTGAACTGGAAATCATGTAAAACCAGTTATGATAATATAAAAATAGCTGATGACAGGTATCCAGCTGTCTATATCATTAAAATGTTTTCCATAGTTACCATTACTTGTTACTGCTATAAACAGGGAAACTGAAAAACTAAGAGTTATAATACATGTTTGCTCTTCATCTTCTTTGAAAATCTATTCAAAATGTTTTGAGGTATAATGACTTGTCAAGGTTGTAGTATTTCACACAGAGTTTGAAAATTTCCTTACATTACAATTCAGTGATACTGTCTAATCCAGTATTTTTTCCTCCACAAATGGCCAATGGCTAATTTTAGATATTGCATCTGAAGAATTATAAAAACAGAGGAGATTCTTCGTAACACTGGGTAGGTCTTCGGTTTATATGCAAAAACATGCAGATTTATTATATCTTTTCAAATATTTACTTTGAAAATGTGGTTAGCAGCTAGATTCACCAGGGAGTTCAAAAATCATAAACGACGGTAGTTATTTCTGATAACAGTTGAGCTGTGGGGTTTTTCCTACCACAAGCCAGGAGGAACAGGCTGTATATAAAATGCAAAAGGATGGTTGTTCCAGAAAAGTGATTAATTAGACCAAGAAGTAGAGATGAGAAATAGTTTAAGATAAGACAAAGTTTCAAAAGAGAAAGAGCTAGTCACTGAGGAATGGGAGAGAGATATTTGTGACTCACAGCCTATGAAAATTAGAAGACCAGGACTGGGACAGGGAGATAGAGAAGAATGACTGCAGTCTGGCCAAAACAGAGAAAAATGGAAAATTTTCACATATTAGATCATCAGGTCATAGGCATGAAAACTGCAGGTGATATTGTAGATGGCAGTTGGCCAAGAAGGAAGGTAAAGCTACTATAAAGAAATAGGAAAGCAAGACACAGCCACAGAGTTCTCAGCTATAGGAAAACTAAGTACACCCAGAAAAGAGACTCCCTCCATCTAAACAAGTCACATAACATTGTCCAAAACAGTCCAACCTATTTTGAACTTAGCCATGATGAAAGGTTTAAGGTTTGGGTTTTGATTTTTTGGTTGTTTTTTTGCTTTTGGTTTTTATATGTTTCAGGTCAAAAATCAATTAGGATTCAAGAAACAATAAGCAGTTGGTCAGTGTTTGGTTAAAATAAAGATTTCAAATAACAGTTTAGATTAATGTGTTGTTCAAGGATATAATGTTTAAAACAAGTTTGCAGATCAGAATGTAGTTTGGTGTGGTACCTTCTCTCCCAAATGGAATTGAGAGAACATCATGTAAAGGACAACGAGACAGCAGATGGTGTGCTCTCTCCCTGCGGCAGAGACACAAGGTGTCACTCTCTAAGTACAGTTACTGGCAGATCTGCAGTGAGGTATTGCAGTATCAGAACTGCTTTTCAGAACTGATACCCAAAAAAAAAAGAAAGAAAAAAAGAAGAAGAAAAAAAAGGTCAGGTTTGTTTTAGTCTTGGTGGTAGGAAAGCAAGCAGCAAAGAAGTCAAAGCAAGTTTATTGTCTGTCCTTCTTCGGTAAATTACACTTTTAGGATCATGGCCACTGAAGACTGTAATATCAAGTGAGTTCATTTCAGGTTGGCTGGGTACCTCTACATTACAGAGTAGCCTCTAGTGTACTTGGAGATTCAATAGGCTTGTGAATTCAGTAATGAGGATGCACTGAAGGTGGTGGCCTAATGGTGCTGCACAGTAACGTCTTTGTGGTCTATAGACTGTTTTAGAGAAACTCAAAAGTGGGCTGAAGGTAGAACACAGCAAGGCCATTTCCCTGGAATTTATTTGTCTTTCACTGTCACCTGAAGAGGGAGACTGGGCTTTTTTTTGGCTTCTTTGTTTCTGCAAGTTAATTGTTATAAGACTGATGTTCTCTCTACTACCAGACTATTTTGTTAGCCTTTCACAAGGTAAAGGGATTATGCGATTTGCTGGAATCTATGACGGTTTAATGAGAGTTGTCAGGGGACAGGCCAGATAAGCAAATCTGAAGGTATTTAACAAAAAAGGAAAAAGATGAAAAGAGGAACTGAGTAACAAAATAAAGTTTGCAAATGAAATTAATCTAGACATGAAAACAGATTGGTAGCAAAAAAAAATTTTAAAAACCCCCTCTAATTGCTTATAAAGCAGTGTCAGGGACCTGATTAATGAACAAAAGTAATTAAAATTGTTCACTATGAGGCATACATTTAACCTAAAAAGTATTACTGAGATGTCATGGGAACACTGGCATTACCAGCAAGCTAGTGCTATTGGGCAGATTCAATTTTAGGCAAATTAAGTGGGTTGAAGGGCAGAAGCTTGACAGGCTCAGAAATTACTGGTCTCATATCTGGGTAACACATTGGTTGGTTGTGTGAGATATCACCTATTCTGAAGCTTGAAGCTGTAATTGGTGTAAATTCTGGTCACAAAAAGACCCAGAGTAGATAATAGAGTATGCACCATCTCACACGTCTACTAACTGAGAGTCATGAGGGAATACTGCATTATTGTGAGAGCTTTTCTTCTGCACAACACTGCCAATATAATCTTATATTTGCATGTTCATGTCTTAAGTCAGGTGTGGTCAGACAGTGCAAAGGAACTTTTTATTAGGTCACAATTAGAGTATGGTTCACAGAGCCAGAAACTAGCAATAACGTGTTATGTTGCCATCACAGAAAGGGCCTCATTATGATCTTTGTGGTCATGTAGATGTGATCATGTAGAACAGATGCAATCATGACTTTTCATATTGGATTTTTGCAAACAGAAGAGGAATAAAAATATTATCAATAATGAAGCATTCTTGAAACTCAAAAGAAAGTAGAAGAAATCAATCATTTGGGAAAAGTAATTTGACAGAGCTATGGCAACATGACTGGAAATTTAAAAACACTGAAACTTGTAATCCCCCTACTTAGATGACAAAAACATTGAATGGCAGGACAAATCTGGTTAAGAGACAAGGTAAAAAACCTGTGAAAATAAAATACTATATTTTTAAAAATTATTTCTGTGTCTATGTGTATGTACACATATGTCTGCATTTATATATAAATTAGAAATATTTGTCATCTGATATGTATCTTATAGATGTATTCACAAAACAAGACCTTTCTGATATTTTGAATAATATGAATCAGAAGCAAGGAATAGAGGAACACTGAGAAGGAAAGCAAATGAGAAGCAGACTCTTGGAGGAAAGTCTGAATTAATTATAAGTTCATAAAGCAGAGTCTGAACAAAGAAAATTCTAAGAATTAACAGAAAACATAGAATTGCCAGTAATAATAGATACAAGACAGAACATTTCTCTGCAGCAAGGAAAGACGGCAAATAGTATAATTATGTCATACAATGATAAACTACTTTCTCTCCTGGAGTAATTTAGGATTCTGTTAAACAGCAGGGATTCAATAGAAGCAATTTACAAAACTCAGAATTCTTGTAATACAAGAATTTTTTAAAATAGTTGTATGAATACTGACCATAGAAACAGAAACTTTTTAGCAAATTTAGACTACTTGAGCTATTCTGTTAACTTTAAAAGAAATAAATGGGACAAAGTGAATAACTCCAGATCCTTCCATAGGACCTGTCTCAGACAAAGAGTGAGATGAATGACACTAGACATGTTTAAAAACATATGAACAAGAGTAGCATACACAAGGTAATACTGACCAGGGTAAATTGTATGGATTTAGAAAGTGATTGTATGGATTGAGAAAGGATGCCACTGCCTGGAACAGATTGTCCAGTTCCAAAACTCAAAGTTTTAAATGAAGGCTTGCAAACCAGAATTGGGTCAAGGAAGAACCATGAGATAGTTTAACAGAGTAAAAAAGACAGTTCTTGAAAAAGATTCAGGGAATTTATTTGATGAGCAAGATAAGAGATAGCATAATTGTGGTTTATGAACACATGCTTGAGAAAGAGATTTATGAGAAGTGGAAGCTCCTCTGAAGAGTGGGCAGAATGTTTAAATAGGTTCAATAACTGATAATTGTTCTTTAATATCATGTTCTTTTAAATCAGTTTTGTTGTTATCCCTTCTCTGTGAATTTTTAACAAGCCAGAGCCAGCATGTTGTTGGTCCTGCTTGCAGCATATCTTCATGTCCTCACTAAACAAACTGATAGACTAAAATCTCAAATACTTAGCATGGGCATAAGACTTCTGGCTGATTATTCTATCCAGAAGGACAGTAGGGAGTCCAAAGTTAGTTTCTGTGTCTAATTAAGATGAATTGCTGTATTACAGGCACAAAGTCATAGCAAATCTGATTTTCTGTGGTAACAGCTAAACAAAGCTAAACAAAGTTGAAGGCTGTGGCTAAAACCACCTGTTGTGTCAAGGAATGTACATTTCTGCTGCCAAAGTCTACCCATTTGAGCACTACACAAAAGCACCAGGCGAAAACAGGTGGTGTTAGTCCTGGTTGCCTTCATGTATTCAATGTTGAACTCATTTTTCCCCCTCTTTAAATAAACCATGACAAAAAAGCAAAAGTTTCATGTCACAGTAAGAGGAGACTTGACCACCTTTAGCTATCTATCTTCTGAATACATGCAGGCTTTTCCTTCCTTATTGTGCCAGACAGCATCCCAGGGATGTATAAAAACTGTGCTTTGCTATACTCACATAGCTTTCCAGAGCAAGAGTAAAACTAATAAAAGGACTTAGAGACCAACAGTCACCTACATGTGTAGTGGTGGTGTTCATGATGTAGGGATTGTGACTATCGTGTTTCAGCAGGTCATAATGACTGTTTGTGGACTTAATGCAATTGGGAACCTCTTTTTTTCAGGCACATCATCATATCTTTATCCTGACCCTTGGACTCTTGTGGCTGAGATCTTTTGCCCAGCTGTGTTTGTGTAATGCATCATGCATAATCAACAGTGCCAGGCTTTTAACTCATAATTTGGTTCACCAGTTGTTCTCCTTCCCCAGTTGTAGTACAGCAACAGCAAATTAAAAGAATTAATTTTTTATTCTTTATTACTTTTACTGACCTTTTCTTCTGCAATAGTTCCCTGGTTATTTACCTCCACTTACNATATATATAATTATATATATAATACCCCCAATGTTATTTTCAATTCCATTTCTCAGATTTCCCAGCAATCCATACGTCTTTTGAATCACCACTGTGAAGTATGCAGAGGTTTTTCACAGATGGTCACATATTTACCATTAATTGAGAACCTAGCAAGTGTTCAAATAATTCCATGTGCTTATTAAAAGCTTAAATATTTACATTTGCTAAGGCATTTTTCATTTGCCATTACGTGCCTTTTTTTTTTCCACATCCTCTGAAAATCTTATCACCTTCATATTCTGAGAGGGACCATCTCCAAACATTACCATCCAGGTAATGTTATTACCTGCAACTGTTGTCATCTCAAAGTTCAATCTGTTTCTAAGTCATGAATAACCACAATAAACAGTGATAGTCCCAGATGCTGCATCTCCTAGATGCAGAGTGCTACTAGAGTACAGGAGCCAGTAAAGCTGTCAGGATCTTGCCTATCACACTTGAACATTTCCATTTAGAGTTCACTCATCCATCTCACACACCTTTAAATAATCAAGGAGTATCAATAGCTCTGACCATGGGGAACAATCAGTATGTCTTGCAACAAAGATGAAAATGTGGTAAAGAAGAGGGTGCCTGAGGGTGGATTACAGTACAGAGGAGGAGAAGCTTTTATTCAGAAGATGGGAATATTATCTGAGATTTCTTCCTGCTGGACTGTAGTGAAGAGGTTTGAAAAGCAACATACAAAGGAGTTGTTGCTGTCCCACTTCTACTCTCTAGAGTCTAATTTCAGTCAGCTGCAGCTAGATGCAGTGTTTCATCTAGTAAATAAAAGTCACTTTTTATGGACACAGACTTCGTTTCTTTTCTCATTGTTCTTTACTAGAATCACAGAATAACTAAGGTTGGAACTGAAGGCTACATTGTCTGACTCCTTACTCAAAGCATGTCTAATTCAGCAGTTGAAGGAGACTGCTCCTGTTCATATCCTTTCAGGTTTTGAGCATCTGCACAAGCTCTTTCAATGTTTTAGTACCCTCATTTTGTTCCTACTCATCTTCCCCATCCTACAATTTACCACTTTAGTTGGGGAGAGGATGCATTTTGTCCTCTTGCTCAGTTTTTTCTTTTAAAGACAGCAAAGAATGTAAAATGTCCTGACAATTGAAAGCAGTTCTGTAATAGTAAGTACTTCATGTTTCTCTAAACTGTTCTCTGAAAACCCTTCCTGTACCACTAATAACCTCTGTTTCTCAGCTGCAGTGAGAGAACTAGATCCAGATAGGATCCAGCTGTGCTACCTGGAAACAACAAAGCAGAGACCAGTCACCTCTCCATACCGTTAACTATTTGAAATCAGAAGACTGTGATGTGAAAGGCACTACAGAAACTTTCCCTAGTTTTTAGGTAAAGACTGCTGCTCCCACACACTACCTCTGCTTCTGTAGGCTCTCCTGTTCCTTCTAGTCTACAGGTAATTGCTATCACAGTCATAGCTATGGCTTCCTTTAATCATAGTTCTTTAGCTGTCATATAAATGTCCTAGTGTCAAGTCTAGCTCTTGACATGCCTGTTCTGGATAGGGGTAAGACATATCATTTTAGAAAACATATTAACTTTATAGCTTCAAAAGTCACCTATCTTGTCCTTCCTAGTAGATGTCTTTTTTAGGAGTATTGGGAAGAAAGGGAGAAATTCTTCTCTGAAGAAACTCACTTTTTCTTCCTTATTCAGCTACTTGGCATCCAAAGGACATGAATAAACAACTCAGACACTATTTTTCCATATTGAAGCAAATGTGGCTTGTCTTCAGCTCCTTAACCTGCGCTTTCCACCCTCTGTAAGCATCAGGCAGAAGAGGGCTGTGTAGTCTCCCTTGGAATGTGCCAGGCTTCTTGGATCGGTTAGAGGAAACAATGACAACAACTTGTATTAAATATCTAACCCCAGGTGACACATTTAAGCAGTTCCAAGAGTCACTCAGTATTTGGATGCTGATCAGACATTCAGGCACTGCCAAGGCTCAGGGCAACCTAAAGTCTATTCAAGACAGAAAAAATGGATGGAGGATGGACTATGGATCTGAGACAAGTTATCATCTTTGTGTAGGAAAACTTGATTCCCTAGATGGGATTCCTAGATGAACTAAATAGGAGAAAAGTACAACATTATTGTTTTTTCTGTTATTTTTTTCTTTGCTTGTGGTTGTATGTGGGTTTTGTTGCTGTTTGGCTTTTTTGTGTTTTTTGGCTTTTTTTTTTTTTTGGTTGGTTGGTTGTTGTTGTTGTTTTTGAGCAGCTATTACATTAATGATCAGAGAATCTCTTATTTTTTTTTTTTCCTAACCAAGACCAACAAGCGGATGGTCTGGATTCACCTGAAACATATGTGAATAATTTATATAGCTCATCTTTTGTCACAGATCAATATATTATTGCCACCAACACCATCTCATACTTGGATGTGATCAAGGCACTGCTGAAAAGTGGCAGGCTGAAATGGAAGACAGATTGCAACTGGCAAACAGCAGAGTGTAAAGGCAGGCCAATGCCTTTGTCACCTATCAGCTGGACTAAAGCCCTGTGACATGAAGGCCCTGTGAGTGTGAAGTCCACAGCCCTAGAAAACTCCAGGTAACGTGCAAGGCTATCTTTGTCCGCAAGTCAGGGTGACGCATACATAGCAAACCTCCCCCTGAGCTGCATATAAGCTTTCCCTAGAATTTACATGAAAACTAAAGACATTGGTATAATCAAAATGCTAGTCAAATTGTGCCCAAGATATAATAAAAACCCTCACTCTCTACATCTGAGAGGAAGACAGTTCTCTACAATACTGTGCATTTGGTGCAAAGGACCTCTGTGAGAAGGGTGAATTCTGTCCATGTATCCTCCATTAGAAGCTTCGCACCGAGAGGGAGCTCCTCAACTGCTACTGCCAGAGAACTACCTCTGACCTCTTCAGTCTCACAGCAGAACATGCATTTAAAGAAAAACAAATGAAAATGCTTTCAGAAAACAAAATGTTCTACCCCTGCTCCTTCCTAGGGGGGAAGGATTATGGTACAAACAAGACATGAAAGATGTTTGTCATTGTACTTAAGTGCTCAAGTGCTCTCAACGCAGGATTAGAAAAAAAATTTATATGGATTAAAATATATCTTTCTCTACTTCCTGCATGCTTCTGCCATGTTATTGCCTGTCTGCTCTTTTGTCCCTCGCCTCCCTGGCAAAGTGGAATCCTGCTCACCACCAAGCACGAGCACGTACACTTGGCTCTCACCTTTCCTTTTTAGCCCTCTGCTGTGTCTACAGAGGGGATGTTTGTAGGCGAGTTGGGAACAGTGACATGCAATGGTGCTACCCTGCCACAGCACTGCTTAAAGCACTGCCTTTGCTTGGTTGATTCAAAAAGCGAAACACTTATTTTGCATTGCATATGAAATGTTCCGGTAAGGCCTAGCTAACTCTCATATTTCTTAATCTGTATCCCTTAAACACTCACTTCCATTGCACAAAACAGGCAGAAGTCTGTATTTCTAAGCATAATGCTTCACATGACTGCAGGGAGGATTTTTGAGAAGGAAGTTGGTTCCCACCAAACTATTGCTTTGCACCTCTCGCCCCCCAAAGTAAATAAAAATTATTGCAGCCAATTCAGGAATGCTGCTGCTGCCATCTCCTGAGAAAACTAGGCTGAACACGTTTAATGGAGTTACAGAAGTTGCTGCTGCTGCTGGAATGTCTGCCCAACAGTGTCCTAATGAAATGAAGTCTTTTGGTTGGACTTAGACTAGTCTGTAAATGAGTTATATCTAAGATTATTGTTATCAAACTAAAAATATGGGATCCAAAACTGAATGTCTAACAGTTGCCTGGGAATCTCATTTGCAGACATAACATTATATCACGGTATATGATGTGATTAATCTTCTTTGCTTCCCAAAGGCACACCAGAAATCCCTGCTCTACTGAGCCATGGAGGCCTCCAAGTCCAGCTGGGAGAGCTGAAATTTCAAATTCAAAGACATAAAGGCTGCTGGGACTCTAAGGTGAAATGCTTACCCTTCTCACTTTAATTGTAAGCATAGAAATTTTGAGTAAAACTGTCACAAACTACTATAAATTTAAAGACTGTCAAGGGTAATATAAAGTCTTCTCAGGTAGTCTTGAGTCACCATTGAAAATAGAATTCAAGCTCCTTCACAAATTAAGTAACAGCACCAGCTCTGTGAAATTATCTTTTTCCTTTTTCTTTCTCCATACGTGGACATATGATTACATATGTTCTCACAAACAACAAAAGGTTTTGTGTTTTCTAGGAGCAACTACGCGGGTCTAAAAGGCCTTCCAAGTATTTTACTTTTCAGTTATTGAAAGAAGTATCTTACATTGTAACAGTTCAAAAAATGATCTAAAACTACATATTATGTGCAACATCCTAACAAATAAAGGGTGATAGTAGGAATGCCAATCAGTTCCAGGGGTTTCTTCATTATCAGCATCTTGAGATACACTTCCTCACACAAAACCATGCTATACTGTCATCTACACCCTGCTACCGTTAATGAGATTTCTTTCCCTTTCATTCCTTAGCAATAATGCTTATTCTGACCTTTGTACAGTACATTGAGATGATGTTTCAAAAGCACTAAGAAAGTACTAAATAATATTATCTGATTATTATAACTCCAGTGACAACCATGTAAAATGTTTTCTGTGTTTGCCCAGAGCTAATGACTACATAACAAATATCACTATAGTAACACAACTATTTCTAATTTTCTTTTAAATTGCCAATGAAATTTTGCTTCACTTTGAGATGAGATATTTCTGCTTGTAATTCCTGAACTGAATTGAAATTCTACCATTTTTTACTGTGAAAATTCACCTTTCTTATCACAGAAGTGGCAATGCAGATATCCTTCTTTTCCTTCAGCAAGTCATAAAGAAAGAGAATAAAACTCCTTTGGAAAGACTTAGTCTGAGAGCTGAAGAAGAGTTTTGGAGCCTCTGCTCCCACTATCCTGTATCCTAGATAATGTCTAGGATGTCTCATCTTACATCCCACAGAGTTTTCCTCTAGGCTACAAAATATGAGCTACTTAGTTTTGTCAGAGTACTAAAAACTGTGAAAGGCTTTTTTTAAATTTAATATTCCTCAGTCAGCAGAGATGGTGGTATAGAGAAATCAACAGGAGCACTAAGGTGCCATGACCTCGCAAGTCATTCAGCTTTTTCACTGCAAACACATTGCCAGGGGTAAGGTACCAGGCTTCTCAGAGCCTGCTGGCCTCTCCTGCTGCTTCAATGGGTCTTACCACGGCACTGGCAGAACAGCCAGCACTTAAGCAGCGACTGGGAGGGGATGTTGCTGACTGGATTGTGATCACTGCACACTGCTCAGCTGTGACAGCATATGCTTGGCATTCAGAGCCAGAAAAGGACATGATGCTGTCCTTGCACACTCTGAGCAGCCAGCAGCCTCCTGGGGAGTGAGGAGATGGACAAGTGAAATGTGTCAGGAAGAGAAGGGGAGTCAAACTGACTGTCAATAAGAACAGCAGTGAGAAAAGGAACACGTACGACATAGCAAAAGAGGAAGAAGGAATGTGCTAAATGGCAGAAGGGCAGAGAGGGGAGTTAAAAAAATGCTGAGAGAGGGAAAAGCCTTCTGATGGTGACAGGAGATATTTTCTTATCTAAAAAAGGATCCAAGAGAAAAAAAAGAAAAAGTAAATGGTTAAACCCAAGTGCTTGGAGTTCTCTGAGCACATTCCTTCCTTTCTTTGGGAATGGCAGTTCTCAGAGCAAGCTGCGAAGTCTGTCTCAACAAACCTACCATTGACACTGCAGTCTAAATAGACAGTTAAGGACTCCATGTTAACACCAAAAAGCTGAATTCATATAGAAATTACCTTTATAGTAAAGTCCTCTCTGTGTGTCTGTATGTGTTTGAAATAATTTCAGTAAAAGCTTATCTAAAAATTCCACTAGAAAGAAATCCTCCACGTTTTCATTCCAGAAAGAATAAGTGGTTTTGCTCATATTGCCTGAAACAGGTCAGAGCAATGCCTGCTTTGTCCCCTCCTCCTCCCACATATCCTTACAGATTTTACACCATCTTCAACTTTAGGAGGACATGTTCCTCTATGGGAGTTGAGTATAGTGGTGTTGTGGGTATATCTTCAGCATCAGAGGGATGCCAGGATCCCTACCCACTCTGGCTGAAGCAGGAGCATCCAGCTTTGCCAGAAGCATCCAGCAGAGCAAAAGCTGAATTCCTGTCTTTGACTCTGCAGCAAGAAGCTGCACACTACGCATCCTGAACAAAACTTCACCGGAGCTGCAGATCTCTGTAATTCTGGTTCTGGTGAGCTGGAAGGAAACAAGGAGAAAATATTCTCTGCTTTTGGTGCATTCAAAGTTTATTTACTATGACATTTGGTGCACCATTTTGGCTTTAAAGGACAATTCTGTTAGTTGGAAAATCCCTGACCTTCTTGGTTTAATATTCAGCAGCTCCGCTAACAAAAATGAGGGAAGAGAATCAGTAACAAGAGGATTTTTTGGTGAAGGCAAACAGGCAAATGAACCAGAAACTCCTTTTGCTCTTTATCCTGCTTCCCAGAGGAAGGACAAGAACATGACTCAGCATTATCAATCATGGAATATTATTGAGTATGGAGGTTTTTGTGGAGATAGGTGTAATTTCTGCTCATTGTAGTATGTCCCTGATGATCAGGCAGAGAGTTTCAATATAACATAGCCATTAAAGCATAGATATTTGTTCTAAAGCTCATATTATGTTTCAGCCTTATATTTTACATTTTGATTAGTGCATAGTTCAGAAAACCCCCAAATATCTTAATGCCCAGTAAGAGAACATTACGGTTAATTTAAAAAGTTTCCTGACTGACACTCAGCAAGGGATAGTAACAGCTGAACGATAGTTATATTTTTTCAGTATGAACCATTTCTTCCAGCATACCCTGTAACATATGCTATAGCTTGTCTGTCTTTGTCTGGGTGGAGCAACCTCTCTATTGTCCTGCAGATACAAATAGGCAATTAGGTTTTATTGCCAGCAGCTGCCCCACTCTAGAAAAGGAAGAGGCCTCCCTCCATTCTGGCTAGCAACATGGTCTGAAGGTTTTATTCAGCTTCAGAGAACACTACAGCTGGCAATATGGCAAAGTACTGAATGCTGTGCCTAAGCATGAAATCACATTATAATTCTTGAGTGTAATACTCTGCACAGTTGCTATAAACAATGTTCAGACGAATCTTGCAGCAGTTAGTTGACCATCTTATCCTCTGAAGATGGTGGTTTATGGAGGAATAAATTGCTGGCACTGAAGTTGAAATTAGGAAAGTGCTTTGCATGCTTAACCTTATATTCAGGATGGAAATTAAAGAACATGACTTACTCAGAACACATAGCAAGACTAAACATGTTATTTAATCTCAGGGACCTTTAAACTAGAGATGAAATCTACTGTGTGAGGATGTAGTTTGTTAAATAGGCCGGTAGTCTGATACAAGGTATTAACCAGTAGTATAAACAAGTAGTATAATTTTATACTTGAAAAGATAATTTGCTTTTACCAGAAAAGTAGTTATAAAGTATTTGAGACACATTGGTGCTACTTATTTCCTCTAGATGAAAAATACGTTTGCTCTGATGTGTTAATTCAGTTAAGATGCAAGATTTTTCCCCCAGTGTCACTTTCCCCAGCCACAATCAAGAGCCTATACCCTTAGTCCAATACAGTGTCACTAGTTTGACCTGGATAAGCGGGAAGAGAGTACACTAAAGATCATGGCAGTTATATGAAGAGTGTGGTAATGATGGAGCCAAATTATTCATTCTGCCACCCAATTATGTTTGGTAGCTGAGATACAGAAGCAGTATCTCTTGAATTGCATGTAGCCTGAGTGGAGCAGCTTACCTACACTGAAGAGTCTGTTTTCAGACTTTTCATTGCACTTGCAGAGAGCAGCTGGACACATTTAAGGTGTACTGAACTATTAGTGCTAAAATACAGTTCATTAATTTAAATTACTGTTTAGTTCACTAAGTCCTTGGGCTTTGGTCATACAGATACTGTGTATGTGGTCTGCTTCTTTGTTCTGTCAGAGACATCCATTTATGGCATGATAAAATCATTAGTGCTGGTTATGTGTCAGCATGTAAATGCTTTACTTTGTTGCCATGTACCTTTTCTTTCAGCTTTGGCAGTTAATTGTCAAGATGCATTTTAGTTTCCTAAATTATACAATCTAATTTAATGAAAACTGCTTGCAAAACAAGTGCAAAAGCAAAACATTATTTTATTTAAGAAATTTGTTACTAAAGGCAGGACTTTATTTCATTGTGTGCTTCCTCATCGCTATTTATCAGCATTTGTTTAGGGTTGCAATTGAACAAAGAACAGTAAATGCAGTTTACTGTAGAAAGGCAAGATCACGTGGCCTGGGTCTTAGCTAATTTATCTTTCATGACAGATTCTATTTTCTGCTACTAGTATTATTATCACCATTACATTTCTCCCATGACAGTGCATCTGGAGCTCTTGCATTGCCAAACTTAGTGGTAGCATTTAATTTGTGTGACATTATTCAGTTATCAAGAAAAAGCTCATGCTGAGAAACACTGTGGCTAGCTAATGATAGCATAAAAAATGAGTTCTTGTAAGCAAGAGCACTGATTCAAGTACTTTGCTAAAAACACTTTCTTTCTGAGGCTGCACTATCCCATTCCTGTCATGGAAATCTGGGTGTTCTTCAAGAAAGTCTCCAGAGGAAGGCTAACGGGTAGATATGCTGAGACAGTAGAGACAGAATAAGCTGGACAATTGTATTTCATTTATTTTCTGTTAAGGAATGGCAGCTGGACAGTGCAAAGACTGCAGCCCTGATTTATATGAAAGTCACACTGAGATCACTCTAGTCTATTCCTCTTTCTGTGTAAGATCCGTCTCTATGTATGTAATTTTCAACAGAAGCTGATCTAATCCATCCTTGCAGACATACAGTGATGGAGAAGCTGTGTAGCTCATCACATATTTCCTATAATATTATAGACACATGGTTGCGTATGACATTCTGATATTCATACCCACATTAACTAGAATACAAATAGATCCATGGCACAAGTAGCTGTAAACAATGTAGCTGTAAACCAGAAATCTTCATGTAGGGTCCTACCAGGATTCAAGAGGAGTCTGCTCTGGACAAAACATAACTTACTACCTTTACCTACAAACTGAAAGACAAAGTAAAATGAAAGCAGTTTTTGGAAATTTTGGAAGCTGGTGGAATTTACAATTGAACAGATGGTGATTGTAGAGAATGAATCATTTGGTAGGGTTGGCTGATTTGAATATCATAGTCATAGTTTATATAGACAGTATTGGGCTAAGTATTTCAAAATGATACAACATGAAAAGAAGTCAGGGTCTTGGTAGATAATTGAACTTGTAGTGGGATGATGTAATTAGAAAATGAATATCAGCCCTGAAGCCTAAGCAGGGAAAATATGAAGTGAGAGTAGGAAGGTGATATTAGCTCTGTTTATAACAAATGTAAAACTGTTACAGGAATGCTGCATGGAACTCTCATATCCACACTTCAGAGTGGACTCTGATAAATCACAAAGTAGTCAGAAAGTCCTGCAAAAAACATGTTGAGATCTGATAGGCATGCCTTATTGTGAAAAGCTAAGAAACAGCAAGCTCCCTGTTTCTGTCAAAAAGACAAGCAAGACAATTGTAAAAGATGTTTTGATTGTGATTGGCCTGTGATAAGAGGAAAAGGCATAACAAAGGACAGTATGTGATTTTTTTTTCTCTTGATCTAACTGCAAGTAAAGCCCTTAAAAAAACCAAACCACCCAGTGAATAATTACCCATATTGTCAGTGAGATGCTGCATCTTCTACTCTGTCTTGATATGTCTAAAGGCCTTTCCAGGGGGATTGCACTTTCAGGAGGATTTACAGGCCTGCTGCTGAGACTTACAGCTGAGGTGCTGCGACTTGCAGGAGCACAATGATCTCTTCCGACCTCAAAGTCTGTGATTAGGGGACTAACACAATTCTACTTTCTTTCTTTGTTTTCTATCAAGTAATATTGATGTACACCTGCTGAGGAAGTAGCTCTAAGTCTTTTGAGTTTGAAAATAAGGCAAATACTGCACGACTGAAATCAATAGAGGTTATTTAAAATAATCCTGAGAATGGGGAGACTGTAAAGTTGTTTCTGAACAGCACAACCTGTTCCCACCAAACAAATAGTCATTAAAAAATCATGTTGAATCACAGGAACTGGAAACAGTACTAAATGTTGTTTCTACAAAGATTAGTTCTGCTGAATACAGAAAAATCCCATCTTTCAGTTTGTAATTTTATTTATATATTCTTATATTGGAAATAATATCTAAATCTTGAGTGGTCCAGACTGCAAAAACACCAGACTGTGTTTTCAATAAATAATTCCACTTTAATGGCAAAGTAATAATTTAGACAGATACAGTGTGCACACCTGCAAAAAAAATATACGCAAGCTGGTTTACAAGCTAGAGGAACAATAAACCAATAGAAAATACATCATCCAGTTAAGTCCGATGACACCAAATACTTATTATAAGGGTTTTACAAAGACTACAAAAATTTTCAGATGATTTATTTCACTGTTTCTGTCTATTTACATGATATGTTACATCAAAAATGTACAAAATATAAAATGTGTACAGACAAATGCTTCACAAACAATTTCTGAGTTGTAAACTAGGTGGACTCACTGAGATGTATTGCAGGAAGTTTTGTATATGTAATATTGTGTGTTTGTGAGCTAAATATGGCAGGAAAAGATTTGCAGGTTTACTCAGAGCACAGGCACAAGAAAGAGCAGCTTTGTTTTAGTTCTTTGAGTCAGTCAAGGTGTATGAGCACATATTTTGCATCAGAAATGGATCCAGATTTGGGGGGCATGATGTTGGTTTGACTGAATCCTGCATGCATAAATTCAGGGCAGTAGCACCGTGTAGGAACCTCTAGATTCAGCGATGCAGCTGAGTGCCATTTGGAAACTGCATTGATTTCTTTGAGTTACAGCAAGTGACCACAGGGCAGCCACAAGGAGTTAATAGCACCAGATACACATCCTGAAGGTGACATCCATGGAGGTGTACAGCACATGTCTACACAATGCCAAAGCCCTTAGGTACCTTCTTGTTCATGTGCACCTATTTCAACCTCATGCCTCTTATGGTAAAAGAGCATTTTTGATTACTCTGAGCAGTCTGAATGCAATCTGTTTGTAGCCTGCCGTGACATAAGAACTTAAAACATTTTCAGACTTTTCCCCCCACAAATATATTTGCTTCATATAGATAATGAAACGTGCTGACTGTAGCATTGATAGCTCCTGCATAGTCATAATAATTGTAAGTACATGACAAACACACCAGGTAATAACAGCTTTTAAGGTTCGCATTCTTGTATTTGTTTGCAACATACGGGAAATCTCAGCAAGTGAAACATCTCTTAACACCAACAGAATAAAATACATTTTTTTTGTTTGTTTTTTGATTTGATTTGATTTGTGCAAGGCTTTTTTTTTGTTTGTTTGTTTTTTCTCAATATTTACAATACCCACCCAGTAGACTGTGCAAAACCAACCCACTTTTACAGTATAAACTCTTCCTCTTCCACAGTGGACATCACTGCTTCAGTGTTCTTTTATGCTGAATTCTTCAGGTACAACAATAGCAATCAAAACAACATGCTGAAACTAGAAAAAGGAAAAAAACCCCCATATATTTGTGCTCATGCTGCATCAAGTATATCCAGCTCTGCTGGATAAGTATTCAAAACATCTATCCTCCAAAAATTCCATTCCATGGGACTAAATGGATTTGAGCTGATTTTGTCAGCATTAAGTGGCAGTAGAAGTGGGTTTGGGTTCCTTGTGTATTTCTGAGGGTAGGCAGAGCAATCTATTCACAAGATAAAAATATTATATAGCAACTGTTCTTTCTCATATCCATTACTTTAAAAAATCATGATATACAGGTATGAGGCTACTATGTTAACTGATGTTTTCTCATTAGTAAATGAAGAAAAAAACAGTGTAAATTACTGATGGTTTAGGAATTAAACCAAACTGTAAAACTGTTCTAGAAATCTGTTTTAAGGCAGTGAGACAGCACCATAAGAAATGTTCCTTCTTTCACTGAAAAGGCTCAAACAAATGAAGCCCTAAAAAGCCTTTAATCAGTGTTGGTTAATAATTGGTATAAAACTGTTGTTAAGGAGTGGGCAGGTGGTTAAAAAAGATCCTTGTGGTAAAAACAACTTTATAAAATCTGTGACTTGTGTACTAAAAACTTGATGGAGCGCATCACCGTGACCATGGCAGTTAGAATTAAATTGGCACTTATCCAGCATATCACAGTCATATTTTCTGGTGATTGCACAATACTGTTTGTGCTTTCTGAGTTACTATCATCTTTGACTAGTTTTGGAATGGGCAGTAGTGCATAACACAAACACCACTGCCGTCCTGTGACCAGCACCATGTGGCACAACAGAGGTTAGAGGAGAATTAGAAGGCCGCATTGTTCATGCAGTGCCTCAGGATAAACTAAAAGGAAAAAGAAAAAACCAAAGAAGTTTCACTGCAAACTTGTACAGAGAAACAGAGACACAGAGAGAGAAAAAGGAAACGGGAAAAAAAATATTCCAGTTTGGCTAACACGTGTGCAATCTGCTTAGATGCCCTTGGTCTAGGGCACTTTCCAGTTGACAAATGGAGTCTCACTTGGCTCCATAGGTATTGAAATGCCTTGAAATTAAACTAATTCAAGCTTTCCACTTCAAGTTTTCTTCCTGACTTTGCAGAGTTAGGTCTCCTGCCTACCTACAACACACCATTCTCACTCAGGGACCTCGGCGTGCTGCTTTAATACTGGCAGTGGTCTCGTGGAAACAGATTTTACCATAATCCTCCACCAAGGTTTGTCCCTTTCAGAGAGTTGATTCCAGGGATGAATCCAAAATGTCATCATGATGACTGGTGCTATCACTGTCACAGCTTTGTGCACTCGAATAGTTGGCTGCCTCTTGAAGCCTCATTAGCATATTCATCTGAAAGAAAAAAAGCAATGTTTACATAATCTCATCTCATTTAATACTGCAGTGGCTGTGTTAAGATTTAATTAAGCTCCCTTGCTGTATGAGGTGGGCTAATATCTAGCTGAGGGACCATACAAAAGGATTTCAGAAAGGGCAGGATGTTAGCGGCTCCTACTGCCACCCTTTTCATTGCCTTCTGGTTTTTAAATAGAAGTTTTGAGGTCCAAAGAGCCAGAAGGATACAATGGAACTGCCTGCTAACTCCCTTTAATTGAGGGGTGAGACTGGCTGCAGCTGCAACACTGGTAGGGGAAGGAAGCCATATCTCAGCTGGACATCTGGGCCCATATTTGGAGACTGTCAAGCTTCCAGATAATTTTTGGATGGTGTAGGCACACTACATTAGAAAAGCAACTGAAAACACAATCACAGTAACATACCTCCTCTACAAGAGAAAGATGGGGAGGGAGTGAGAGAGGGGTGGATGGAGGCCAATTACTTCATAAAAGAATCCCATCTGCTGTCAAGGGGCTGACCTCAGCAGGGGAGCAGCAACAGATACTCCTACCCAGGAGAGCAGAGCCCCCACTAAATTTGGAGATTACTGGTACCTGAAATCTTAAAAATCATTAAATAGCAGCATTAAGCCCCAGAAAACTACTTGGATGCTTGATGGCTAACTCTTGTGTAATGATCAGGATTTTATTCATAAAAAGCTCACTTCTGACAGTATGTCAGGACTGCAAGCAACGTTGACATTGCTTTTGTGTTTTTCAAGAAACAAATATGCTGTCATTACAGCAAGTCGGCAATGAAAAACCAAAGAGGTATTCTTATCTGTTTGTGTTTTAAGCCCCCATTTCCAATTTGCTCAGAAATCCTTATATCTCTATGATTTTAACCTGCACTGTAAAGTTTTCTTTAGGCATTGAACAGTGTTTAATACTATCAGGCAGCTTTTGCTGAAGGTTTAGTGGGTATCCTTGCTTGTGAATACAGGATACATGTGGTGGGTGTTCAATACAGCCTGTACATGACATGTTTTGTTTCCACAAATGCAGTGTCTGCCTCCCCATCAGCTCCATCGGAGGCAGGAGCAAGCCCTCCAGTCACAACTTTCAAGCTTCTGATATTTAGTCAGATACAGATGCTGATCAAAACGTGCAGGGACCAGGGGGCATGGGACACTGAACTCGAGCTGCCCAAGCATTTTCACCTTAGTAGAGAGTTTGCTGTGTTGGAATCTCATCCAATACACTCACTGTCAACCCAAATCACAGTGTCAAACTATCATCTGAAAGCTTATGTACTGAGAGATTGGTGGAAATTAGGTATCTTTCTACACATCTTCAGGATGCAAGGTCTGGTTTTTGAATATGAAACAGTGAAGCTGAGGAGCCATTTTCTTAGCACTGATAAAAGTTAAAAGCATTTTCCTCTGATAAATTATCTTTTCCAAGGACTGCCTGTATTCCAGAAATACAGTTCTCTAACATGGTATTTTGAATTGTGATAAAGGCAGTCCATAGAGAAAACACTACCCAAGAATAGTAGTTCAACATGTGCACTCTAATAGTCCTTTATCAAGGAGGCAATGGTAAACTCAAATGTCTGGGATCATATTTAAATAAAACAATCCATGGCAATGAAGGAAATCAACCTCTTCTCATTTAATGCCACCACACTTGCATTCCTTTTACATTAAGACTGTTATACAGTTATCAGCTATCTTGAAATATTCTGAGGAATGGAAGGATGGCTGTCTAATTTCCATTTCCAGTAAATTCTAGATGGTTGATATGTCAGATAATGTGAATAGCTCTGTCCTTCATATGTAGAATGTAGATGAAGGGCTGCCCAATGCAGAAAGATGTTTTTAGAATAAAACTGATTAATAAGTTGCTGAAGAGTTGTGCTCAAACACTATTATAATGAATAATATAATTATCTATTAATTAATTAATTGTAATAGTGAAGACATTTCTGGGCAGATAGAAAGTGCAAACAATGTAGGGACATATTAACATGCTTATGATCCGTGCCCTCCTGTTAGATTTTAGTTTAATTTTCAACATTTTAATAAATTATAGTAGGACTCATTTTCAAAGCCTGTTTTGGAACAGGTGCACAGTAGATTTTTACTGTACAGTGAAGAATTTCACACATGACAGTAAAGTACATACTGAAAAGTCTTTTCCCAAAAGTTTGAATCTTACCAAGGGATCCCCCTCCGTATCAGTCTGTGGAACGTGCTTAGAGGTTGTTCCTTCCTTTGCTGATGCATAACCTTCATAACCAACATCTTCGGGTCTTAACTGAAGTAGCGATGGCCACTCATGCTGTTGAGATGCAGAGCTCCATGGATAGGTATCAGCTACCCACTTGGAGGGATCCTCCCAGGGTGCCCTCTTCCCATACATCTATATTATGGATATGAAGAGAGTTTTCAGTACCAGTTGTACCAGCAGAAAAAAAAAAATCATCAAAAACATCTAAACCATTTCAGGAAGAGCTTTGCTTTCAGATGCGCTCAGCACTCTATGTATGTAAGACATTCAGGAAACTTCATCTGCACTGGTGCTCCTTCAACACACAGAATGGCTGCAAGTTGAAAAGCACTCCATAAGTAGTGATACTTGTAGACAGCAGCAAGAGCCACAAGTTCTTGATACAATGGGAAATGAGACCTTCAGGTAATTTGCTTAAGGTACGTCAGTGAAATTAACTCAGACCTATCTAAAGCATTCATGTTAATTGGATTTTGTCTGAATTGAATTAGGAAGTGTCAGTACAGATTGCTCACTTCTCCTAGCAAAATGGGATGCAAAAGAATTTCACATGGGACAGATTTTTTTCCCTACTATGAAGCAGCAAAATGCTTACAACCTGGAAGGATGACAGAGGAAATAAGAATAAGAATATTGTAATTTTAGGAGGTCTGGTAGCCTCCTCACTAAAATGCACTAATCTCTACATTGCTATTCATAAGCAACATGTTAACCAAGAACCCCTTTCTTGCTGCCTTAAAGATTTCCTTTAGCTGTGACAATGACATATTGGGATAGGGAATCATTGACTAGAGCTTTCTGTAATTTCTCCTGCCTCATCTCATTCAATCTAAGGAACAGTATATTGGCAGAGCATACACTCATGGAGGATTTAGATAGGCTGCACTCATTAAGCGAGTAAAACATGGAAGGTTTTTAGTGCTAAAGGCAGATGTGCTTATCACTGCCACACCTGCTCCCAGGCACTTGCTGAATCCAGAGCTTCAAGTTAGGCAGCCAAGTTCCCTATATTATGCACAGAGATACTCAGATTCCTTCTGCCCTGCACTGAGACTAGGCTGCTACAACAGGGATCTGCCTAACTAAGCCAAGAGGAAGTGTTTCTTATGGGGGTAGCAGGCTAAATCCAGGCTGTAGACTTCCCTTCGTCTGAGATTAACAGAAAAGAAATCTCTTCTGGAATCTGTAGCAAGGCTTACAAATTCTGTGCCTGACAAGTGAAAGGCAGTTTCTACCCATCCCTAGTTCCAGGAACACCTAATTATATATTTCTGTTTATTAATAATAATGTTATTCTATGAAAGATATCCAAAGTAGCTAAAAATCGGTACAGTTTAAACAAACGTATTTTCTTCTATATGCTTCCATTATCTGCTCCAGCATTGAAGTTTTCATTTAAGCAGTTACCCTCTACACTTGGGAAAATATGAGCATGAGGAATATCAGTGCATTTTTATAGCTGGACTAAACAAGTGCTGTTAATCTTACTGCTGCTGTTCTATCAAATATTTGTTGGTTTTCTGCAGAAGGCATAAATATTCTGTAATTTCCAGAGAGATAAGCAGTTTTAGGAAAGTATGAGATATACAGCAGGCAAGATTCTAAACCTCCATCACATCAGGATGTCACTGTGTCAATACAAGGTGATAAAAAAACTGCAGCTGCTTACACAATTCTTTGACTAGTCCATAACAATCCCCTCTGCACTGTGTAGTAATTTCTTTCAGTGTCAAGTGTGGAAATAGAAATGTGTGCAATAGGACATAGAATTGCATAAACAAAGAAAAGGAAAGGGGAGAAAGCTAAATAAAGATTGGGAAAAAAGAAAGACAAAAGAAAGGATCAATGTCAAGATTTAGGTTTACTACAAAGACGTGGAATTGTCTGAAATCCTAATCTATCCTCTGGGATAACCCAGAGAGTTATTTGCTTGGTTATTACCTTACTGCAATTTTCCAGTACTTGAAGGGGCTTATAGAGAAGAGGCAGAGCAACTTTTTTTCTATGTGGGCAGATGGTGATAGGACAAGAGGGAACGGTTTTAAACTAAGTGAGGAGAGATTTAGACTAAATGTTAGGAAGAAATTCTTTACTCAGAGGGTGGTAAGGCACTGGAACAGGTTGCCCAGAGAAGTTGTGGATGTCCCACCCCTGGAAGTGTTTAAGGATGATGCTCTGATCAACCTGATTTAATGCCCATGGCAGGGGGGCTGGAACTAGGTAATCTTTAACATCCCTTGCAACCCAAGCCTTTCTATAATTCTATGAAAATATCCCTGTTCACAAGCTTTTCTCTACAAGCCTGTGTACCTACATATGTCTGTAGGTGTGAGAGGATTACACAGACCAAAGCTATTTTCTTGCAGCACTCTAGGGCCTATTAACCTTTCCATGCAAGGGTAGGCTGAGACTGCCTTGACTCAAGGAGGCAATCTGAGCTGTATTTAGCATTAATGTGAACTCTTTAGACAGTGGAAAAAAGTCCACTTTCTTCTGATCATAGAGGAGAAATCCACTTCATAAAATAGAAGATATGTTGGTGCTGGAGCAGACAAAGCAAATCGTACCTCAGAGTAAGAGCAGATTAAAAGAAATTTGAGGCCGACTTCTATAATCCCTCCAAATATTTTCTTATTGCAAAATGCAACACCATTCATACCAGGATGCAATAGTTTAAAGTAGCTTGGAGAAAGCCTATGAGAAGAATTTAAAAAATTTTCTAGGAAACAAATTACATACCTGAAGTCCTTCTCTCACAGCTTCCAGAAGATATGGCACCAAGGAATAGTTCCAGAGGTCTGTGAACCACACTCTGGAGCCATCAACGTCCATAGGGCAAGGAAGGAAGAGACGGGGACCTGAGAAGTCAACTTGTGTATTAAAAAAGGTGGAACTGTGAAACACACATTTAAGACAATCTTCGCAGAATTAAAAAAATAGTATTGGAGCAAACTCATGCAAAGAGAATACTAATACAGGACTACAGTAAAGAAACTATCAGTCTTCTGTTATTGAAAATGAACTAGTGTCCCTTTATCCAATTTTAGGGCCCAATGAATACTTACAAGTTTTATGGAAAGCTATATAAAAGGTTGACTTCTTTGCTAACATAGCTATTCCATTAAAAGACACCAGGTCCAAGTTTTTTTTTTGCTGTAATTATACTGCAGTGTGAAAGCAGGAGAAAAAATTAAACTTAGGAAAGGTGTTATTGAGGTAATTAAAAAAAAAAATCTTTTAAAATTGTAATAGTTTACTTGAAAGTCTTTGGCAATGAAGGAAGAAATACCAGGAAATACAAACTCTCATTAAATTTCCTTATTTCAGTTTTGCTGGCAACTAGACAAATTCTCCACACCTATGTTGTACTTCCCATTGAGAGATGGCAACTTTAAAAAAAACTATATATTCTTCACAAATCCCTAAAATGTTCAGCCTGCATCCTTATTTCCAACCAATCCACCAATGGACTCACCAATGGTTACATCTGATGAGCTGTGTGTTTCTAGGAAGCTGTTGAGATGATGCCATGTTTTGGGGATCCAGTCAATGATTTTCATGAGCTCATTATTGCGTATGTTCTTTTCTATTTCAGTTTCAATCAGTTTCCTTCTCAAATATCTGCCTAAGAAACCTTTAACAGGCTCTGTGTGATTAGCACACAGCACCCACCTGGACAGAAAAGATAAACGTCAAGCAGCAATAAATAGCAAATACATTATTTCCTCTTAAACATATAGACGAAAGTAATGTCATAAGCTTCTGTGTCTCATTAGTCAGCAAGTATAAAACTGCTCCAATAAACCTCATTATTGCTCACTACTTCAACACAGCCATTTCAGGTTCCCGCAGGAATTCAAGACACTGCTGAAGACAAATGAAATGCAGGAATGCAATCATCTTCAGCGACTTGCTAGAGGTGCCAGACAGTATCGTATTTCTTTCACCCTTGCCCAATACCATTCAGAGATCCATCAACAGAGGAGAGACATTGAAACTAAAATACTTTGCTGTGACGAGACACAAGATCAATATTTATCAAAGAAGGGCTTAGAAGCAGGGAGCTGTGCAAACATGGCCACAGTAAATACAGACTGAATATACCTGAAATTGTGATGCAGCTCCAGATTTGGTGGAGAAGAAACTCCCTGGTTCATGGTTCCAATAATATAGGGACTGAAAAGAGAAAAGCGGTAGGACTTTTTTTGAGGGAGAATCCATTCAAATATTTGGAGAATATTAATTCTTCTTATCTGCACTAGGCCAATTTCAAGACAGTCTCTAGATGTATTGCAGACTAAGATTTAAAATATTTCCAAGGTGCCCTTTTAAAAATGTTTATTCCTGTATGATTTCCTTCTCCGAATATTTTTAGTTTTCTAGTATTCATCCATAATAAAGAAATAAATGAAGCAAAGATGTCTTAATGTGATTCATAGTTTTGCAGTAGACTTAGTGTTTTAATTTTAGAAGCCAGTGAATCTCATGAGTAAGATATTGCATGCCCTGATTTTATGAAGAGAAGTCCCTATGATGGCACTTCTACAGCAGAAATAACTAATGTTGTAGGCCAGTAAAAGTTCCAGAAAACATTACTTTTAGTCTTGCTTGAGAATAAAGGAGTCAGCAAACTCCATACTTCTGCACTGCTATAAACTGTGGGAAGGGCAAGTCTGCTAGATATATAGCTGCTTCTGCATGGCATGGTTTATCTCAAATTCCACTATTACAAAGTGTAATTCTTCTTATTCTACTATAAGATGTCCTCATGGTACTAACGAGTTTGTGTAGTATGACAGGGTGCAAAGGATAAGTCAAGTGCTTAAGTACATACTTAAATTTTGTGGCACATTTACATCTCACTGAGAAGCACAGGAGTCATGTAAATGAAGTGAAGCAGACAACTAAGTACTTTGTTGAAGAGGGTTAAAATTATTGAAGCAAGTAAGGGCCTTGCAGACAGCCTATGGGAGTCTTAAGTTTCCAATGGGACATTTTATTTTGCAATATAACAAAGAGCTTTTACTGTTTTAGTTGCAAAATATGTGTGAAGGGAGAGAGAAGAGCTGCTACCTACCATTTATTATATTTACAGTTGAGGAAACCATTGAAGATGTCACTTAGTGAACTGATGTGGTGGAGGTTATCAAGAATTATGACGACAGGGAGGTCAGCACCATTGTTGTCAGCGCTGCATTGCTCAGCTAGGTTTGCTAGGTATTGTCGCAGATCCTTCAGCAGAGTTAACAAAAAAACACCACCACAAAAACAACCAAACAAACACAGAAACAAAACAAAACACACAGAAAACATTAATCCCATTAGACCACAGACGTAATTTCAGTGGAAAAAAAAATTTAGAAAGATAAAATGACTGATAGAGAGTTTCCCTTCTGCGGATTATTCAACTGGATCCTCACATGCAGGAAGACACGCTGCTTAGACAAGGCAACACTGAAGTCACATGCTGGGTAAAAAAAAAGGTATAAAAAAAGGTATAAAAAAAGGTATAAAAAAGGTCTATAAAAAAGGTATAAAACCCATAAGGTAAATGACTGAAGAATTCTGAGTTAGTGGATACCTGCCTTAGAAATTTGCTGATAAAATATCTCCAGAGGAAAATAAGTTGCAATAAATATGTCATTTGCAATGGGCTGAGATACATTAATTTTTGGACCTTCGTGTTCTTATGAATGCCACATTTATATACTGAAAAAACCCATACAATCCAGTGTATTGAACTGCTCCTTCAGATATCTCCTCCCACTACTCCCACTGAAAATCTGCCTGCCCTTTTAAGAATGCTATATCACACCCCAATATAAGATTTGTTACATAAATTCTTTTTTCCTGTGAGCTGTCTGGCTGCTGTTTAGTGCTGGAGGAAAAGCGAGGTTTTTATAATCATAACATTTAATATTTTTGTCAACACTTTCTTGCCCTTGAAGACCTGGGCTAGTTGAATTTTACAGCTGTATCTCTAGAGGTATCTAATTTTGTCTTTGGTTGGAAATGCTCCGTATTATGGACAAAGTTCCTATTGTCATTTTACTTTCTGGACCAGGGATAGCAGAATCTTTTCTTCTTTAATGAGAACATGAATCCTTTTTTATTTCAAGAAAGATTTTTCTTTGCCTTTTATGATCAGGTGTCTCTATGGGAACATTATGGGTTTCTTCCATGGAATGGCACCATCTGTATTATTCAAACACACTTGGTATTTGACAATGTTGTTGTTTTTTTTGTTGGGTTTTTTTGTTCTTTTTTTTTTTTTTTAACTAGAAAATCAAAAGTTCTCTATAAATCTCTATAAACAAAGGAAAAGGGGCAGGGGTGGGGGGACCAAACCAAACAAAAAAACTAGAGCCAAACTCCAAAACACGTAGACCAAGCTGTTTACCAGAAATCCAAAAGCTTGCTAATTTGTGGGACAGTTTTCATTATAGATGTATACTGCATAACAATAAAACATGAACACTTCCCCTGCCAAAGTAAATGACATCACAAATACTCTGTATAAACACAGTGAAAAGCAGTTATTTTTACTGAAATGATCCTCTTGCCCCTTTGGGATCTGTATATTCTTTCCTCTTATATTATGTTAGCATACATTATGTTCTGTGCAAATCAGAAAGCTCTTGTCAAACCCTTTCATTTTCTTTTCCCTGGGTACCAAGTCAGGAGTATACCCAATTCAGGACAGCAAGTGAACAGTATTATCTGTGGCTAGCACAGTAGTTATGCTAGAAGCCTGATATTCTAAACTATGTAAATCACTGTGAATGTGACATGATGTGTAAGGCAATTTCAGTATGGTCAGCTTCCTGATAGATACCATGACAGTTGTGTTTATCCAGTGCTGATTAAGAAGCTGAACCCAAGACAGTAATTCAAAATCCCCATTTTGAAATCCTTGCTAACAAAGGCTGATGTTATCTTCATGAAAAAGCGAGTTACACTAGTATTACTATACATCGAACCTTCTGACAAAGAAATTACAGACACTCCAAAAATTTAATTTATATTAAATTAATAGGAATTTGACTCTGCATCTCCCCTTAAAGTGGGTTTCCTCAAGAGAAGGGAAATTGAGACTTCCTTCACAGTTCTTCAAAGGTTTGTTTAGAACTGAAAGATCTGGTCCTTGTACATCAGTGGGACTAGAAACAGAATTCTTGAAGGAAAAATGTTAACTGAGCAGCAAAAGAGGACACCAATTAATAGAATATGCTCTCCACCGTCACTACAAATTGGACAATAAATTAACTTTGTGACTGTAACTTACCTTGCTTGACTTGTGATCTACGTTAAAAGTTGCAATTGCATCCTCATTTTTTTTCCTGCCAGATTTGGTTATAATATATTCAGCCAGCCTGTTAGCTAAATAGGTCTTTCCTGTGCCACTAGGTCCCGACAGAATAATTCTGCGATGCTCCATCAGTAAATTAAAGTACCGTTGGGTAATTGGCTTAGGAATTAATGTGTCGAACACAAAACTGTCCAAACTGTTTTCTTCCACTCCTGGGAACAAAAGATAAGAAAAATGGTCTGTCTTCATCCTTGCTACGCTAGGAATTTGGCCTGGCACCTGATGGCATCAGTGCTATGCTGAAAGCAAGGTAAGATACTTCTGCCTAAATCAAATCCCTATCAAGGACTTCCACTTACTGTGGAAATACTGACATCCTTCCATAGCACCAAAAAAATAAACAGTAGTAGTGAGACGAGATGAGTGGAAGAGATGAAATCAAAGTAAATGTAAAGTGAAGGCTCAGTGAAGCAAAGATATGTGCTTCAGACACTACAGGCAGTTATGACAAAGAAAAGGTCAAAGTGACAGCCACAAGGGTTACAGTTGTCACATCAGTGTATGTAAAGGTCTTCTGAATGCCCCCCTCTCCCCTCCAATAGCAAATCCCTAGAGGTTTTGCAATGTATGGAATTTTTCCTGTGGAAATGGATGAAGCATAAATATTTCTCATCATAATTTCTGTTTTGGGGTTGGGTTTTTTTGCCACTATTTAGAAATCTGTACTTTTTTGTGATTTTGCTGGGAGGCAGGGAAGAACAGAGATATTCTTAGATTTCCCTCAAAAGGCCACACTGTGTTAGGTATTATAATATGTCTTACAGAGAGTTTATGTGGAACTGGAGACAAAATACAGAAAAGTCAGGTGTAAGAAAAATAATTATGAAATGATGGGGAATTGCAGTGAAGAATTCCACAGTATCTGCAAAAATATTCTTGGGGTTTTACCTTTCAGGTTCACAGTGATGATGTTATTATCTCCAACCAGATATCCACAAGGCAGCAGTTCAGGCACTTCTAGGTTATGGGCTCTTGTTACATCCCCTATACAATAGCTAGCAATGCAGTCAGAGCTTAAACCCAGGCTAGTAGTTGGATCCACTCGGAAAATATATTCCTGAAATTATATGAAAATATAAGTCATAAAAATGTTTTTGAATGAAAGCAGTTTGGAAAACTGCCTACAGACATAAAAAAAGAACAGCAACATTAAGAATAAAACTTAATAGTGGTGTTAGCTATACATAAAAAACCAAACCAAACCAAAGCAAACCAAAGACTTGACAAGAAAGAATACAAAGTTTTCTAAAGTTAAAAAGAAAATTGTAATAATACTTAAGCTAATTTTTCAGTGTCTTACCTTAAAGAGACGTCTGATTACACCATCTAAAACATCCCATTTTGTTTTTCCACTGACTCCAATTGATCCTATCAGGTATGCATGTGGTTTTTGATCCTGCAAAGAGAGATTTTTGGAAACTGGATTAAAAATTGGGCTAATTAGTTTTCCATGAGGATTCATAACTTTCCTAATGAAGAAAAAGAATATTATTTAGAATGTGATGTTGCTAATCTCTGTTCCAGAAATAGGTATACATGGTATTACTTCAGTAGGTCTTCATAAAGAAGAAAATACAATATCTTATTCAGATTACATCTGTGTTTTTAAAGAGATGAATATAAATAAATGTTGCACATTTATAATATTTTGTAACACAGAACATGAAAACATGACAATGCAATTCCTAATTGATAACCTCAGCAGCATATTCATAGTTGCAACACAAAGGGGGTCCAAGGTATAGCACTAATTTATAATGACTTGTAAATGGGGGTAGTAAGTCCCAGAACATTGTACTACTAATCAAACTGATAACTGACATTGTCTAAGCTACCAAAAAAGGCAGAAAGACGCCTACAGAGAGTGCCTAACTGTATTGGGCATGGATGACAGAGAAGAATGATGTTATCTTTAGAATATTTCCCTTCAGTCCCTGGGTTTAAAATACTGAAAAAAGTTGAGCTACTATATTCCAGCATTTGCCTGAGCCATAATTTTACATCTAGACCTTTGGGCAATGCACTTACCTTGGCTCGACTATAGCCCTTGTTTATAGTGACTAAAATTTTCACACTGTGACCTTCTTTGTGGAGTGCTCCATCAGTGACATCATCCAACAAAATATCTACATTAAAAGAAGGGAAGTGATCAGTCTGAAAAATGACATCAGTTATGTTCACATCATCAGTTCAATATTTGTCCAAAGGATTTTTTGGTTAAAAAGAAAGACTGCTGTGACAACAGCTTGCAATCATCTTAATCTATACTTATTCCTTATTCACCATTTCCACTGGAGATGAGAAAACCGTTATAAGTTGTCAATTTTTGAAGGAATATTAGGAATTCTAATCATGTTGAAATAAATAGGGAGTCCATAAATAAATAAAAACCTTAAATTATAGCCTTATCTTTGCTTTCCTTCTTGGAACTTTTTCAAATTACCATATGTTCACAAAGTAATGTTTAAAAACTAAATTAAGGTTATGTCTTTGGGCACTCATTGTGCCCTTTAAAATGTTGTAATGAGTTAAAACAAGAAATCCTTGCATTGATATGTTTGCTGTTAAATAAAATAACATTTATTTTTTCTCTCCAGATGATTTCTTTACCTTAAGTCCATATGGCATGGATAGAGTCTTTTTTACCTCCACAATACAGATTTACAAACAGTATCCATTACTAAACCACTTTGGATACCTCAAGAATATGGGACTCGGTATTTAGCCATTCTGCTAAGGAATGTCTTCATTTTTCTGGGAGGTGAAGAGTGATTTTGATCCGCTCTGCACCTTTGTTTCTACCTCTTCACTAACTCTTAAAATGAGAAAGCAGAACTAAGTATTTTTATGTACTTTTTACTAAAAGCTGAGCCTGCAGCTTTATTGCAATTAATAAAACTGCTGTCTTACTCTAGAAGTTCTCTCAGGGATTTTACTGTTAGACACTTAAGCTAACTATCAAATTAGGAGAGATTATGGATTTGCATTCTCTTCAAAGGTCAGCACAGTAATCCACTACCCTAAATCCTGCTCATTCTTATTGTGGTGATTAAAGAAAATCATCAACTTCATGACATAGTCTGCACAAGGTCAGATTTCATCCAAATTAAATGAGGTGCCAGTATGATTCAGTCGCTTGTTCAAAGCAAAACCAAAGAAGACTTATGGAGATGATTTCAACGAATGTATTAAAAATAACTTTTCATGTAAAACGTTTGGTAACTTACACCCAGATTCTGCAGGTTGTTTTTTTTTCAAGTTGGTGAAATTCAGAGGCTATTGTTTTGTGAGCTTAAATAAATTCATGCTTGCTTTTTTCCAGGCAGACAGTTTTTCTGTGCCGTCAACACTGAATGTTTCACTTCAATTGTCTTTTGGCATATTTCACAAACCTTAAGAGTTTTGATAATTGTCTGAGGGTAACTTGTTGTATAACTGATCCCCCTCCAAAATTTTTCAATCTCTAAATGACCCTTATATAACCTTTAAATACATTCTTCTCTAAGTCTTTAGGAATCACTCTGTGGCTAGAGAAAAAAAAATCCACTTTTTAAGAACTCTCACTGACACAAGGGGGCTGAGAAGATGCCCAAAGGGGTCTAATTGTACCAACTATTTTAATTAGCCCCTGCCAGGTCTACTTAGGCACACTATGGTGACTGCAGTTCACTTCTTGTCTGAAATCTGTCTGTCTCTAACACGCTGGACCAGTCTTGTACTATCCTTGTTTGCTGTTCTTACTCCAGTTTCTATAATCATTGAGCCCCTTGGTGCTCATACCTATCTGGAAGATACCATCATACCCTTAAGAAGTGAAAATGAGTAGCTTTGGTCATTTGCAGACACTGGTCTCCCAGAAAGTGCAATGACACTTTTTTAATATGAAGAGCACAAGCTCCCACTTCTCTCAGCTTAGTCCCCAGCATGATTAGCCTCTCCAGATCTCATGGAATTTTGTTCAATAGTACTTCAGCTGTCACAGATATTCCACAAAACTTGGCAGAAAGCCGTTACCTTTTCAAATTCTCTGGCATAGCAACCAAATGATAATCACGATGATCAAAATTTCTGGATTTATAAGCAAATGAAATCCTCCACTTCTCATTAGGCATCCTTATTTCTCTAATTTTTTATAACCAAAAGTATTTACTTTGCATGCTAGAAAAACATTTAGAACAATAACATAGAAAACTATGTAAAGCTTATGAAAAATGGAATAATTTAGGTTTTCTTTCAGCTTTTATTTGTTCTGTTCTTTTTCTAAACACTTCTCCCTGATTTTCATCTTCATTCTTTATCTTGTCTTTCACCTCCCCTTTTCCTTCCCCCCATTTTTCTTCACCCATTGTATTCTCATTCAGTTCCTTCTCCTCTTTTCCAAACTCCTCCTTCTCTTCTACCTACGTGTTTATTCTTGTATCTAGACAGAGTTAGTGCCAAGTGGCAAAATGTTAATGGCTGCAACTGATGAAAGACATTCTACAATCACCATATTGAAAAAAATTCTGTTCTGAGTTGTTTCCGGTTTTTTTCTTTTTTAATGTGTGTGGATCTGTGAGCAGGAGCCACAGTTGAATTTTTTCTCCCTGATTTTTGCAACACTTCATTGTATGTCGAGGCCCAGCTCAGGCCCCTCCATGCTAAAGGTTAAACCTTGCAAAAAGCTGGGGTGTAAATAAAAAACATATCAATTTTCTTTAAAAATCTGATATTAACCAGGAAAAAATGCTCAAATATCTGTGTAATCAATGACTGGCAAGACAATATGACTAACTGCCAATCCAAATTATAGTCAGTCAGTTTGGCACGTTCCCAGCTGTACTCTTGCCAAGACTCTTTCTACAATTATTAGCCACATTTTTATTGCTTTCAGAGACTGCATTCTACTTTCTGTGGTGTCTATGCTGATGAGAGCTGCTTTGCTCCTGCTCTGCTCCCGGTTCTAAGGTTAGAGATAGCACTTCTGTTTCTTGGCTACATTATCAAAACAAATGAAGAAGTCTTATTATCATAAACTCCATGGCATGGAAAATAATCAAAAGTTTATAATAATCAGGATGTGTACCAAAGTTCTGTTTGCTTTCTCTCATTTACTGAAGACAATGAGAGTGCCTAAAAAGGCAGGTGGGGTTTGGCTCCTGGGATAAATGGGGATTTGGTCCTACATAGGCTAACTAGCTATACCAAATTAAAAAAATGTAAAGGATAAAGGTAACTGAGACCACCTTCTGCCTCAGCTGCAAATATGAAGGGAGCTAACTGAATGATCAAATATCTGTAAGACAAAAGAAGAAAGTTTCACATACTCTACTAATTTTTGTCCCATAGGGGCAAGAGAATATATCTGTACAGTCGTCAAACATACTTCAACAGATATTTCTTTTCAAATAAGTTGTAAACTAGATCACTAAAGAGTACTGTAAACTAGGGAGGTACAGAGTAATATCTAGGAACTAAGCAAACATAATGAACAGTCTATTACCAATATTCAGAGACTTCTAAAAGCTACATTTTTAGGACATGAACATCAGCATTCTTCCTCATCTCTATTACTGAATGTATGTCTGATGTTAACCTGAGTGATATGAGGCATTTTAATTTTCAGGCATGCTTCTCATATATGGCCCATTTAGAGCCAATTAGTAAGAATAGATTCTTGCTAATTGCTGAGGCATGCATGTGCTCAAAGTACGTACCTGATGTGACAGATTCTGTGATGTTTAAATTGTTCAAAGAAAGCCCTAATGACTGCCGTGATGAAGAAGACGATGTGCTGCTTGATGACTCCGATGATGGCCGGGCAGGCTTTCCAGTATTTCCAGTCTCCGCTTTTAAACGATCATTTTCAGCTTTCAATATCTCAATTTCATTCTATATACAAAAGAATAACAGCAGGTTATTCTTTTGGAAAAGCACTGAGGATAGTATTCTGGTGATGCTGTTCCCCTGAAGTAGCTAACTGGTTTACCACTTTCACACCAGTGTGTAGCACTATGTATCAGAGATTGCAGTTGGATCGCCTTCACTTCTTAAATGAAGGGAAACCTCTTGATAGCCTTGTTCCAGCTTTTTCCTCAAGATAGTTTCTGAACAACATAAGCCTCAATCTGCTATGTTTATTGTACACTTGACTATAATTCAAGTGTGGTAAGAATTTTCCTAGCTATGCCCACTTTTTTAAGCTACTTTCTCTTGTCAAACACCTCAGGTAACAGACAGCTAAGAAAGCTACTGGATATGTCAGTGTTTCTAAAGTCACAGAAAATTATTACTGCCATTGAATGTAAAATTTAAGCAGTAACTTCACAGAAAAATTAAACTAAAAATGGACAGAATGGACAGCTAGAATTTGATAGTTAACAATTTCATAACCCTTCTTGCTATCAGATAAGACTTTCTGGTCATTCAAACATGGGGTTGTTCACATAACAGAGAGCAAACTCTGATGAAAACGTACAGTGACAGATGAATCAGAACAACTGGGATTTTTTTTCAGCTAAATCCTCTGTGGTGCCAAGTGATTATTGAATGTACAATGAAAAAATGAAAACAGCCTGAGATCCGCCTGGTACCAGCTAAATCTAGCTTTCAGTCGCTTCATGAAGCACAGTACAAAGCAACTGCTTATTCTTACAGATGGTTTTGCACATCAAATTTAATTCCATATTCAGTAACACCCTGCTAAATGTTTTTGGTGGTTTTTTTTATTTTTTTTATGGAGGCTGTTCAGATACATTATACAAGTGAAAAATATAAGGTATAGCATCACAAAAAACCCCTGCAGCAGCTACAAAAAGATTAGACATACACAAAGATGAGGAGATAGTGAAAGGAAATGGACAAGCCAATAAAATAGTGACAGAAGGTAATAGATGAGTGCACTAGTTTAGCCTGGGGTTCAAATCAGGAGCTGTGGTGAAATGAGTCATGCAGTCTCCAGCTACTCTGCAGTTTACGCTGATTAATTACATAGCTCTTAGCAGTCTTCCACTTATAGGAACTTTTGGTTTTTATGGTGCTTTTAATATACAAGTCTTTATATATCATTCTCACCAGTCCTACTTTTCCCCCTTACCAATATTTGTCAATTCTCAAAAATATCAAGAATTTGGCAGCTGAAAGATGATTGCCTGTCCTTTTGGGAAAACTCGAGACGAAGTGGTGATTGCCAGCAACAGCATCTCAATTAGTTGCATCTGCTGATTTGATGAAGTTCAGACTTTGGAGGCCTATTACTATAGTAAACTCCTGTCACTGGGGAGTTCACCTGTTTTAAGCACTCAGTATAATCATATCGTAAGACTGTAATCATATGATAAGCTTTCACATCCTTTTCTCCATCATTACAATTAACTGTATGCTATTTCTTGGAGTTCCTCGGTTCTTCTTAGCAGCTCAAGATCAAGTATTTTAATTATGTCTGGACAATTGAAAACATATTTATGGAGCAGTTCTTGATAATTCTTCCCCATAATTGAAGTTCAGCCAAATATCCCACAACAGTATTGGCATCTAGTGCTGTGAGCACCTGGGAGGATGGCAGGTACTACAGATGTTTGCAGATGTGGCTGCGACTGCTACAGGCATGGTATAAAACAAGATGTCTAGAAAAGACATCAAGCACACCAGTTCTTTAGTTATGAAATCAGCTGCTGTGGATATCTATACAAAAGTGCCTACAGGCACACCTGACCCAAGCACCCAGCACAGAACAATTCAGCTGACAAGCCACTGAGCTGGATTCAGCTGTTTAAATGTGGGCTTCCAGTGACATGCCATGGTCTTCTATGGGTAAAATGTTAAACTTACATGTCCTGTGAAGATGCAAATACTTGACGCTGGTTCAAATGGTAACAAGTGTCTATGCTCAAAAAACTCAGTTTCACCCTCTGTACCTATCTTAGGATGATTTTAGGATAGGCTTTTAGCACCCACTACTACAGGACCAAAACTCAATTGACTACAACTGGAGTTTTTCACCTGGCTCATACCTAGACTTCTAAATGTATCTGTCTTCATCTCAGCCGAATCCCCAACCTTGATTCTGTTCCCCAAATGCAGATTTACAGTGCCTTCAGAGATGACCTAGGTATTTCACCTGTCATTCCAGAAGGGCCCGGTTCTACTGAAGGACCTATGTCATACTATGTGGATATTGTAGATACTTTTGGGGACCCACCTTGATACTAGACATTTGTATATAAGCAACAGAGTCAAATCCCATGAAACTGTGCTCCACTGAAGAACACTTCCATTCTTTTTGCATCCTTTTAGCCTCATGAAAGGGAAGGTCTTCTTATGTAAAATGTGTTCAGGAAAGATTTAGAGCAGTGTCACAAAATAATGTAGCAAAATTTTATGATGTTGGATACAGTAATTAGTTCAATTTTACATTCTCTGCTTTAGGAAGCCACTGCTGGGTTAGGAATCAGAAATGATAAGAGAATATGAACATATACTCTCACCGTTCCGTGGCTCAAGGATTTAAAGCTCTGTAGAAATTGCTTTTGATCTGCTTGTCTGTCATGTTGCCTACCCCAGTCATTGGGTTTAGATAATAAATATCCTTTGGGCAGGGATTATATCTTCTTCCATATCTCTTAAACACATTTAAGCTATTAATATAAATGCTAAGAATATCTTTATTGTAAGGTGAACATTTATCATACTTATCCTTCAGATATCAATCTAGCAATTTACTTTGTATCAACAGTTTTTTGGCACCTGGAACAAAGTACTAGGAAAGGAAATACACCTGGCATACCTTTGGTGTGCACCTCTGTCATCACTTAAGCTACTGCACTGACCTGCATGCGGTTCATAGCTTCCCGAATCTGATCCAGATGGTGTGCAGAGCTGAGGGCTTCAAGACGAATATCCGTTAATTTTAGCTCCTTCTCCCTCAGCTCGCTTTTTAGCTGAAGAATAATTTCAGCCTCTGCCTCTGTGCACTCACAGATCCTAAAGAGGAGTAGGAAACAGGAGGGAGATTAAAGGAAGGTTGTCCCCCTATAGCAGCATTATTTCTAAATATCAAACTACCGAAAAATTCTTGCTGCTGGTGAAAACTATGAGTGAAGAAAGAAACTTATTGAAGAAATATGAAAAGGCTCAAACTGCAAATTAAAAAAGGAAAAAAGCCCTCTCAAGATGAAATGATCACCTTGCTTATTGCTCTTTAGTTTAGTTTACTATGGTGAAAAACAAGTTCTTAAGTACTTTTCAGGTATCTATATTTGAGTGTGCATCATCCATTTGTTTTAATTTGATTTTATATTTGCATAATTTCTTTGGTGCAAATTTTATGATTCCTCTATGTAACAATAGTCAGAACTGAAGTATGCTGATTAAATTGTACTACTGGTACCTTTGTTAGGCATCAGTAGTTTTCTGTTTTGAACAGTACACAAAGGGACAGTCCTTGACCTCATGGTCTAGAAGATTTTTATCTGTAATGGTTTTGATTTGTGATGGCTGATGTTTTGCCTATAATCTGTCATTTTGTAATGTATGATATATGATATAATGTAGGGTTTTTGTTTGTTTTTTTCTTTAGAGACTGGGTTAAAAGTAATTACCACATGGTTATTTTTCATGACCATTAATTTTAAGGAAAGGACTGATTATAGTGTGAGAAAAGATTGAAACATGACTGTCCCAGGGACCCACAACTGTCCAGCTCTCATGACAGACTGTTTTGCCTCTTTGTATCATCAGCAGAACCACCAGTAGAAAATAAAACACTGAATTTTGGCTACATTGTTACATTAAGCAATATTTCCAGTCAACTCAATAAATGTTATTTGTTCTTTATTACTGTCACTATAAACAGTTAATATTTGCAGAAAAATTTCAATTTGAAAATATTTTACAAAAACAAGTATTACTATTGTAATTACTACTGCAAATATACAAAACGAGAAACAAAAGTCAACATTTAATTGCCAGAATGCATGCAAAGGCATTTTGGGAAAGAACATGCAGCACACTTTAGGTCAGCAGTCAGGTATACAATTCTATGCCCCACACTTTACTGGGATCTATGCTTGTAGACCACATGATCATTTTGCTTTTCCTTTGATGCCCAGACTACGGATGAGTAAGGACTAGGATGTGTAAGGACTAGGGATGCCCAGACTAGGAAAGTAAAGGTAGTGGTTTAGAACATGAGACTCAGGTCAAGAAAATATATAAAGAAATTGTATGCAAATGGAAGATGAAGAAGTTCATGGCAAAAAAAAAAGTCAAATAGAAGAAAAATTATGAATATAATTTGCAACATCTGCAAACATTTTAAACGTGAGTAAAAATGAAAACCGACATATAATTTTGTCCTGAATATTATCATACAGATCTTGCTTTGATGTGCCATTACTTACCTATGCTAATCAAATAAGAAATGAAATTTTACTTCCATGCATATCTTATCTCATACAGCAACTTAGACAACTGAGAATTCATCTTTTTTTTTTGGCAATTTTTTTTCGCTTTTGTCTTTTGTTATGTCTTGGGAAGATATGGGCAAGAAGATTTTGGCAAGGCTGCTTTAAAGAAGGGCTACGGTTCTGGAATAAGCAGGAAAAAGCTGTCTCGATTCTTAAGGTAAGCAGATGGAAGCAGAAAGTATGAACTGAATTTTCTTTAGCAGTTCACAGAGCTTTAAAAAACTTAGCTCCTATAATACTAAAATTACACAAGAAGATGAGACCTCATCAGAAGGAACCAAAACAAAAAAGATAAGTTAGCTTTCCTGAGCAGTCACAGGAAGTGACACATCAACTCAGAAGTCTGATCAGACTTCAAAGGTTCAAAGTACTTAGAAAGAATTTCACTTTTTCCTTCTTGTAACAATCTCAGAATTTTTAAATCAATAGGCTGCTTTAGGTTGAAGAAATAAGTGAGTAATGATCTTTGAACAGAGGCTGCAGACAATTATGAAAAGTCTCAAAGGAGACAGGAATTTAAATTATGCAATGAAAAACCAAGTCTTCCAAATCAAGTTACATTTTAGGTATAACAGACATAGAAATTAATTGAAATAAATAAATTTTATGCAATGTCTCTGTTATCTTGTGTGGGAAGGTCACAACAAAAAAATGTGATAATATGATCAGAAAGATCACTGTTCAAAAATATTACGAAGGAAGAACCAGAAGGCTGTGAACTGGACAAAATTTGGGAATTTAAGGCTCAGAGACCAAATAGCCATGGAAAGGTCTTGGGTTGAAAGACTAGATATGTGGGTTTGCCTTTGATAAATTCTGGACATCTAGAGAGTAAGTCAAAGAGACAGAGAGTAAAACGCAGGGTTGGTGGAAAGGAGACAGGATAAGGTTATGAGATTAGATCTGTGAATCATGAGTAATTAATTTTGCAGAATAAAAGTGTTTTGTTTAAGTTCAGCCATTTTCTAGTAATGTTTTTACTTTTCACTATTAGGGTGACTTTTAAATTGATAATAAGTCAAACATTAGGGTCCCAAACACGTAGAAATCCTCTTCCCAAAACACACATATACCTGAAACCATAAAAATATGAGCTTCCTATAAAATAATTGAACAAAACTACAGAGATCTAGATGAGTTCTTTCTTTCTAGTCTGCACGCAATCCAAGAAAAGGAAAACATTTATTCTGAAGGGATTTATTTTATGGTAATATTTGCTGTCAAACACCTATCAGACTTAGTATATAAAAATCATTCAAGTTTATAAAAACTTAATCATAAAAGGCACATAACCTGACACAGAGTAATTCTATTATAAAGCTCAGTAATTAGTCACAGGACTAGAATTCCCTTAGTGTTTTAAGGAAGAGTAATTGTGACCTGATTATTCTCAATTAGGACAAGGAAAGTAAAGCTGGCATCAGTAATATGCATTTTTTTTGAAAAGAGGTTAATTTCCCCAAATTAGAAATAGTTACAAGTTTAGTAGAATGAAAAAAAAAATAGCAGAAGAATGCAGATGAGAGCTGAGAATTCTGTAAGAAGAATATATCAGATATTCAAAATATAATGAAGAAGTGGGACAGCTGTTGATTGATGACTTTTTTCCAGACCTGAAACATTAAGGGTGGTAATTTGAATAAAATAGAAAAGTATAATCCCACAAAAAATCCAAGCTGATAAAAGAGAGGAAATAGATTAAAAATTATATACATTACTAGCTATGAAGTAGATAAAGCAATAACAGAAGGGTTGAGTATAGTGTAAAAATTCATAGCTACTTGGAAAAAAAAAGAATATATTTTTTGTATGTCATGAAAAAAAGAAACTAGTATTTGACCTTTACTAAGTGGATATGATAAAGTTGGTCCCAGGAGAGCACAACAAAAACTTTTGAAAATGCATCTGGAATGAAGTTTGTACAGTAAGGTGATTTGGGGTAAAATCTGTGAAAGGAAGAGAGAATGACCTAGTAAAGAACTGCTGGACAAGTAGTGTGTAAATGCTGTGAAGCTCACAAGAAATCTGGCAAATGGATGGACCTGAAGATTAAAAGTTCACAGCTGCTGGCAATGGTTTCTGGACTGCAAGCGACCACAGTAGGGGGGGTCTGTTTCACAGCTCATCCCCTTTGGGAGGAAGGGTTTATCAAGAGAGACACTTACGCAGATGCTGACTGGGATGGTTTCATTGATGTTGCCCCACACTCTCCTGAGCTGTGAGGCAATTTAGGTGAGGAAGGAAGAGAGGAGTCTGTCAGCTCTTCTATGTCCGAATGTGAGGAAGGAGGTTTGGTTGACTTTTTCTTTCCAAAGGCCTGTTTGAAAGAGCTTCTTAGCTGGAAAACAAACACAGAGCAAGATAATTTTCCTGATCACAGCACTTTATGTGCAGCTCATGTTTTGAGAAGTTAGTTTGCAGATGCCATCCTAGCCACTGCCTGAGGTCAGTATGCAGAAGCAAGGTATTAACATATGCAACACACTCTCTCTAGAAACATGACACAATGCTTTGTTTTGACTTATTAATTCAGCAGAGTGCAAAAGTAATGCTATGGAAAAAGTGCAGGACCGAGTGGTATGACTGTGGGGAGGGGGTGCTCATTTAAAGCCATTAAGCCCTGGTGGAATCCCATTCCATGGCATTCCATTCAAGGGATGGCTTTAAATAACCACTTTGCATCTAGGTACAGGTAGAACTTGCTGTTACTAAATGTAGAAATAAAAAGACAAGTCCAATTTACTGAGTTTGCCAATTTACTTTCCCCATTAAAACTTTGAACGGTCAAACTGTGCAAATGCTATGGTTTGGATTGCAAGCGAGAGGATTTAAGCAGGAACTTGAGGGTTGCTCTGTTGTACTGCTGAGAAGAATGTTAGCTGAAAGGTATATACTATTTGTTGCAGTTTCCTTTAGAGTGGTAAGATCTCTGAACATACAAGCACTGCCTTTTCCCTCTAGAAGCTCTTATCCAGTATTGAAAAGGGACAGAATAGCCAAAGAGCCATTTATTTCAGGAGCCAAGATGACAACAGTTTTGTGTGCAGTGAATTTTAAGTCATCCATTCATTGATACTTTACCTAAACAAAAAAGTTGCTCATCTTAGGAAAAATGTGGATTTTGTTGTTTTTTTTTTTTTTTTTCAGAAAGCTGTTTTGATCAAAATTGCAGAGAGCTCAATGACCAACTGATTCCTCTATAAAAAATGAGGTATTCAAACATTTCATTTTCATGGTATAATTGGAGAGTGGGGAGTGTGACCACTGATCATAATGAGAAACAAGTCCTTTCCAGCTCATGATATCTAAGAAGAAAGAAATGGGTTTTGGCTACATTCTCCCTTTCTATAGCCTAAACTTTGAGATTAAAATGAATAGAAACAAACTGAGAAGACATACAGGATAATCTGTTTTTAGAAGGTATAAAAGCCTACTGCCAAAATAAATAGCAATCATGCCAAGATAGGGGTTTTTTATAGATGCATGCCAACTTTTCCATGGTTTATATTCACCTCACTTCCTTTAGAGTTCACCTTGCAGAAACATGAAAGAGTGTGGAATTACAAATCAAGGGAATGAAGGCTCATCAGTATTTTAAAACAAATGTTTATGCAGGTACTATTTTTAAAACAACAAAAACGTATTTTCTGATTGTTTACTGAAAGTGTTTGATTCAACCTTTAGCACTCTGTTGTATTTGTATGTTCCAGTTGAGAAGCATCTTAATTTCTTTAAACACCGTACTACTTTTAAATGAGAATTCTTACAGATGTCAACTCCCTCCATTGCTGTGTAACATATTTGAGTCAAGCCTTTGAATCAAATTCCAACTGAAGAAAAATCAAACACAGTTTCAATGTGGCCCAGAGATGGTTTTGGTCAGAACAGCTATTTTAAGGTGGTTAGTTTTTGAGCTTTTTTGTAGTTGTTGTGTTGTTGTTGTTGTTCGTGGTTTTGTTTGTTTTGTTTTTAATTACCTTGACTTATGCAAATAAATCCCTGCTGATATTCAACAATTTTCAGTTTGTTGGTAGTGTCACAGTATGGCTACACATGAATTACTTTATATCAATCTGACCCCACAGGAATATTGTAGATGAAATGTACTGTCATGTTACTCAGACACCAGGAAATGACATAATAGCTGAAAGATAGTTTTAAGCCTGCTGTGTACTTACCCAGTTTTTCTTTTTCTTTTTCTTGGAATCAGCGTCGTTACCACTGCCAATGCTTGAATGACTTGTAGCACTGTTGATACTGGAAACACTTTCTGAAGAATGTTGCCGCCTTATACGTAAATCTAAAGAAAAGAAATTACTTTGAAATCCATCTGTTTCTGTTTCAATATAATAATCATTCTTAGATTTGTGTAGCATCTTCCTCCTCAAAGGGGGTCTAAATGAACATAAATGGCATTGATGCTTGTAGTGGCTCAGATTAAAGTTATTGCTGCCTGTGAGAAACCACATGGAGATCAACGGGGATGGGTACAATTAGTCTAACACTTGAGAGATTCTCCAAACAGGGGTGTTATTACTGCCCTGAAGGCAATGACCCTGCACAGTAATCTATGGACACGTAACCTCATAGCTGAACAGTGCCTGTTACAGATGGATTACTTGACTTATTATTGTCACATGTACTACATTTCTGAGGAATATAGGGACTATTTGACTTGTAGCAGCCCTAATCAGTGTTCACATGTAACCTTCTAATATACCATGATGGAAATAAAAAGGTAGGAGTTTATTAAAAAGGAATGAAACAAAATAACCAAGAAGTGCAGAGTATTAGAAATGGTTGGTGAGGCATTTGAGTTTCAATTTCTTAAAAGACTGTGATAACTATATCTTAATCACTGGAACATATTCATGCAGAACATGGCTACTAATACCAAAGAAAATTACTTGTTAGATTATTTTCCACTTCCTAGAAGTTAGCTTTGCTACACTCAAGTCATGCAGTGAGATGACCTTAAGGCAAACATCTAAATAATGACCTCTCTAAAGAAATATCAATGACACTTTAAAAAATGAATATTGCGATTATTTTTCTTCTTCAAGTAATTCCTTTGCTGTTGCTTGTCAACAGGCAATTTTAAAGTATATATTTGTCACATGATAGCTGCTTAACTGCAATGACAAATTAATTCAACATCTGGAATTTAAAATGCCTGCTTTCCTGCACTGATTTAACACTTCATAAAGGAGATGAGCTGCTTTCAGTACATCTCTTAATAACAAGAATGCCAGTTTACAAAGCTACAAGTTTGACTGGATTTCCAAGCTATAAACATGCTACGCCATAAGACTTCATTAGTGCCTTCAGTGTACTTCAGTACACAACTGGAGTGACATGGCTAACTTTTGACACCCAATAATCAATTCCTGGCCACCCAGTTCTAAGAAGATAAAGCTCCAGAAACTCTGGCAGACAGAAAGCTTCTCTAAGGTTTCCAGCTCTGGAAATACCATAAATATGCCTACCATTCACTGCAGAATGTGCTTGCCCTGGCAACAGACTTCCCAAACAACAAAAAATAGTGACTTGTGGGTTTTTTTCCCTTGAGGAGAAACTCTATTTATTTTAACAGTGGCAAAACCATACCTTTGTGGGTATGATCAGGACCGTTCAAGGCTCCTTGAATAGCAGCTTGTGCAGCAGAATTCTGGGCTTTCAGCATTTCAATGGTTTCCCTCAGCTCTATAAGCTCAGACTCCTGTGGGAAGAGCAAAGAGAGCTCAAAATATATATCAAAAGAGCAATGTTTAAGTTTAAAAAAAAATAAATACAAGAGTGGTCAAACTAAAGTGCATAGGACTGCTTGGGTGAGCATAAGGGCAACAACTAAATAGAATGCATACTTTTTCTCCAAAGATAACAAAGTGAACTAATGTATTCTTTTACATTTATTCTAAATAAAGCAATCATGCTATTTTTAAGAAGAAAATATTTTTACTATAGACTAATCTAAAAAGGGTCTCAATTGAGTATCCAAAATAAAATTAAGAGAAACCCAACAATGTTATTACAAAAGACAATAAAACCATTTGAATAACATCCTTTAGTATATGAGGCTACGGTTTAATGGATGAATCTCAACCTGAATCTGTGTATTTTTCAAAAGATTTAAGTTGTTTAATACTAATTCAACTAAAAAGCCCCTGTTTAATAGCAACTGTCCTGCAAATTACTCCACTTGAGTGCAGGAAGTTCTGTATTAGAATGCAGAGCTGATTTTTATTAAAAAATAACTTTTATTACTGTTTTTATTACTTCCATGTCAGTCCAGCCAGTACTTATATAATAAGGGTTAAAGGAATTTAAACTCAACAGCAGAGAAAATAAGTGAAGGAAAAGAACATGTTCTAAATCTTTTGGGAAAGAAACTTGGAAATGATCAGTTTCAATATCACTAAACCTCCTCTGGAAAGAAAACCCTCTTAAGGAAACTGTGCTTTGTAAAATAGTCAAAAGCTTTCGTTCTAAGAAAATTCCACTGAATTTTGGTAGTGTAGGTTTTTTGGTTTGGGTTTTTTAATGAGAAAAACCCAAGGCTTTGATGAGAAATAAGCAAGGAATACAAATATTTTCCATCCAGTTCACAATGAGTCTCACCACATTTCATCTGTTGGTGCTCAACCAGACTGTGAAATGTTATTTTTGTAGACAGCTACACTGACTCCAGTGGTGATTAATAGCTCACTGATAAACACTTTCTTTCACAGTTTGGCTCAATGAGGGCTTTCTGTTTATAGGATATTGTTCAAAATGAATAAAGGCAGAAAGCTGCAGAGTTTCAATCCTGGAAGGTGCTAAGCAGCCTCTTAATCCTGAGCTTGGTACAAAGGTGCACATTAAATTTACTCCATATCAGGTTCAGATTTTTTTCCCCATTAGAAAAAACACAGCTAAAACTAAAATTATTTACTCATGAATAGGATGCCTAACCTGAATTAACTTCCTGAATGGAGTTATTTTCTCTACTTTAAAGTTCTTCCCTTCCTGTAATTCCATCATTCTGATGATGCTGGCAGGCTGGAAAGAAGCACTACAGAAGCTTAGGATCAGTCTTTTTTACAGGATCTTTCAGTACGGAGTAAACTTAGAGTTGCATATGTTTTAATTAAAATCTGGAAATGCAAGATTTTATCTTCAAACTATTCTATGACATTGTCTCTGTAAACCTAATGCTGCACAGTTTAATTCTCCTGGACTTTCATGAAGATTTAGACTGAAACAACTACTAAAGAAAGATCTGTCTGCATTATTGTCACAGATGTCCCTGTTTCCTTTCAGTGTTTTTTAAACAAAACTCTAATATAATTTGCTGACTATTTTCCACATTAAAGCATCTGCTTTGGTAACCCTACCTTTTGTTCAGCTGTCATTGTTAGACTTTGCAATCGTCCAGTCATATTTCCCAAGCTTTTTTCGAAAGCTGCTACTAGATGAGCCTGTGAAAGAAAGAGAAGACAACATTTGTCATGACAGTAGGACAATTTTCTAAGGTCTATTTGATTTTTAAAAATATGTTTTTCCTCCAAGCACATCTTCTCCATCTCTTTTATATTAGTTTTAAACTCAGAATGAGCTAACTTGGAGAGATGAATCAGCCAAGTGAGCCCAGTGTTCCTCAGGCTTCTTTAGCCCTCAGTGAGATGAACTCAGGTATCTCTGCCAGGAAACGAATTATGGATTTAATGCCCTGCTTTGAGTTTACTGATATATTGGCTGAAAGGAGTCTGCTCCCAAGTAGAAGTCGAGGAGCAATTATTTTCCATTATTGGACATTTAAAAATGGGAATTCAATACTTCATCTTGAAAGGCAAATTTTAGCTTCACAAATAAGACTCTCCAGAGAAATCCTGAGTCTCAAACAAAAAAATATCACAGTTAGTTTTATAAAAGGTCAGTGCTTAGTCTATTAATCTTATATTGGTTATAATCTCTGTGTGTTGTGTATATAAAAGTAATGAAAACCTTATGTAAAACAAATGTAACATTTATAACGTGTGCAAGTGTATATATAAAAGACAATCTTGAAAACTGGAAGTCCTACTTCTCAAGAGGAAAAGCAGTAAAGTTGAAACAGATCAAAAGATTTAAAAAATTTAAATCTTCTTTTTTCTTCTTTTTTTTTTTTTTTCCAGACAGCCAGCATCCTACACTTCATGCAAGCAAAATTTATACAAAGAATACATCAGCTCTTCATTGGTTCTAACTGACATCAAGCTTTGTAGACAAAGAAGGGCAAGTGGCCATAGAGAAACCAACAATCTAAGGCAGCTTGTACTGTCAAGGGACAGTAAAGATTAATTTTCATGAAATCCCAAAAAATTCCATTCATTTGTCTCACAACACCAAATATTAAAAGCTAAAAGAAATACTTATTTTTCCTTTGCCATCTCAAAAGTGGCAACAAGCAAAGTTTTTAAACATTGGCACTTGGAAATATAATTCAAACCAAACATATTTATATGCATAAATGGATTAACTGAGCTTCCTCACTGAGGAAATTTATTTTTTATTATAGCAGTGCAGGCACACACAGTGCCTGGCAAATTTTTCAGTTGCAAATTTGCATGCTTTTACAAGCATAGTTTAAATTGTTTAAGTGTAAGTGTTGTACTGAATCTGAGGTATAATCAGGAAAAGACATGGTCCAAAAATGATTTGTTCTGCATTTGAGGAGAAAGGAAAAAGCTTCTTGCCACCTTGCTCTGTATATTATCCCATAAATAGAAAAAAGATTATCATATATATAATAGTGGCCTACTCTGCTTCTCCCCTTCAGAGCTATTAACTGATAAGTGGCTTTTATATTTTGTAAATAATTTTGGAATGCTATAAACATTTAAGTATCTTGAAAGCTCCTTATTTTATTCTTATTACATTTACTGAAAGTTTCCTCTTTGTAAACTATATTATTTGTAAATTATGTATTTGTTATTTATTGTTATAGTGGTCAATCCACATTTCTGCATCTGCAGGGATGCCTTAGGGGTAATTCTTTTGGCAAAGGACTAACTTTTTATAAACATGAGACTAGATTCATATGCAATCTCTTAAGGATTAATTATTAAATTGTGTATTTTAACATTTATAATTTAGGCTATATTCTTGAAGTTACAATTTTAGATAAAATGAACCTGGAATATGTGTCAAATGCACCTCTGAAATTGTGGATCAATACTACATCTTTTGATTGACTTTACTATTCTCTTCCTCTGGGAAGATAAAAGTATCTAGTCTCTAAACTTCCTTTTCACTTTAATAATTAGCTACATATTAAAAGTATCTAGACTAATCTATGGAGTTTTCTTTCCAAAGGTGATAACCACTGACCCAGAACACATTTAGAGACAAAGCAGATGAACTACTACAGAATAAGAGCCAAATGTCTCTTCTTTACACATGCTTAACAGGAAACTACTGGAGCTCACTGTTCCCTGCCTCATAAAATAATCTATAGCTTGGCTGATAGCCCGTGGTTTTGCTTTACCATGAGAATTACAGTGGGGACTGAAAGCTTACAAAGAGGAATAATTTGTTTAATTATGCATTGCTTTTGTCTGTTTCTCACAATTAGACTCTAATAACCAGAGTTCTGTGGTACCAAACAATGCATATTTGTGCAAAGTATTTCAGCGCTACCACTTCATCCAATGTCTTATATGAATAAACCACAAGGAACTTACAGGAAAAATTAAGAACTAAAAAAGGAAATTATAGGAAAAATTAAGAACTAAAAAGCATCATTAAAAATGCCATCAAAGGTCTAACCCTAACCAAAACTGCCAAGTTATTCTGACAGCCTTTAGAGAAAGACAGCCATGTCATGACTATGGGTTCTTATTAAAATTCAGACTGTGACAGAGTATATTACCTTCTTTGAGTATCATACTGAATTTTTTGCATCATAAATGTAATTGGATCATGATGATGGATTCCTCCTAACTCATCTGAGAAAAAGACTATCAGGTCTTTATTTGCTTATAATAAAGAAACATAATTCAAAGTCCTATCAACTGAAGACTATTCAAGAAAAAAATTTTAATTGCATTGTTCGTTACTTTAAATGTTTTATTACAACAGAATACTTTTCTATGAAACACAAAGTATTAATTTTACCCCAAAGAAATACTACACAACAAAATAAGAAAAGTTAGTTTGAAAAAAAAGCTAGATTTGTATTATACATATATGTGTATTGAAGTATGCATAAAACATATGTATATATTCTTATTTGAGGTCAGGCTTTACATTTAAACATCTGAATGCAAAATAATTCAGAGAACAATTAAAGCAAATAGAAAGAAGTACCTGTGTCTTTAGTAATGCTCGCCAGAAATTAGAAGTTCTAATTAGAAACCTATTTTACACTTACAAATATGGTAATTTATTTTCATTGGATTGCCAATCCTCAGTTTCTGAGGATTATTTAATTTTATATTATATTGATATTATTTATATTATATTTATATTAATAATTTTATTCAATTATTCTTGTATTATCATAAAAATATTTAGGAATATATAAATACATATATATATAAATTTACAGTCTGTCTCTCACAGCTTAGAANATTCAATTATTCTTGTATTATCATAAAAATATTTAGGAATATATAAATACATATATATATAAATTTACAGTCTGTCTCTCACAGCTTAGAAATCTCTGTGTTAGATTCAGTAGTTTAATTCATGGAGTACAAACATCATTGGAATACCTCAAAAAGTAGCCTAAATACTGCATGTGCTTTAAATAATATTCTAAAATAAAAATATGTGTTCATAATTGAATGCAGTATTTGCATTTGGAAATAAATACCCTGGAATTGGAATTAAGTAACTGAGTATTACCGGAAGCATGCCTAGAACAAAATATGTCCATCATTAACATGATATACATATCAGATATACAGATGATGTATGATGTACAGCTCTTAATTTGTAGATCTTTCACATATGAATTAATTTTGATTTCTATTAACATATGAAATTTCCATTAGAAATAGTCAAAGTGATGTATGCTCAGGGAATGACTTCAGAGCTAAGATGACAGATCTGATTTTAGACATTTCCTTCTTAGTAAATGATCCCAGCCTGGCAAACCCCAAATACCTCAGCTCTTAGGCTTACAGCCTGTCCTGAATGTGACATTGGCATATGAAACATCTGTGTTCAGATTTATAAAACAAAAGTAAATAAATAAAGTTCCTCCCACCTGATATGGCTAAATGAAAGGAAGTGTGAAAGACCAGAAGGAATTAGGCTGCTTGTAAGCAGAAACTGTACATCTGGTGACCTTTTCTGTCCGCTGCCTCCTATTATCTTGTTGCTTGGCTGCAGGATAGTGGTTCAGAGCTGGCCAAACAACAGTATTAGCCAGCGAATCCCTTCCACTTTCTACCGGCATCCTGGTTCTACTACAGTTTGTAAGCATGCAGCCTTCAGCTTTATACAGTACAAAGCACTGATCAAAGTCCCTCTGAAAAGGCTGGTTCAGGCCGCTCACTGGAATTTGAGCCCTTGTTAGTCATGTAGGAAGTCTGCTCGTTGGACACTTTCTGCTCTGAAAACAGGCCCTTCCTTAATTAGTATGGAGATTTGCCCTTCAGCCACATTGAGACAGGCACCAGGGATAAAGCCAGAATCTCAGAAAAAGATCTGTAAATTAAGCGTCCAAACAACAGCTGGGTCCTGTTTGTCCTAAATATGAATTTAATCATATGCAGGCAAAACACTTTGGGGTTAATCAAATGAAATAAACTGCTGAAATCAAGCATAGTACTTGAGTTCAGCCAATAAAACCTGAACAATAAATGAAACCAAATAAGAAAAATTTTGGCAGAGTTTCCAAAAATGCCTGAGAAATGCTGTAACTTCTAAATGACAGACTTTAGTATAAAATAATATATTAAGCAAAGGCTTGATGAAATGGGTCAAATTTCAATCTGTCAGTCTTTTAATGACATATGTACTAATCTTACCAACAGTCTTCCAGGAGAAGCAAAGAAAGGCACAAATAGTGTTGAAATAAGGTAACTAAGATGCTCTTTTTTTTTCAGTCCTGTACAATACTTTTGCTCAGTTCTACAAAGGGAAATGGTAACAACAAATTCACACTCAAGATGAACTATGAGGGAACAAGATTTCTGGCTCTTAATAGTTTCCTTTTCCAAACCACAGCAAGGAAAAAAGCACTGCCTATTTTCAGACAGGTATGGAAATTAGGAGGAGCTCAGGACTAATGCTAGGATGAATGCAGTTATAGCAAAGACATCAGAATGGACAGCGTATTTTTCTGGTTAGCAAAGGCATCACAGAAGATACTCTGTTCATACAGTCCTCTGCCTGCCAGAAATGTATGCATCTGCAAAGGCAGGCAGTGATCAAACTTTTCTGCATTAAACTTAATGTTCACATTTTAGCCTACCGATGTGCAAATGTGACTCAAAGTGAGAGCCTTAGCAGTATTATCAATTTATTGATTTGATTTCTTCTCTGAGAATAAATTCCAGATTTTGTCATTAGGACTATTTCTCCTTAAAATGCAGGGACTGGTGAAGTATGTTTCAGACCAGAAGACAGATGATAAATGAATACATGCAAGAAAAGCATTTCTAAGGCAGTACAAGTTCATTAAAATTAGAAGGCCATCTGGGTTTTCCATGTTTGTCAAATTAAATCAATATTTGTTAATTACTCTCATAGATTTTTATGAAAAGTGTACAATTGCTGGCATTTAAATATCAATTCTGTAATTACACTAAATGGACACAGTGCTTTACTGTCTGCAGAGTAAAGTAAGAAATGGTAGTACGAGCCTGAATTATCACCTGGAACAGATACTGAGCACAAGCCCACCACAGGAAAACAATTTAGTTTTACTGATGTGACACCTCTGGTCAGAATCACGGAATGGTTTAGGTTGGGAGGGACTTTTAATGATCATTTAGTCCAACCCTTGGCTGTAGGCAGACATGGCTTTCACTAGATCAGGGGCTTGCTGGAATCAAGATATCTCCTTATCACTCTCTACAACTACTTGAAAGGAGTTTGTAGCCAGGTGGGTGTTGGTCTCTTCTCCCAGGCAACCAGCAGTAGGACTAGAGAGCACGAGTTTAAGCTCTGCCAGGGGAGGTTTAGGTTGGATATTGGAAGAAGTTTTCTAGAGAGAGAGTAATCAGACATTGGAATGGGCTGCCCAGGGAGGTGGTGGATTCTCCATCCCTTGAGGTATTCAAGAAGAGACTGGATGTGGCACTTTGTGCCATGGTCTAGTAACCACGACAGTGTTGGATCAAGTGCAATCAAGTTCCGACCTGGTAGATTTTATGATTCTATGATTCCTCTGGGCAACATCAGGGAACTCAGAGTGGATATGGGAAAGTCTGTGACTGTGCAGTGTCACAAGCCCAGCCCACCTCCCCGTGCTCCTCAGTCCCATGCAGAGCTGCTGCACACCTGCATTTTTGGTGGAAAAAAAAGTGCCCTGCAGAGAGCAACAGACTCATTAGTAAACACAACTACCTGAGGCATAGTGCCTTAGCTCTTCCGACCTCTCTGTGTTGGTTTTAGTTTGCTGCTCTCAGGATGGGTGAATGCCCAGCCTGACAAAGATGAAGGTCAGTGTCTAAAATATGTGAGTTAAGAAACCCTGTACCTGTTAGATATGCTGGCTATTCTAGCTATACATTCTCAAGCAAATAACCCAACCCAGAATCTAGATTTTGAATTTACAAACATCACGATGTCCCGTATCATCTGCTTCATTAGTTCATTCTCAGTACTCAGAAGAATCTGGCAATGTACACTGCCACAGATGTTCTGCAACCAGCTGAACAGAGAAAGAGGTGCTAAGCATAGCTTTTTCACATTTTCATGCGTGGCAGTCCTAAGAACACAAGCAGCTTCTACAGAGCTAGAGACTATTTTCTCACAACATGAACACAGTGCTACTTCACCAACTGAAATAATTTCTTTAAAATTATGGCAGTATTCATAGATCTAAACAATCAGGACACCAATATTTCAAAGAAGTGCACTGTATGGCTTTCCCAAGACATCAGGAAACTGCTTACTTGAACTGCAAAATGATGCCTTCTTGCAACTGCATCTCAGCTTTCCTTGGCAGCATTAACTATAATTATATCCTGATTTGCATTTAAAAATCAATACAACAGATTGTTCAGTAACTATCCAGTAACTTCACCTGAAACCACAGTAACCAGACAGGATTGTAGCTCTCATTCTGTATTCGGCATTGTTTTTAGATAACATGTTCAATAACTCACATTACCAGTATATGGCAATTGGCAGGAACACCAGGGAATATCTCTGTGAAATAGCCCAGTTTTCATTAGTCATATATCAACGCTGTTGTTGCAGCATATGAATTCTAAATACACTTGTATACTCTGTTTCCCTTCACACCTGTCTGCATTTCGCAGACTTTATCTTTGTGAAATGGAACTCTAATGAACTTTATCAGAATATGCAAATCATGCCTCTTCTTTGGTTGTGCCTCCTTACTTTTGGCCTTTTTTTATAATTGATTCTGAGAAAAGAGTGAAACTGAACAGGAAAGGACTGTTGTCACATCCAAAGTGTGGAACCTCTCCTTTCCATTTCCACTGTCCACTTTCTGGCTCTTTTAGAAACAGGTTTCTTCTCCTGGAAGCTGGGGCAACAGAAACATTTAATGAAGTAATTAATTTGAAAAACACCAAAATAAACAAATAGTAAAATTCTTGCAGACTACATGCTGAGTAACAGCTATTAGCCAATCTGATATTGGGTTCTTTGATACTGTTTATGATCACAAACAAAACTACTTACATTTGCTGACAGTTGAGAAGTAAGTGTAGCAACTTTCTCTTGTGATGCAACCAACTCTCTCCGCAGTTTCTGAATTTGCTAGAAAAACAACAGACTGCTGTCAATATTTCATCAATTTCCTTTTGTTGTGGTTATTTTGATATGTTTTCTTAAGAGATCACAAACAAGTTTACAGCATCTTAGTTTCACATTTTAGTCTCAAAAATATTCAGAAATACAAAATATTAAAGTTGATTCTTAGTGTTGCTCCAACTGCTTTTTTGCACTTAACCAGTGTATGAGCTAGGATTTCAGTTAAGGGAGCACATATGGGCAAATGATTAATTACCTCATATGTACAATCCTGTTTGCAAGGGAAATGTCATGCTTTTTTACCCAGTCCCATAAGTTCCAAATATATGTTCAGTGCAATCAAGGAGAGCAGCCCTGGATGTGGCCTGAGATTTTGAAACATGGGTGAGGTTCACTGTGCCTGACTGTAGACATGATTCAACCAACATATGTTAAATGTCTACATTAGACTAAGATAAAGTGACAAAAAGTACTCCCCCACTGCTTGGCATGAAGAAGGCTTTGATGACTACCTCAGACACAGATTTCTGCTTCGTGGATGTCTAAAATTAGGTGAGGTAAAGTAGTATTTTTTTTCTTTAACACAGTGCTTCCTACAGTCCCTGCAATTCAAACATACAGCCTCTTTAAACCTTATATAGTATTCAAAAACTTGCTTGACAACTTACAAAAATAAATGTCACTTTAAATGTGCTTGTGGACATGAAAATAAACTTACTTCAAGACTCATGTATCCTTTAATGAAAAACAAAATCCTCAAGAGGATTTACATCCTGTTTACATTTCAGCTAGGATATCTATATCTAGCATGAACTTGCATAAAATTTTAAGCTCTTTTAACCATATTTGAGATGTTGCTGGGACTTCTGGGCACTGAACTTAAGTACAGCATGGGATTCACTCTGAAATCGTTTTTGTATTCAAACAAAAGAAATTCTTCCAGACTAAAGAAGTAAAATGTGTGAAGCTAGCTAGCTAGGAAAGGGAACATATAACAGTCACTATCAAAGTCTATTGCAGTACTTTAGTTTTATGGCTCCCATGAAAACCAAAAAGGAATATTGCACAAGCTTTAAGAATGTACTTCCGCAATACAAAAATAGCTAGGTCATTTACACTGGCTCAGTGCAAAGGAGACATTATCAAGCTGTTCTCCATCCTGGACTGACTCTTTTCTTTTTCCAAGTTTTCAGTTTTCAAATGCAATTATTTGATGTTCCTGCTTAAGCTACACTTTCGTCACATTCCTGCAGCTACACAAAGTTAGGTCTCATGAAGTGCGGTTCAATATCTCCTGTAAGAGTATCACAAGAAGACTCAGATACTGAGAAAACATAAAGTTGAAACACACAAGAAAGCAATGTTGTTTCACCTCAATATACAGGTGTATATAGAGGGTAATAAAATGAGGAATTGTAATTTACACTACTAAGCTATAGCATACCTCTTTAGCTTCTTTGTTTTAATTTTAAGAGAAGTGAGCTTAGGCAATTCAGGTAGAAATTATACTGAAATATACAGCAGCAAGGAGGAAGAATATGTTTATTTGTTTAACTTCCTCAAAATATCTTTAAATATCTAGAACAGTAAAAATAGGAGCAGCAAAAATGCAGGAGTTGGAAGGCATGTAGCTCTGTGAAGTGGAAGTGCACCCCTTGGTGCTGTATTTTATTGCTGCTACTCCTTGGTGCTCTTTTAATACAACCAGGACTTCATTTTGAGAAAGGCTGTAATTGTATCCAGCTGCTGACCCAGGCTTGTCACCCATTCTTATACACTGTGAGGAGAAAGAAGCTATTTTCCATGTCAAATTTGATTTATATCTGAAATCAATCTGCATTGCTCTGAAATCCATCAAAGTGGTCACTTTCAGAAATTTAATATAATGCAAAATGTAACAAAGAGAAGTTCAAAGCAATCATTTGAAGTATTTTTCTCCCGAAAGGCAGTACATTACCTTGAATTGCACAGTCCTTAAAATCCAGCACAGAGTGGTATTAAGTCTGAAATCAGACCTATCACAACTCCTCCACTCAACGCCAAGTTCTCATTGATTCTTTTCATCTTTTCAGAATGGCAGCCAGGAGGCTTTTTTCAGCACAATGCTAAGAAAACACCTTCTAGTACACTAAAATCTGTGCCAGGTTTTTACCTATGCTTCTTAAAAGGTGATGCAAAGACAGAGTGTATTTTTCCCGGTGACTAGGCAGTTTAGCCAAAGCAAGTAAACAATAAACTATAAAATAATATAATGCAATGAATAAATATAAAAATGAAGAAAACTTCTTACCTCTGAATGTGCTTTTTCTTCTGCCTGGACGAAAACAAAGAAGAAATAGCTTAGAATCAGTGTGCAACATAATTGCGGTAATAGAAAATAAGAGCCAGCTACATTGAAGTGAAATGAATAGCTTCATGAATCCATTACATTTAAGGAAGGTATCCAGTAAAAACAATAAATGGAATTCCTTTCAACTTACTTGGCAAGGCTCTAGCTGAAACCCCAAAGAGTATGCCAGCATACTGACAACATGAAACAGTGGATAAAGGGAGAATAGGACCAGAACTGCAGAAATTGCAGCCATATTTCTAAGATACAAAACAAAATTTACTATGCAGTCACTGCACGGACCTTAGTTTGGTATAAGCAAACTTTTACACCAGAATGATTATTAGGGCTCCTAGAATTATATTTGTATTACTGCATACCAAGAAAAATTCCTAATACAATAATAAGTAATCCCTGCTAAGAAAACTTCTTAGCACTCCTGTAAAACATACATGGGGGAAGGTGAGATGTACTTACAGTTTAAAGTAATTTCTTCCATACAAAATATTGACCAAAATATTAAGGGCTATCAAGGCATGGTAAGGTTTTAACTTAAACTTGCTAATATTATTTAACAATGTTAGGTATTTGCCATATTGTAATGTATTGCATCACATAATGAAGCTATTTACTCAGCAGCCTTTTTTTTTTCAACAAGGCAAGAAACTAAACCATTGCAAGGTAAACCTTTGAAAGTCATTCAATTCGTAATCATGGGATTTGTCCTGTTTAGGTGACATTTAGTGGACAGAGAAATCTTGCTTTAGTGGGATTCTAATGGAAAGGAATGGAGTGCCTTGAGAAAAGAACCCTTTTACAGCATAAAATAAGAATCAGTTAATGTACTGGAAATTGATCCACCCCACAGTTTGAGGTGGCCGAAGTTCAGAGAAGCAGTCTAGCATGTTCTGGAAGAGAAGTAAGCAGTAAAAGGAAAATGTAGCTAGAAGAATTATCTATAAATAGCACTAGAAACACTGAGAAAACCTATGGTAAGGTGTCTGAAGAAGATTCTCTTAACACTGAGCAGTCTGCGTTATTACAGATCAATATAGCTGATCTTAGGCCTGTATGAGGCATAAATTTTGTGACATTAAAATTTTAATGATTTATTGTAGAAATGTTTTATTGCTCTCCCCAGTGTAAGGGGAGAAGACTTCTGAAAAATGCCTTTTTCCATACATGCTTACCTGTTAACAGTCACTAAACAGACTGTGATGCTATGATATTAACCTTTGCAACTGCTTTTGACTGAAACCACTATAATACCTGATACATCACTACATGAAGATGATTTAGTATAACAAGTTTTATTTGCCAGTACTGACATGATGCTCATAATGTGACACACTAGCTTTCTGATCTATGTTTGCAAAAAGATCTGCCTACATTTAAAAAAAAAAAAAAAGTAATTCTATTCCCATTATTGTTACTTCAAACAAGCAGTGTGTGGAAAGTCACAAAGGGATTGAGGATGGCCATGAAAAAAAAAAAATTGATGACTTTTTCCTAAAACTGCCATGTGGGGACATGGTGTTGTCCTTAGACTACTAAACCTGCTGATGAAGGCAATGCTCCATGTTGTTACCAGACGACTCCCTCACTGCACAAGGAAGCATTTCCCGTCTTCCTGAGTTCAGAGAGGTGGCTACCACAAGTCAGCTTTTGTGGGCAGCATAAGAAGTAGTTGAAAAAGAAAGAAGTGGATTCTGGGAATACTATCAACTTAAAAAATAAAATCTAACAAGGAAATATATCTGAGCAGTTTTTGCTTATGTTCATGCTGACACCATTGTAACCCAGGACTCAGCCATTGCTTTGAAAGGCTCTAAAAGGAAATAATTATTTTTCTCCCTCTACTCCTCCATCATATGCATGCATCCCATCCTTGTAAAGATTATTTTTTCTATTTTTGAAATCTTAGAATATTAACATACAAATAATATGTCCTTACACATCTCCTTTGACTTTGGCTTAGCACAATCAATGAAGCCTAGGGAATCAACCAAATATGTGAAAATTTAAGTGTCTCTTCTACTGAGCAGGAGATTAAAACTGGAGATGACCTATCATAATTTTTTTCAATTTCTCAGAGCACCAGATGCATTCACTGCCAAAATGGAATAAATCTACTAAGTCTGCTTACATGGCATATTTTTCAGGGAAACAAAATGGCTGTCTTTGTACGTGCACATTGCTACAAGTTATATAATGCAAGTTAAGTTCTGAAAACCCAAATGTAGGTCAAGAAGAAAGCCAATACATACAGAAAACAGTAGAGAATGCAGAACTTCTGTGTCACTGGATTTATTCATTTAATGGTAGTAAATCATTAAATGTCTCTTCTGAACATCATATTCTAATTCTCAAAGAAACATTCTTCATAGAACAAAAAGATTTTCAACTACCTTTTGGTAATAATACATAATGATCTTGATCTTTATTTAGTACTTCATCTGAAACTCTCCATTGATTAGGCTGCAGAGAACCGCTCGCAGCAAGGTTTAAGACAATGCTCAAGAAATCTGACGAATATATTTGATTGAGATACTATGAAAAGGCAGCTGCTTTGGAATTCCTGCTCAGTGATTTTGGCCTGCTTAAGAAAGGTAAAAAAGCTCTTGTACTCCTTGAATCTAGTAATAGCTGAAAGCAACTTATATGTGCCATAAGCCTGTGAAGCTATTGCTCTCTGCATTCAGCTGATGTGATATTGATTGTCAACTTTTCATGTTTCTATACTCCATTTGTGCTTCATCTTCTGATTTACTGCTAAAAGTTTAAGCTTTTTTCACAGAGGGATCAAGCAGAAAAAATTCAATTAAAAAATCATCCCTAAAGTCAATCCTAGTAATTTTGTCATACCAACTCCTTTCTGGCCCTTTACAGATTTTTCTGCAACTTCCATTATCTTGCCTGTATAATCCGTTACTTAAGGAGCAGGGCTCAGCTGCAGTGTGAATTCACAGTCCGAAATTTCAGAAGATATGTATAGGATGAACCTGGGTAAACAATTTAAAGTTTATTTTGCAGGAAAAATACTGTTCTTTACTATCATTCATAATATTTCCAAGACATTCTGTAATGTTGAAGTAAGTAAGTATTAGTAAACTCTTGCTACATAAGATAACATCAGAGCACAGATATCTCTCCCTTACTGACTGGGTGCTGAAAGCATCCTGCATCACTCTGTAATTCAGGTTTTAATATCAGTTTCATAACAT